>OY757558.1:562944-581297 GCA_963584105.1 Alviniconcha strummeri | reverse complement strand
GATAGCTAGAAGCGCATCTCTTTACCTTCGTATATGTTTTCCTCGAACCAAGCACCGCCGCATGACGTCATCATGAAGAGAAAGAGCAGAAGAACCAATCGCGCCATCGCCAACAAACTGGATTGTGTCTCGGCGGAAACGCCTTCCAAACGCAAACGCACTCACGAGTGTCACCGCTTTCCTTGCTAACGTTTTTCACTCCCGGAATTGTCGCTCTTTTGTGGGTTGTTTTCCTTTGCACTCCAGGTGGGAGGTGTAACAAAAACAATACAAGGAAAAAATACTATTGCATGTAACACTAGCTTACTGAAAAGGTGAAATGGACTTTCTTCTGTCTCTCTCTCTCTTTTTGAAATAGTCGCTGCGTTCTGATAATGCGGCGCTGATCTCAAAACGAATCCTTTTCTTGACTTTTTAGTTGAATGAGATCATGGAACCCACGTATATATGCTTCTCGGAGTTTAAGGTGTCTCGCGTTCGTCACAAAAAGTACACAACAGACTGCCCCATTACTCGCGGATCGAATTTTAGGTGCTGGAGGATTGGTATTTTGTCCTCGGATCAAGCCCCGGTCCAGGCAGACTGGCAGCAAGATAACAGCATTTCTTTGATGCCTCTTTTCTCTTTCTAAAGCTCAGGGAACAAAACAGGCAATTTATTTTGCTGGAAACTGGAGTAGACTCTGATGCGAAGCCGGGAGCAATTGCCGGCAATGAGAAGACTTTGTGATTTGTCTGATATTGTTTTAATCTTTTCTTTTTAAACTTTATCCCCGGTTGTTGTCTCCGATTCAATGCACAGTGTTAGACGCCTCTTATGGTGCAAACAGATTGCCACGAATTTGTTCTGTCCTCCGAATGGCGTCAGTTGCAGTTCAGGAACAACTCCGTTTCAGTGGACGTATTTTAAACAAATGAAGACCAACAAAACAAAAGCTGTTTTCCTCTCTCTCTCTCGTCCCTTCGGTGTAGTCACGGTACGAAAAAAAATAGAGAAGAAAAACAACACAAATATAAACAACCTCTTGAAAAAAAAGTTGTGGACTGTGAGAAATCCAAGCTTTGTATAGGTGATAAACGTTAGCCACAGTTTCGACCAAGTCCCCCAACACTTTCAGTTTGTCACCTTGTCTCTGCTGTCTGTTCGCGAAACTGATACGGAGAACGCCACGTCTCTGGGCTCTCTCTCTCTATCTTTCTCTCTCTCTCTCTCTTGAATGGAACAAGACCCACACACTCTCCCCAATGGCTCAAGCTCCGTGCTCTATCTAAATCAAACCAGTCAGTTTTATTGTCAGAGTATTTGCAGGTGCGCAAGGTGTTAAATATCTCTCGCGTGCCCACGTGCGGAGTGCGATAATTCGACCAATCAAATTGAAGGATCGTTGGATCAAGCGGTGCTTGGTCATTTGGGTACCTACTGAAATTCCCTTTTCAGCTGGAGTTATTACAGGAACGGCGGTGTTATTTTCGATACGCGAGACATGCTCATTTGAGCTAAAAGTGATAAATGGATGTTCGGCCAGTGAAGTACTAGTGTCCTTTTAAAGGATATTAGTTTCCTTGCGATCATTCTTTGACGGTAAGCAAGAAATAGAATACTGGTGACGTGAGAAGTCTAACGACCGCCCACACCCACGCGAAACCGCTGTTAAACCAGAATAAATATGAAAAATAAGAAATATATCTATGCACTACATATTTATATTGCTCCCGATTTCCAAAGATTTTTTTCTTTTTTCTTTTCTTTTCTTCTCCTTGTGGTTCACTTAATTCGAAGCAGAAAAATGCTTCTTTTGTGTAAAACAACGAAGCAAGGCCTGCAGATGGAAATATTAATTTTGTCCTGGCAACTTGTGTCTTCGGTTCGATTCCGCTTTAATCAACTGCTTAAAATTTAAATCCTAAAAGTACCGCGCATCTCTGTCTGTCTGTCTGTGTGTCTGTCTGTGTGTCTGTCTGTGTGTCTGTCTGTCTGTCTGTCTGTCTGTCTGTGTCTGTGTCTCTATATTATCATTATGTTGAGATAACGGCTTTTAGACCAGTCATCAGTAGCTATTCTTTGTGAACGAACACGTGTGTGTGTGTATGTGTGTGTGTGTGCGTGCGTGCGTGCGGTGTGCGCGCGCGCGCGCGCGTGTGTGTGTGTGTGTGTGTGGTGTGTGTGAGTGTGTGTGTGTGTGTGTGTGTGTGTGTGTGTGTGTGTGTGTGTGTGTGTGTGTGAGTGTGTGTGTGTGTGTGTGTGTGTGTGTGTGTGTGTGTGTGTGTGTGTGTGTGTGTGTGTGTGTGTGTGTGTGTGTGTGTGTGTGTGTGTGTGTGTGTGTGTGTGTGTGTGTGTGTGTGTTAGCTTACACTGCATGAGACTGTTACATTGTTGAACTGAACTTTATTTATTTGTAACTTTTATACGTGGCTATTTGTAATGTCTATTCGAACAAATTCCTGAGTACATTTAAATGTCACTTGCGAATAAATATAATAATAATAATGTACATTTATCATGTGCTCATCAATGCCCCGAGCGCTCACATGATACATATTAACCTAAATATGATATTCTATACACATGTAGAGCATAGTCTACCAAAACAATTTACAGAAAGTAGTATATATATGAAAAAGAAAAAAGAAAAAAAAGAAGAAGAAAACGTACTACAAACACACACACACACACACACACACACACACACACACACACACACACACACACACACACACACACACACACACACACACACACACTCACACACACACACACACACACACACACACACACACACACACACACACACACACACACACACACACACACACACACACACACACACACACACACACACACACACACACACACACACACACACACACACACACACACACACACACACACACACACACACACACACACACACACACTGACTGACTGACTGTAGCAGAAACTGGGTACTGATATTAGTTAGGATGGAAATACTGTGAGAAGAGGAAGGTTTTCAGTTTGGCTTTAAAAGATGACAGGGCTGAGCAGTGTCTAAAGTCTTCTGGGAGTGAATTCCAAATGTGCAAGAGAAGGTGCGAAAGCCATGAGTCTTGCATTTGTATTGTTGGATTTCCAGCATGCGGGTGTCAGAAGAGCGTAGTGTACGAGACAGAGTGTAGACATGCAGCAGTTCGGAGAAGTAAGCAGGATATCCTTGTATCCTTGTATAATTACTAATTATGGGCTTCTGCCGCTACTATGCCGTTGGGATACAGCACACAATGCACGTAATTGTTATCATCTCAACATAATTATTAATTATTCCCACATAATTACTCATTATCGCTGCTTGGGTAGTAAATACGTCTTTGGACGCTCGGTTTTAACGGCTTATTTACGCCAGTTACTTCCGTGCCGGTTTGAACGGCTGATTTGCGAGAAGAGGACGTAACTACAATAATGTGCTTTTGACGCTAGTAAGAGGCCATAGTTTTTGTGACTTGGTCTCACGTCCCTGTAGTAGGCTGACGAGAAGAAGTGTCTTGTGCACTCTGAGTTTTGTGGACTATTGGATGTGTTGCTATGCTAAGTAAGTAAACATGATGCTTAACGTCCACAGAAACTGTGAGGCTTATTAGGGACGGGAGAATGGGGAGAAAGGGGGTATGGAGGTGGGGGGGGGGAGGAGGGAGATTATATACCTATCGCTACACTGTCACCACCAGAATGATTCCTGCATTAAGGTGGGCAGCGATGAGAGCCATTTTAATGTTTCAGTAGGAAGTGATGGACAAAGTCACAGGACAGTGTCCACAAACCACAACCTTTTTGAAGAGAAAGGAGAGCCGAAGCGGTATCGAACCGAGGTCCTTCCGCTTACCAGCCTAACGCCTTACCGCTAGGCCAAACCGGCTATGTAGGTAGGTAGCTGGTGTTGCTTAATGTCCTCAGATGTCAGTTGATATATTAGGGACAAGCTGAGACCAATGCCAAGGCATGGTTCAATATAGCTTTAGGTCCACGGAAACCAGAAGGCTCGTTAGGACGGACAGCCCAGGACGGCCACCTCGACTCTCACACAGCTCCTGAACTATGAACCGGCTATGTAAACATGGTGCTTAACGTCTACAGAACCCATAAGGTTTATTAGGGACAGGGAAAACGGGGGAAGGGGGTATGGAGGTGGGGGGGGGGGGGATTATATACCTATCGCTACACTGTCACCATGACTTATGCATTAAGGTGGGCAGCGATGAGAGCCATTTTAATGTTTCATAATTGTGAAGGACAAAGTCTCAAGACAGTGTCCACAGACCACAACTTTTGAAGAGAAAGGACAGCCGAAGCGGATTCGAACCAGCCTAACGCCTTACCGCTAGGCCAAGCCGGCTCAAGAACCGGCTATGCTGTCGTTAACCATTTTTATATAGCACTGTTCTCCGCTCTCGGGCAGACTCACTGCGCTTTCGTCGCATGGGAGTCTGAATCAGCGACTATAACTTTTTCATAGCGTGTTTTTGAATATCCGCCGAAGTGGCGTACCTACATCGCTGTTTTATTGTAACATGGCTGGTGTCACGTGAAATTGCTGCCATCTCGGCGAGTTTTGTGTACACCATTCAACCATGCACCATGTCACGCCACTTCATGCGTAAGATGAACTTGTGTTTAGTTGTAACTTGCCACCCGCATTTTTGGCAGAATGACCGGGATCTTTTACGTGCTACTGCGGTAACACGGGGTTGGAACGTACACCGAAATAAGAGTCAGCACAGAAAGTTGACCCTGGAGAAGAAATTCTCTCGCCGCTCCTGCCGGGACTCGAACCTGAGACCTTTCGATCAGGAGCCCGGCACTCTAACCACTGAGCCGTCATCCCCGCTCCGGTGTGCGATACAACCTCTCCGGTAAGTAAGTAAGTAAACATGGTGCTTAACGTCCACAGAAACTGTAAGGCTTATTAGGTACGGGGAGAATGGGTGAAGGGGGTATGGAGGTGGGGGAACAGGGAAATTATATACCTATCGCTACACTGTCACCACCAGAAGGACTCCTGCATTAAGATGGGCAGCGATGAAAGCCATTTTAATATTTCATTAACTGTGAAGGATAAAGTCACAAGATGGTGTCCACATACCACAACTTTTGAAGAGAAAGGGGAGCCGAAGCGGATTCGAACCGAGGTCCCTCTGCTTACCAGCCTAACGCCCTTACCACTAGGCCAAACCGGCAAACAACCTCTCGAGACGCTTCAAATTGTTTAAATGTACTCTGCAGGATGGCCGAGTCTCACCTCCTAATTGTGAAGCTGATTTGCACGAGTGAATGCCCTTTGTAATCTTTCGCGCAAGAAGTCGCGAGAGGTCGCAGCGTCACTTTCGGGCAGATTTCTGAGTAGACGTTGCTTCACGCTGTGTGTAACAGTGGAAGTTGAACCTAGAAATGCAAAGCAATACAAATGCCACCACTGTTGCAGTTGCAAAAATTACCGGGGAAAGGGGACGGAGGATGGAAAAAAGTGTCTTTGTGTCGTTTTTTGGCTGACCAGAAGATCGCGAAAAATAAATAATTGCTTATAGTTCGAGAAACAAGTCATTGCTTGTTGCCAGACACAGTCTTACTACGGGCCTCCAAAAATGCCTTTAAAGTTGGCAGTGTAAAATTTACAAATTTACTGTTACCGCCTTCCATCGTGAAGAAAGTACGCACCGGAAGTAAAAGCAGCCAAGGGACTTAAGCGATGCCGGGAAAAAGTCAAGGGAGTTAACAACCCCGCCTGAACCTCCCAATAGGGGGCTGCTGACTCTAGGGTTCGTCAAATCTCAGGAACTGTGTGAAAGTCGAGATGGCCGTCCTGGGCTCCCCGACCCTAATAGTCCTTATTGTCTCTGTGCACGTAAAGCAACACTGAACTTGAACCCAGACACTCAGAGCTCAGGAGCTGTGTGAAAGTCGAGGTAGGGGTTAGGGGTGGGGGTCGGCGGTGGGGTGTGTGTGGGGGGGGGTGGGGGGGGGGCTGTATAGCGCTTTGAAGTGTCGTGTTTCTGCAAGTTCAGAGACAGACAGACAGACAGAGAGTGAAAGCTTGATTGATTGATTGATTGATTGATTGATTGATTAAACTTTATTTCTCAACGGTAAAAATATTAGCACAACTGCCGACTCACATAACTGCCAGTGCTACAGTTGCTACAGAAAGAGAGAGAGAGAGAGAGAGAGAGAGAGAGAGAGAGAGAGAGAGAGAGAGAGAGAGAGAGAGAGAGAGAGAGAGAGAGAGAGAGAGAGAGATGATCAGGGTTTCGAAAAAGGCACTGCAAATAAAAATATAAAAAAGTAGACACAAGAAATGAAAAACGCAAAAGCTGTCCTAACAGATATCCAAAACACCACTTCATTGAACGTACCCGACAAAAATGGATTCAATAGCCATGCATGCAGTATCAAATTACATGTACTGTTCGTGTTAACACCGGAACATGTATAATTATAATCGCGACCGAAACTGGCCCTCAGTCAGCACCTGTCATGGCTACTTAATCAGAGGTGTGGCCTTCAGCAGTCACACGCTTCGGCAATGGGCAATATTAGTATTAGTATCAGATGGGTTACGTTTGTATGGCGGCCTACAAGCGTCAAAAGCACACAATTTGTTATTATCCCCGCCAACGCATGCGCGAAGGACAGCCAATCAATGCGGCGGTCTGATTTCGCGAGATTTTCTGCGAGGGCATCATGTCCCTTGCAACGGTGTAACAATCCACAGATGCATCGTCACTGGGACTGATTTCCACAGACTGAAAGCACGGGTGGGGAGAGGGGTGGGGTGGGAGAGGTGTGGGTGGGGAGAGTGGTGATGTGGGAGAGGGGTGGGGTGGGGAGAGTGATGAGGTGGGGAGAGGGGTGGGTTTGGGGAGAGGGGTGGGTTTGGGGAGAGGGGTGGGATGGGGAGAGGGATGGAGTGGGGAGAGTGGGGAGGTAGGGAGAGGGATGGGGTGGGGAGAGCGGGGAGAGGGATGGGGTGCGGAGAGTGGTGAGGTGGGAGAGGGGTGAGGTGGGGAGAGGGATGGGGTGGGGATAGTGATGAAGTGGGGAAAGGGGTGGGGTGTGGAGAAGGATGGGGGTGGGATAGTGGGGAGGTGGGGAGAGTGATGGGGTGGGGAAAGTGATGAAGTGGGGAGAGTGGTGGGGTTGGGAGAGGGATGGGGTGGGGAGAGTAGTGAGGTGGGGAGAAGGATGGGGTGGGGAGAGTGATGAAGTGGGGAGAGGGCTGGGGTGGGGAGAGCTGTGAGGTGGGGAGAGGGCTGGGGTGGGGAGAGGGATGGGGTAGGGAGATTGATGAAGTGTGGAGAGTGGTGAGGTGGGGATAGGGCTGGGGTTGGGAGAGGAGTGGGGTGGGGAGAGGGGTGGGGTGTGGAGAAGAGTGGGGTGGAGAGAGGTGTGAAGAGAGGTGTGGGGTGGGGACAGGGGTGGGAGGTAGATGCAGATAACGACACTGACACGTGGTAATTATCGCGGATCGTTACAACATAATTATTATATTGCAGTTGTAGCGCTTTGGCGTCTCAGGTTTCTGCAGGCTTGCACTCCAGTTGTCGGGTCTTGGCTAGTTTCAGTTCAAGTCTCTGTCAGGTTTCTGCTGTTTTTCACACTGTCAGGGGTTCGTATTCCTTCTTGCACGAAAAAAGGAAGAGTAAGTTTGTCTGTTATTCGTTCATATATATATATTCAGTTGTTGTTTTGTTTGTTGTTGTGAGTTATTTAAAGGTTGAAAAAATGCCTTTCTTGTTATCTTTATTGGTGCAGCTTGCTAACAGGTTATTAGCCTGATAATTGTAAGATCAGTCTAATATCACTTATGTCAAAAATACTTTGAAGAAGAAGAAGAAGAAGAAGAAGAAGAAGAAGAAGAAGAAGAAGAAGAAGAAGAAGAAGAAGAAGAAGAGAAAAACAAAAGAAGAAGAAGAGGAGGATTTTTTTTGTTTTGTTATTTTGTTGTTCTGTTATTAGCATGATAATTGTAAGATCAGTCTAATATCACTTATGTCAAAAATACTAAGAAGAAGAAGAAGGGAAGAAAAAAAGAAGTAAAAGAGGTGGAGGAGGATTTGTTGTTATGTTATTAGCATGATAATTGTAAGATTAGTCTAATATCACTTATGTGAAAATACTTTAAAGAAGAAGAGAAGGACGAGGAGGATTTGTTGTTTTATTGATGTTACTTTTCTGTTGTTCGCTTTTCTATTTGCTTACTCATTCATACATGTTACTATTGTGTGTTTATAAATATGTTCAACAAGTTTCTCGATCAAAGGACTATGTCTGCCTAGCGCCCGTGTGTGTATGTATGTGTATGTGTGTATCCGCCTGTGTCTGTGTCCTTGTGTGTGTTTCATTCTTAGCACACTCACCTTCTCACACGTCTGGTACCACAGGTGTAACGATCGACAGGCGAGCAGACGGCAGGATAAGCTGGTCAAGACCAATGGCGTCAGCAGCGGTCACTGCTTTCGTGTGCTTTCTCTCCCTGCCCACCACAGTTACCGGTAAGCCCACAGCCTTTATCTCGAAACTTGATGAACATATTTATGAGACTGGGCTGCGAAGGCTCTGCTGTGAGCCGGTTTGGCCTAGCGGTAAGGCGTTAAGCCCGTTCTTAACTGGGCGAATGTTTGTTCGCCGAACATACTTCGGACGCTTCGACGAACTATGATTCATTTTTTAATTGAACTTTTAGTTCGCCAAATATGGTTCGGACAGTCCAAACTTTACTTCATTCTCAACTGGCTTGAAATGATATGCAAGCGTTGGCCCGAACTTGCGGCAGACGCGCAGCAGACAGCATGATCGAAAATGTAGGCTGAAGTCAAGTCAGTATACTTTCATCATCCCTCACAGGGTACTTCAACTAACTACTATCTCATTCTGGGTCTCCGAGACAAGGCTGCGCTTCCCACAAGTCAACAAATAAACAAATTCCTTCCGAAGCGAGTGAAGAACCTAGCGACACCGTCATGCATTTTTATTTTTATTTTTTCTTCATCCACAGGAGAGCTCTGCTCTCAGCCAATCAGAGGCAATGATCGTCGAATAGGGCGAATATTCCCAGAACATGTTGAGCGAAGCTTTTTGGACCCCGAATATAGCTTCGACGAATACATTCAACTAGGTTCCCGAAGAAAAGTTGGCCCTATTAAGAACCACCTAGCTTCGCCGAATACTTCCAACTAGATTCGCAAAGAAACATTCGCCCAGTTAAGAACGGGCTTTAGGCTGGTAAGCGGAAGGACCTCGGTTCGATTCCGCTTCGGCTCTCCTTTCTCTCCAAAAAGGTTGTGGTTTGTGGACACTGTCTTGTGACTTTGTCCATCACTTCCTACTGAAACATTAAAATGGCTCTCATCGCTGCCCATCTTAATGCAGGAATCATTCTGGTGGTGACAGTGTAGCAATAGGTATATAATCTCCCTCTTCCCCCACCTCCATACCCCCTTCCCCCCTTCTCCCAATCCCTAATAATCCTTATGGTTTCTGTGGACATTAATAACCATGCTTACTACTTTAAGACTCTGCTTAAGGCTGCTGCAGACACAAGCGACAGTCTACAGCCACACATAGCATAGACTGGGCAAGGAAGGGTCTGCTTATGGCCGCTGCAGACACAAGCGACACGCCACAGCCACGCAACAGCAAAGCGTCAACATTTTTGTGCCTTAATTCTCTCCCTCCCCACCACAGTTACCGGTAAGCCCGCAGCCTCACGTAGACTGGGCCGGGAAGGGTCTGGTTAAGGCTGCTGCAGACACAAGCGACAGTCTACAGCCACACATAGCATAGTCGGGGCAGGGAACAAACTCCAAGCACTGGTTTACGACATCCTTCCTTCAACCACTGCCGTATTTAGTTACGCCATAGGGTCCAGAAGACTGTCAGCTGACGAGCAGATTTTCTGTTGGTGCTCAAACAGTAGTATGTTTGTTCCAAACAACTCAAATAAGAGAGAATTTTGTGCTTAATGTCCTCGGATGTCATGAGATATATTAGGGACAAACTATACGAGACTCTTAATACTGCTACGAGAAAAACTGGTTGGCTGTAAAACGATTTATTTTGGATTAGTCCACCTCTGTCGAGGGGACCCATGTCAGGACCCAGGAGGAAAGTTAAATTTTGAAATTTAGTGCCCTAGTGGCCTTAAAATTTGTATTTTACTTTCCTCAAAAGTTAAAATTGACATTAAAATGCGGATAAAAACCTTCCTAGGACCAGTTTAAAAACAACTATTGCTAACAGTAACTTAACTTTTTAAAAGACTGTTGGTTAAAACATAGCTGTGAACGAAAGTTATATTTACTTTTAAGTCATTTGTTTAAGAACAATTACAGTTTTCCTAATTAGGTTAAAAAGTTTGAGTATTTAAAACTATTTGCTTAACATATCTCCAGAGTTAGCGTCTTTGTCTTTCTGTTTCTTCCCTCTCCTCTTCTTACTGTTTACCGTTTCAAACGGCACTGACGGCACGACGACCTGAGCTACTTGAGGGGGTGACAGGCTTAAGACATTCCTCCGTTAGCGCACACAAGCGTGCCAAGATGTTATTTACGCTCGGCTGCTCGTTCATTGGCTGTTCGATTTCGAGTTCAGAGACCCACCCATCGTCCAACTGTACAGTTTGGGTGGCAACTGACACCTTGTTTTCCAAGTTTACCTGTACCTCTACCACTACAGTTTTGATTGGTACTGCCCGAGGGCTTTCTGTTTGGGTTGCCACCGTGGCAGTGAGGCGTTGTTTAATACTATGGACTACTTTGTCTGTAGCTCTTTCGATCAGTTGTTGCTCCAGTCTGTTGAGGCGGAGCTTTTCTATATTCGTTTAATTTGGTTTTTCTTGGCTTTAGTTTTTAGGGCCCTAGCGGCCAGTACAGTGGGGGTTTTCAGTATAGCTGGGACACAAGTTTGAACTTTGTTCCCCGCAGCATCCGCGTAGCTACGTTTTGGTGGTTCGAATGTTTTTGAGACTGCGGGCTCCTCACGCCAGAAGGGGTCGTGCGGCGCAGTCTCTGCTATCGGCTGTAGTGGCTTTTTCCTATCCTCTACTTCTACGTGTGCTCGTTTAAGGGCTTCCGAGTATGGGATAAAGGTCCCAGACCGGATTCTGTTTGCGATAAGGCGCAAACGTTGTTGTGGGCAGCCTTGGTAGGCTGCCGAGTGAGGGCCTCCGCAGTTGAGGCAGCAAAGTTTGTTGGAACACACGTCAGGCGTGTGGCCCCGACTGCCGCAGCGTGGGCACACCGGCACTGTGCTCCTGCATTGTGCCTTAAGGTGGCCCAGCTTGTTGCACGTGCTGCATCGCCTGACCGGTGTCACATAGGCATGCACCACGAACTCCTGGTAGTCCAGTTTAATACTGCTGGGTAACTGCGGTGAGAAAAAAGTTAGTTTGATTGCCTGGGATCGTGTGCCGTCCCGGTTAGTCAGGCGGCGCACTTCTTTTACTGTTGAGTGGTCTACCAGGAATTGACAGTCTACATTAGTTGGTACTGGTCTGATGACCCCCTCAGTTGTTGGCTGTGGAATGGAGCAAGCCACGTTGACTCCACCGAGCACTTTAGTTTTGACGATGGCCTCTTGCTGTTGTCTCGATCGGCAGCCGATGAGAAACTTGCCCGATGGTAGTGGGCGTTGCGATAGGATGGGCCCTGTGGTTCGTTGGAACAGACTCGCTGTCCTTGGCCCATTGTCTAGGAAGCTAGCAACCCCTGTTCCCAGGTCTTCTAGCACTACGGGATGCTGCAGAAACGTTGGTGGCGGTTGGTTGCCTTGCCGGAGAAAAGGTCGACGCTTGGACTCTACGCTAAGTAAACATGGTGCTTAATGCCCACAGGAAAATAAGGCTTATTAGGGACGGGGTACGCTATGTCGCTTCAGTGGTCTTATCAGTACCCAAACCATTCGGAGGGAGCTGACCGCGTCGGTGAACAGGTGTGCGGAATTAAGGAGTGCCCCTTCAGTGGGGTGACACTCTGCAGCCACAATTAAATCACGCAACAGCAAAGCGTCGTCTTTTTTGTGGAGTGGCTCTGTGTGCGAGATCAAAGCCACGCCACGTAAAAGCCGCTTCAGACACAAGCGACATATGCCACAGCCTCAACTAAGCCACGTAACAGCAAATTAAGCGTCAGAAATTTCGTGGAGTGGCTTCGTGTGCGAGATCAAACCACGCCACGTAACGTTGTTTGGCTGTAGCACGACGGCAGGCAAGTAAGTAAGTAAGTAAACATGGTGCTTAACGTCCACATAAACCATAAGGCTTATTAGGGACGGGGAGAATGGGGGGAAAGGGGTATGGAGGTGCGGGAAGAGGGAGAGTATATACCTATCGCTACACTGTCACCACCAGAATGACCTGCATTAAGAGATAGATAGATAGATAGATAGATAGATAGTAGATAGATAGATAGATAGATAGATAGATAGATAGATAGATAGATAGATAGATAGATAGATATACACGAAAGTACAGCGAAACCCGAACTACATACACAGAGCTGCTTCTCGACGAGAAAGACGAATGAAGCAGCGCTGTGTATGTAGTTCGGGTTTCGTTGTACTTTCGTGTTTTTTTTGTGTTTTTTTTTTGTGTGTGTGTGTTTTTCGTTGTTCTTATCAGTTCATTCATATCGTCCTTAAAAACTGTTCGGTTTTCTGAAAAGCCTTTGTTCAGTCCTCATTGCCCGGAGAGAGAGAGAAGGAGAGAGAGAGAGAGAGAGAGAGAGAGAGAGAGAGAGAGAGAGAGAGAGAGAGAGAGAGAGAGAGAGAGAGAGAGAGAGAGTATATATATATATACGAAAGTACAGCGAAACCCGATATATATATATCTTCCCCCATCCCGCGTGTGTGTTGCAGGTCAAAACGTTCGCTTGGTAGGAGGTGCAGAGCCGTTTCAAGGACGGGTGGAGGTGTATGCCAACGGCGAATGGGGGACCGTCTGTGACGATTACTGGGACACTCCGGATGCTCAGGTTGTGTGCAGGGAACTGGGCTACAACGACTTGTGAGTCGCAAATAATTATTATTTGGGACTGGATGCGCGTGTACGCGCGCACGCACGCTCGCTCTCGTGCACGCACGCACGCACGCACGCTCGCACGCACACACACACACACACACACACACACCTGTGCTGTGTGCAATGAAATGCTCCAACTGTCCCGTGTGTGCCATGAAATACCCCAACTGTCCCGTGTGTGCCATGAAATACCCCAACTGTCCCGTGTGTGCCAGCGAAATGCCCCAACTGTCCCGTGTGTGCCATGAAATGCCCCAACTGTTCCGTGTGTGCCATGAAATGCCCCAACTGTTCCGTGTGTGCCAATGAAATGTCCCAACTGCCCCGTGTGTGCCATGAAATGCCCCAACTGTTCCGTGTGTGCCAATGAAATGTCCCAACTGTCCCGTGTGTGCCATGAAATGCCCCAACTGTTCCGTGTGTGCCATGAAATGCCCCAACTGTTCCGTGTGTGCCAATGAAATGTCCCAACTGCCCCGTGTATGCCATGAAATGCCCCAACTGTCCCGTGTGTGCCATGAAATGCCCCAACTGTTCCGTGTGTGCCATGAAATGCCCCAACTGTCCCGTGTGTGCCATGAAATGCCCCAACTGTCCCGTGTGTGCCAGCGAAGTGCCCCATCTGTGCCAGTCATTGCCCCCCTTGTCTCCAGAACCCAGTCCGTTGCTTACGGCAACGCTTACTTCGGGATGGGCACCGGCAACGTCCTGCTGGACAACGTCCTGTGCAACGGCGACGAGAAGACCATCCTCGACTGCCCCCACAACGGAATCGGCGTGGAAAACTGTTATGCTAACACGGAGGATGCTGGCGTGTCGTGTGGCAGTGAGTATGATTACCACCACCACCACCACCACCATCATCATCATCATCATCGCCGTCGTCCTCACGGTGAAGCTGCAACTGATACTCGTTGACGACGTCGTCGTCATCATCATTTTCATCATAATCACCATCACCATTATGTTATCATCTGCAGCAACAAGGCAGCAGTATCATCACGTCGTCGTCGTCATTATCATTTTTATCATAATCACCATCATCATCACGTCGTCATCATCATCATCAGCAGCAGCAGCAGCAGCAGTATCATTATCACGTCGTCGTCGTCATCATCTTCATCATAATCACCATCATCACCACGTCAGCAGCAGCAGCAGCAGTATCATTATCACGTCGTCGTCGTCGTCGTCATCCTCTTCATCATAATCACCATCATCATCACGTCAGCAGCAGCAGCAGCAGCAGCAGTATCACGTCGTCGTCATCATCACGCTGTCGTGGTAGTAATCATCGTCGTCGTAATCCAGTAGTGCTAGTGATCGCGATCAACAGCAGTCCTCGTTGTCGTTGTCATCGTCGTTAGTGTGTCCTGCGGCAGTGAGTATCATCATCATCGTAGCCGTAGTGATGCTTGTACCGTTACTGGTTGTCATCATCAACACCATTCTTGTCGTAGCCGTAGTGATGCTTGTACCGTTACTGGTTGTCATCATCAACACCATTCTTGTCGTAGCCGTAGTGATGCTTGTACCGTTACTGGTTGTCACCGTCATCAGCATTCTTGTCGTAGCCATAGTGATGCTTGTACCGCTACTGGTTGTCACCGTCATCAGCATTCTTGTCGTAGCCGTAGTGATGCTTGTACCGCTACTGGTTGTCACCGTCACCAGCATTCTTGTCGTAGCCGTAGTGATGCTTGTACTGCTACTGGTTGTCATCATCAACACCATTCTTGTCGTAGCCATAGTGATGCTTGTACCGCCACTGGTTGTCACCGTCATCAGCATTCTTGTCGTAGCCGTAGTGATGCTTGTACCGCTACTGGTTGTCACCGTCATCAGCATTCTTGTCGTAGCCGTAGTGATGCTTGTACCGCTACTGGTTGTCATCATCAACACCATTCTTGTCGTAGCCGTAGTGATGCTTGTACCGCTACTGGTTGTCATCATCAAGAATGTTGTCACCGTCATCACCTTTCTTGTCGTGGCCGTAGTGATGCTTGCCTACTGATCGTCATCATCGTCACTATAGTGTGCCCTGCGGCTGTGAGTTACATCATCACCACCATCGATGTCCGTCATAGTGATGCTGGTACTGCTGCTGGTCCTCATCGTCATCATCGCCCTCGCCATCGATGTTGATGATGACGATGAGGACCAGCAGCAGTACCAGCTTGTGTTGCTTGTGATCGTCGTCACTATTATCATCGTCTTCATCATCATTGTGATACTGCTGCTGCTGCTGCTGCTGCTGCTGCTGCTGCTGATGATGATGATGATGATGATGATGATGATGATACTTCAGTAAAGTGCGTTTATAAACATCACAGTGCTTAGCAATAAGACCAAAATCGTTCGAATCGAGATGTAACTTTCTTTCTTTCTTTCTTTCTTTCTTTCTTTCTTTCTTTCTTTCTTTCTTTCTTCTTTTTAAATCCGGGCAGACGCAACAAATAATGATAACAGCGGTCACTTCTATTGGGCGGTTCAGGCGGGGTTGTTAACTCCCTTGACTTTTGCCCCTGCATCGCTTAAGTCCCTTGGTTGTTTTTGCTTCCGGTGCGTAATTTCTTCACAATGGAAGGCGGTGACAGTGAATTTGCGAATTTTACACTGCCAAATTTAAAGGCATTTTTGGAGGCCCCTAGTCGTAATGTGTCTGGCAATAAGCAATAACTTGTTGCTCGTGCTATAGGATGCCCCAAAACGCATTTTTTCTACTAACTCGCGATCTTCTGGTCAGCAAAAAAACGACGCAAAGACACCTTTTTCCCCCCACCCTCCATCCCCTTTCCACGGTAATTTTTGCAACTGGAACAGTATTGGCATTTGTACTGCTTCGCAATTTTAGGTTCAACTTCCACTGTTATACACAGCGTGAAGCAACGCCTACTCAGAAATCGGCCCGGAAGTGCGCTGCGACCTCTCGCGAAAGATTACAAAGCGCATTCACTCTAGCAAACCAGCTTCGCTGAATCGCCCAGTAGCGCCGTATCTCACCGACAAGGGAGAACACACCCACCGCCCTTTACAAAATCAACAAAAATGTATACATTCAAACCTGCAGAGGAAATGTCACGAGGGGTGAGTGAGGGAGGGTAAACAGGGAAGGCAAGAAAGAAGACTGTCAAAGTGCGAAATGAGTAAATTAGTCGGTGCAGGCAGAAAGTGCCAAGTGCCAAGACTGTTTAGACTAGCCGGTCACTTGGGACGGACAGAGAAAAGGGGGCCGGGGAAGGGTGTGCGATGGCTCGGCGGGCAGTGGGATGGTCGGGTCAACGTAAACCATAAATTAGCCTCTAGAACAACAGACGCGGGGAGTGGAGAATTAAGGAAGGTAGTGGGGGTGATTGGCACCATATCTTAGTGAAAGAATAGGAGAGGTAGTTCCAGACATTCTGGACAGGAAATAATCCCTATTTAAACTAATTCAGTAAATTGAAGAACTACCGTTTGGCTTGGAACATAACCTGACGGCTGCATGCTAAGTAGTGTTAGCACATTATTATTATGTTTGGTGATATGTCGTTCTGTTGTATATCAAAATGGAATTGGAGTGATGAATATTCAATTAGCGGAAGGATACAAAAATGCGGAGAAGGGGAAAAAGGAGGAAGGACACTTGGAGCCGGGGCCCGAGAGAAGGAGTCGGAGCGGGGGGCCAGAACTCGGAAGATGGAGTCGGAGCGGGGGGCCAGAACTCGGAAGATGGAGTCGGAGCCGGGGGCCAGAACTCGGAAGATGAAGTCGGAGCCGGGGGCCAGAACTCGGAAGATGGAGTCGGAGCCGGGGGCCAGAACTCGGAAGATGGAGTCGGAGCCGGGGGCCAGAACTCGGAAGATGGAGTCGGAGCCGGGGGCCCGAACTCGGAAGAAGGAGTCGGAGCCGGGGGCCCGAACTCGGAAGAAGGAGTCGGAGCCGGGGGCCCGAACTCGGAAGAAGGAGTCGGAGCCGGGGGCCCGAACTCGGAAGAAGGAGTCGGAGCCGGGGGCCCGAACTCGGAAGAAGGAGTCGGAGCCGGGGGCCAGAACTCGGAAGATGGAGTCGGAGCGGGGGCCCGAGAGAAGATAGATGCAGTAAGGAATGAAGAGGAGGAGGGATTAAAGAGGACATGGCACAAGGTGATTCGTGTTTTGTACACGACATGCAAAGACTGCGAAGCAAGGGTGAAATGGACTGGAGAAGGAGAGACAGTGAGGTGCAAGTAATTCCGAACCTCTGTGAGATGAACTGGCTCGGCTGTGGTACTACCACCACTGACTGTCACCGCCACGGACTCCACCACAGGACTGCGGCCTCTCATGCAACGAGTGCCACGAGCTCCACCAGAGGTCGCGTCGTCAAGACCGTGATGACGTGGACTGTGTGCACTGGAGTGCGTGTGTGTGATGAGTGAAGCCTGGCCAGGTTTGTGGAATGTTATTTACTTAGTAGCACCCGGGTTTACGTTAATGGTATGCAGTAGTGGAGCTGTTGTTAAGATTACAATAGTGAACTGAATGAAAATATCATGGTTGTGACATGCATATGATGTTGCGTGAGAGAGAGCGAGTCCCGTGAGCGGATCACCCAGAGTGCATGAGTGCGAGCTTGCCGTGTGTGATTGCTCAGTGAGGGACCGCATGCACGTATGTGCGAGTGAGGGGTGCCCGTTGTTATTAGTAACAAAAACAACGACATCGAACAGCAAGGACAGACGTTTTTTTCCCGACACGTGACAAAGACAAATTTGAAATCACTTGTAACATTGTTTGTGGGAGTTGAGTTTTTAGCGCAGTTTGACGGATGAGATGATTAAATGTTACGGATGTCAGAAGTGAGCGAATTCATTGCTTTGGAGCACAGTAGGAGAAACAACGTTGGCCAAAGGTTTTCTAACATGAGGGATACGAAGTAACCGTATGTCTGCAGAAGAACGAAGCTGCCTGGAAGGGGTGTACACAGGGAGAAGGTCAGGGAAGGCTGCTGGAGATGAGTCAGAGAAAACGTTGTGACAGATAGTTGACAGTTTGTAGTCTGTACAGCTGTGACAGATCTTAGCTGACAGTTTGTAGTCTGTACAGCTGAGACAGCTGACAGTTTATAGTCTATACAGCTGTGACAGATAGCTGACAGTTTGTAGTCTGTACAGCTGTGACAGATCTTAGCTGACAGTTTGTAGTCTGTACAGCTGAGACAGCTGACAGTTTATAGTCTATACAGCTGTGACAGATAGCTGACAGTTTGTAGTCTGTACAGTTGTGACAAATAGCTGACAGTTTGTAGTCTATACAGCTGTGACAAATAGCTGACAGTTTGTAGTCTACAC
>OY757558.1:534822-560244 GCA_963584105.1 Alviniconcha strummeri | reverse complement strand
AAGGCATCTGTTATAAGTTAGAAACATTTGTCTCCCTCTCTGTGTGTTAATTTCTGGAATACTAACACATGTGCCATGTGCCCACAACTCTCCAGGACAAACACCAAAGAAACTGCGGTATGCATCAGGTCAAATGTGGCACCTGATGATATTAGCTTAAACCGAGCTGTATAAGACAAAGCAAAACTTCACCCATGCCTCCAACAACATTTCAAAAATTATTTTCCATCAATGTATAATCCACAGAGCATTTTAACACAACACCGTAACAGATCTCAGTGACCTGTTGCAAAAACAGATTCTTAAAAAGAGTGGCTCCTCTAAAGAACAAGAACCGGTATACGTAGTACAGCACGCGGAATAAGACAAACTCGGGCAAAAACCAACTAATTCTGTTATAATTCTCAATAGTCCAGCTTCACTTGGCCTACTCCTACCCCTGCCCCCCCTCCCTACCCACACCCCCCCCTCCCCCCCAAAAAAAAAAGAGAGAGAGAGAAGACAGAAACTGGTCAACAAAATGAGAAGAAGAAAAAATTGTACTTCATATATATATATCTCATGTCCAATTATGCATAACTGGTGTGAAATTCTATGTACAATACTCTATGGTAAGAGGTAAATATCAGAACAACAGACTGTGCCCTGAACAAGAACAGAGTTCAACACATATATACAAATCTTACAAACATGAACGTATGTACATGAAACCCAGTGTGCAGTCTGCAGCTACCGCTGTAAATTTCAGTATTTAAAAAAAAAAAAAAACCAGTGTAACCAGCCAAAACATGACGATTAGAAGAACATGTATATTGGCCTTTGATTTTTTAGCACACTCGAAAAGGTCAAATTAAAAGTTTGCCCATAGAACGTTCACTCAAGTGTAAAACATATTTGCCCGTAAAGGTTTGTCCCACAGACCTCATGTTCACTCAAATGTAAAACATATTTGTCAGCAAAGGTTTGCCACACAGACCTCGTGTTCACTCAAGTGTGAAACACATTTGTCAGTAAAGGTTTGCCACACAGACCTCATGTTCACTCAAATGTGAAACACATTTGTCAGTAAAGGTTTGTCACACAGACCTTGTGTTCACTCAGGTGTAGACATTTTTTCAAACCAAGAGTTCTTTTCAACCACCTGGGTGTTGTCATCTTAGTTGAGAACGCTCACAGTCAACTTTTTTTCTTTTTTTTCTCTCACATTCTTTGATCATATCGTGGTGGAGGGGGGGGGGGGGGGCATCTTGTTTTCTGTTTTGTTTTGTTTTTCTCAATATCTAACTCTTACAAAAACTCAGGATACTCAGTTCCGCATATGAAAGTTCCACATCAAAGACCTGATCGTAAAAATTTCAGCATAAGTGTTCCGCAATTACTCTGGAAAAAAAGCACACAAGCAAGCATGGTATTGTTAAGACCAACTACAGATTTCTCAACAAGTCTGTGCACAATCACTTGCACACATTTCCTGCAGAGCAGAGAGTCACCTTTTTTCTTTACGGCACAGGCTTAAATACAAAGCTGGTGTCCTCTGCTTGCTTGGTCAAAGTATCCTACCCTAAGCATCAGCTACTTTCATATTCTTGGATCATATTGTCACCCATGTCTGTGGTTATATACTTGCACAGTACAGATCAGAAGCAGCTGTGTTGTTTTGCAGTCCCACAAAATACCAATGTCTGATCAGACGTACATGTATGTCAACTAATACAAATGATCAGAATCAGTCATGTTCCTTTGCAACATGACAACTAATACAAACAATAAGAATTAGTTATGTTCTTTTGCAGTCCCACAAAATAACAATGTCTGATCAGACATGACAGCTAATACACATGATCACAGTCAGTCATGTTCTTTTGCAGCCCCACAAAATAACAATGTCTGATCAGACATGACAACTAATACACATGATCAGAATCAGTCACGTTCTTTTGCAGCCCCACAAAATAACAATGTCTGATCAGACATGACAACTAATACACATGATCAGAATCAGTCACATTCTTTTGCAGCCCCACAAAATATGTCTGATCAGACATGACAACTAATACACATGATCAGAATCAGTCATGTTCTTTTGCAGCCCCACAAAATAACAATGTCTGATCAGACATGACAACTAATACACATGCCCATTGATCAGATACGATAATACACACATCTACCACATCAGCTGTTTGATGAGATACGATAGTACAAAAGTCCATCACATTAACTGTTTAATAAGGTATGATAATACACACATCTGTCACATTAGCTGTTTGAAAAGATATGGTAAAATACGCACATCCATCACAATAGCTCTCTCATAAGATATGATAATACGTATGTCCATCACATTAACCTTTTCATAAGATATGGTAATATGTATGTGTGTCACATTAACCTTTTCATAAGATATGATAAGGCACACATACGTCCATCATGTTGACTGTTTTCAGATATCAGCATTCCTATATATGAGGACGCTGAGAAACAGAGGGTTCTATGTTGACCTCTAAGCTCCACCTCCCACCGTTACAGTCCACAAGCTTTCAATCTCAGCATCATTTGGTACTGCACTGACCAGTGAAAACCCAAAACTGGGCATATTCTGGACTGGAAAAACACACACCACAAAACATATCTACAAATATTTATGATTTTATAAATATTTATTCTTATTTTTGTATTTTTGTATGCTGAAAATGTAGGTGAACAAAGTACGCCCTCAAACTGTACAAGTAAACAGGTCCGCTATTACGTGAAAGGTTCACAGGAATGGCAGTTTAATATGACAATACAAAACGTACACAAAATCTTTGCATATGAGATCCGAACACATGAAAGGTCAAAAGGAATGCTACAGTTTCTGCTACAGTCATTGTGTGCATGTGTGTGTGTGTGTGTGTGTGTGTGTGCATGTGTGTGTGGTGTTGTGTGTGTGTGTGTGTGTGTGTGTGTGTGGTGTTGTGTGTGTGTGTGATGTTGTGTGTGTGTGTGTGTGTGGTGTTGTGTGTGTGTGTGTGTGTGGTGTTGTGTATGTGTGTGTGTGTGTGTGTGTGGTGTTGTGTGTGTGTGTTTTGCATGTGTGTGTGTGTGTGTGTGGTGTTGTGTGTGTGTGTTTTGCATGTGTGTGTGGTGTTGTGTGTGTGTGTTTTGCATGTGTGTGTGTGTTTTCTCCATATAATACCTCATGTAAATTGTTTCGGTAAGTGCTCAACATGTATATATATATAGAATATCAGAATTCGGTTAATATGTATCACGTGAGCACTCAGGGCGTTGATGAGTGCATGATAAATACACATTATTATCATTAATTTATGATGACAATACAAAACATATACAAAATCTTTGCCCAGGTTGTGCAGCGTCAAATTAGTGTTCCTTTTTACCTTTCATGTGTTTAGATCTTGTTTTTCAATGCTAGCAGTGATCTTTGTGCCAGATTTTTCTCTCTCCTAAATTGCACGGAATCCATCAGTCTCCTAAAAAAAATTCTAAAACAAGAATGACTGCTAGAATGAATGTGTTTTGTCCAATTAAACAGCGTTATTGTGAACTTGTTACGTGTGTTTAGAGCTTCCATCACTCTCCTGTTTTGAGGCTATGATTTAGCTTGCCAGCCAAACATAGCAACCACTCTTGTTGATTGCTTTTATATAGTGCTATTCTCCGCTCTTGAGCATGTGAGTTGACATGAATGACTAGCTTTTTATAGTGCGCTTTTTTTAATATCTTACAGCGCAGGCATGGCTGGTGCCAAATGAAACTGCAGCCATCTTGGAGTGTTATGTGTACACCATACAACCATATACTATGTCACTTTATCCATAGCCACATATATAGGGTGCATGCATGTTGAGCTGTAACCTGCCACCTACACTTTTGGCAGAATGACCGGGATCTTTTACATGCTACTGCAGTACAGAAAGCTGATCCTGGAGAAGAAGATTCTCCCACTGCTCCTGCAGGGTTTCAAACCCATGACCTTTCAATCATGAGTCTGGCATGGCAGTCTAACCACTGAGCTATCCCCACTCCCCTCAGGGAATTTGGTCAGTTAGCAATTGGATTTTAGCATCCTGTCAATCGCACGGGGTCACCTCAGGACAATCAAACCCTGTCATAAGTAAACGCACATTTCAAAACTCAGTCTGCAAAACCTGTCCCCGTGCAGACAACACAAAACATACCCACACAAACATCAAACACTAACCTTCGAAGACCCAGCCACCTTAATAATTATTACCACTGCTAAAAAAGCACAAAAGGCTAGGACATGCTGGCACTGTCAACCATTCTGTCTGACTTATCAATGCCAGACTATGATGAAATATATTTTTAAAAAGGAATGCAGAGAAACAAAACATATTTTTAAAATGGTAAAAACTTAAAATGTGCAAAATACTATTTCTAACATCCTGATTGGCTGAACGGCACAGATGATTGACAGCGGGGAACCAGATATGCTCCATTGCAGATGATGGGGTCTTAGCCAGACACTATGGCAGTCAAGCCCTCCATTATTGAGCATTTTCAGTGCGTAGTCAAGAACAGCAAAAACTAGAACAGTACCCAACATTTATGTCTGCAGACATTGTGCGTGCTATGCGAGTGGGTGAAGCAAAGAATGGTGAAGTACTATGGCAGTGCTCAGTGGAATCAAAGTGAGAAGTATGCACACACACACACACACACACACACACACACACACACACACACACACACACACACACAAACAAAACAAAAAAAAGAGAGAGAGAGAGAGACAGACAGAGACAGAGACAGAGAGAGAGAGACAGAGAGAAAGAGAGAGCGAGAGACACAGAGAGAGAGAGAGAGAGACAGAGAGAGAGAGACAGAGACAGAGAGAGACAGAGAGAGACAGAGACAGAGAGAGACACAGAGAGAGAGAGAGAGAGAGAGAGAGAGAGAGAGAGAGAGAGAGAGAGAGAGAGAGAGAGAGAGAGAGAGAGAGAGAGACAGAGACAGAGAGACAGAGACAGAGAGAGAGAGACAGAGAGAGAGAGAGAGACAGAGAGAGCAAGAGAGAGAGAGAGAGAGAGAGAGAGAGAGAGAGAGAGAGAGAGAGAGAAAAGACACCCACATGTAGGTACACACAGTACTGTACTGACACACAAAGAAATATGCACACACACACACACACACACACACACACAAAGTAACCTTGGACCACCATGACAACATGACAGCTCCCGTTCAAGTCTGTGGGCGGTTTTAAGACAGCTTTGATGGGTGTCCAGAACCCTCTCTGTTTCAGTGTCAGAGTCTGCACTTCCAGCAAGCTTATTTCGTACCTAAGATAATAATAGAAATTAGCATAGTGTCAGAGTCTGCGCTTTCAGCAAGCTGTATTTCGTACCTAAGATAATAATAGAAATTAGCGTTCGCCCTTCCAACACTGCTTTTCTAAAGCAGAGCTCTAATGGGGCGCTCTTTTCTATAATGGAACCAACTTTTTTTTTTAATTCTTTTTTTAGGATTACAGAATTGAGTTCTTTTCTATAACCTTATAGAATTGAGTTCTAATGGAACTGACTTCTGTTTCTTTTCTTTTTTTCTAAGGTTTACATAACTGAGTTCTTTCCTGTAACCTTATAGAATTGAGTTCTTTTCTATAACCTTATACAAGTGAATTCTTTTCTATAGCCTTACAGAACTGAGTTCTTTTCTATAACCTTATACAAGTAAGTTCTTTTCTAGACACTGAAGATTATAGAAAAGAACTCGATTCTACGAGCCCTAGAGAAAAAAGAAGACAAAGAACCCAGTTCCAGTGATAGAAAAAGACTTCAGCTCAACACACTTTAGTTAAGAGTTTAACTCTGCGACTTACAGAAATACCTGGAGATCAGCTCTATACATTAGAAATCAGGTCTACAGGTACTGGAAAAGAAGTTGATCAACTCTATAGAATACACATACATAACAAAATCAACTCTTAAGTTACAGAGCAGCTGAAGTCTACAGTTTATGGAAGAAGGCTCACCTCTGTGCTCAACTGTGTAAGTTACAGAAATGAGGTCAACTGTGTTCAAAAAATAAACTCAATGCAGTCTTAAAGAACAACAACAAACCAGTGCAACACACACACAAAAATACATGATTTCCATCCTTCATGTTTGTTTGCTGAACTACAGTCATTTCATCAGTCAAAAAAAAAAAAAAAAAAAAGAAAGAAAGAAAGAAAGAAAATTACAGAAAAGAGCTAAACTCTGCAAGTTATAAACAGGAGCTCAACACCATAACTTATATATCAAAATAAAAAATAAAAAAATAAAAAAAATGTATGTGTGAAGTAAAATTGCATGATACAGATTCTGTTATAGAAGAAAACACACACATACATGTAATAATATAAGACTGTATAAAACAGCATCCGTTATAGAAAAACCTATGTACACACAATGTAAAACTGCGTAAAATAGCATCCATTACAGAAAAATGGATCTCTACATCCAATTCAATAAAATAAAATAAAAAAGCACAATATAGGATCCGTTATAGAAAAAATACAGGTACAAGCAATATAAAACTATATAAGAGAGTACAGCAGACATTACGTCTGCAACACACAATGTGAGTAAAAATAAAAAGCAAGATGATATACAACATAGTACACAGTTGTCACAGAACTGCACAGTCAGTGATGAACAGTTTTTTATGTTCTGGCACAGTTGTCAGAACTGCAGAGTCAGTGATGAACAGCTAGTTATGTTCTGGCACAGTTGTCAGAACTGCAGAGTCAGTGATGAACAGCTGGTTATGTTCTGGCACAGTTGTCAGAACTGCAGAGTCAGTGATGAACAGCTGGTTATGTTCTGGCACAGTTGTCAGAACTGCAGAGTCAGTGATGAACAGCTGGTTATGTTCTGGCACAGTTGTCAGAACTGCAGAGTCAGTGATGAACAGCTGGTTATGTTCTGGCACAGTTGTCAGAACTGCAGTCAGCTAGTTATGTTCTAGCACAGTTTTTCACAGAACTGCTGAGTCAGTGATGAACAGCTAGTTATGTTCTAGCACAGTTATTGCAGAACTGCAGAGTCAGTGATGAACAGCTAGTTATGTTCTAGCACAGTTATCGCAGAACTGCAGAGTCAGTGATGAACAGCTAGTTATGTTCTAGCACAGTTATCGCAGAACTGCAGAGTCAGTGATGAACAGCTAGTTATGTTCTGGCACAGTTGTCAGAACTGCAGTCAGCTAGTTATGTTCTAGCACAGTTGTCACAGAATTGCAGAGTCAGCAATGAACAGCTAGTTATGTTCTAGCACAGTTATCGCAGAACTGCAGAGTCAGTGATGAACAGCTATCATATTCTAGCACAGTATGTAAAAGGACCATTTATGCCACAATCACCCTCAACTGCTTTCAGTTAAATTACAACAAAAAACCAGTCCGCTGCAGTCAACAACCGAGCTTTTCAACATGTTTGCATTTGATTCTCACATAAAGTAGTAAATGATTCAATTTTCCTCAACATAAAATAGTGTATGATTCACATTTCTTCATCATAAAGTAGTGTATGATTCACATTTCCTCATCATAAAGCAGCATACGATTCACATCTTCTCATCATAAAGCAGTGTATGATTCACATTTCCTCATCATAAAGTAGTGTATGATTCACATTTCCTCATCATAACATAGTGTATGATTCACATTTCCTCACCATAAAGCTGTGTACGATTCACATTTCCTCAACATAAAGCAGTGTATGATTCACATTTCTTCAACAAAAACAGGTCAATTTTGACACTAAAGAGCAATACTGCTGCAGCCAGTTACACAGGTGGAAATTTCTGGGCTGGGCACAGTGTGGTGCGTTTACACTGGAGTGTATGTATGTTGCTGGGACAGATCTGAGCTGCGCTCAGCTTGACTACAGAAGAGGGCTGAGCACAACTCACCTTCCGCTGAATGTCATCTGCTGTTTGGAACCCAGGCGGTGGTCTGGAGGTTCCGCAGACAGATGATGCATTCAGAGTGACAATGATGTCACAGATGATGCATTCAGAGTGACAATGATGTCACAGATGATGCATTCAGAGTGACAATGATGTCACAGATGATGCATTCAGAGTGACAATGATGTCACAGATGATGCATTCAGAGTGACAATGATGTCACAGATGATGTGTTTGGAGCAATAATGATGTCACAGATCAAGTATTCAGAGAGATAATGATGTCACAGATGATGCATTTGGAGTGATAATGATGTCACAGATGAAGCATTTGGAGCAATAATGATGTCAGCGATGATGCGTTTGGAGTGATATTGATGTCACAGATCATGCATTCAGAGCGATAATGATATCACAGATGATGTGTGTAGAGTGATAATGAGGTCACAGATATGTGTTTGGAGTGATCACGATGTCACAGATGATGCATTTGGCGAAATAATAATGTCAGAAATGATGTGTTTGGAGTGGTACTAATGTCACAGATCATGCATTCAGAGCGATAATGTCACAGATGATGCACTGGTTCTGGTGACAGATGTAAACACAGCAACCCACACCCAGCCCAAACCATTGCATATAAACATTAAATGGCCGCAACAAGTCAGTCTGACAGAGTGATTGTTCTTGGGTGGCTGATAGCGACACATAATTACATAAAACAACAGACATTTTGCCTGACAAAATCTCTTTGGTCAAATTGCATAGGTTGCAAAAGGTTTGGAGTCTCTTGATTACACTCTTTTTTTCTTTCTTTTTTTCTCTTAAAAAAAATAAATTGTTTGGTGGGATTGATATGTATTCCAAACATGTGTGACAAACACGACGAGCATTGGAATGTGAAATGCAAGAACCTTGCGAAAAATGTTTGATACGAGTCAGCCAAGGTAATGGGATGGGGGCCTCAAATCCATTCATAAATTGTGCAAGCACAGATCTTCAATGTGTGCCACTTTGGCCAAGAAAAATCCCAATTAAAATACAACACGGCAGCATGACATTTTTTTGTGAGCAAATATATTCAGAGTTGGCTGGTGGGGTGGTGGTGACGGGGTGTGAGGTAGGATGGGGGCAGGGGTTTGGGGCTGAGTAAGATAGGAATCGTAAAGATCAGCACCCATTACATGAAGAAAATGGCCCCAGTCACTTTCAGGAAGAAAAAAA
This sequence comes from Alviniconcha strummeri, assembly GCA_963584105.1. Classification (NCBI taxonomy): domain Eukaryota; kingdom Metazoa; phylum Mollusca; class Gastropoda; family Provannidae; genus Alviniconcha; species Alviniconcha strummeri. Next base: position 551,102 of record OY757558.1, on the reverse strand, counting down.
ACAAAAACTTGTTTTTCTTCCGCTCTCCTGTGCTACTGTTACAAAGACCCAGTGCCAGACCCCGCCAGCATTCTCCACGAGCACACACTATACACAGCCTAGTGACAACTTTGTGAGAATTTGACACAACATGCATCAGGCTTTGAATTGGAAGTGTTCTCATGCGCCATAAAATCCATGAAAAAAGCCGCCCCTGTGTTGTTTTGCAGGGTCCTTCCTTGAGGAAATGTCTTCCTGCCTCAAAGAACCACCTGGAGTTTGAGTAACACTGCAGGGTGCACACATAGATGCCATCTGTGCATGAAACTGTTGACACAGTCATTAACAATCTCAGATCTGAGTCGCTGGTGACATCTGTTTTGTTCAGAAGTGATCGACAAGGACAGAGACGCTGTTCTGGTTGACACGACCTTGGGCCACTCCCTCTGACCCTGCCAAGGTCATGTTTTGCCACTGGGTGGGTTGACCTGTAACCAGACAAACGGCAGACGGGTTTGAAGCCCAGTCAAGTCAAATGTCAACAGACAAGCCATTTGAAAGCATACTTGTCTGTCAACAGATGTCAAAGCACAGTCAAGTTGTCTTTCAACAGATGGGTCATTCGAAAGCATACTTGTCTGTCAGCAGATGAGTCATCTGAAAGCATAGTCGAGTTGTATGTCAACAGATGGGTCATTCAAAAGCATACTTGTCTGTCAACAGATGAGTCATCTGAAAGCATAGTTAAGTTCTCTGTCAACAGATGGGTCATTTGAAAGCATAGCAGTCAAGTTGTCTGTCAACAGATGGGTCATTTGAAAGTCATCTGTCATCTGTCAACAGATGGGTCATTTGAAAGCATAGTAGTCAAGTTGTCTGTCAACAGATGGGTCATTTGAAAGCATAGTCATCTGTCAACAGATGGGTCATTTGAAAGCAAAGTAGTCAAGCTGTCCATCAACAGGTGGGTCACTTGAAAGCTTAGTCAACAGATGGGTCATTTGAAGGTATAGTGAAGTTGTCTGTCAACAGATGGGTCATTTAAAAACATAAGTTGTCTGTCAACAGATGGATAATTTGAAAGCTTAGTAGTGAAGTTGTCTGTCAACAGATGGGTCATTTGAAAGCATAGTCAAGTCACCTGTCAACAGATGAGCCATTTGAAAGCATGGTCAAGTTGTCTGTCAACACATGGGTCATTTGAACCATACGGTCAAATTGCTTGTCACCAGTCAGCTATTGTCTGTCAACAGAGGGGCCATTTGAAAGCACAGTCATCACTGAGTGACTAAGTGTATGTATGAGTTTTAAAAAATGAACACAAATTACAGGTAACTGCAGCAAAACTTGGCCAGGTAACAAGAAGAAGAAGAACTGACCGGAAGGTGAATCGCTAGACTTGAGGGCAAAGGACCAACTCTCAGGGTTGACGGAGGCCGAGTGGGGAAGCCTCAACTCCACTGGTTTGTTGAACCGCAGACCATGAGGGCCGCACATCACCAGTGGACTTAGTAACGTTTCTCCTGAAAACACACACACCACACATCACAGTAACGTCTCTCCTGGAAACACACAGACTACACATCACAGCAACGTCTCCTTTGAAAACACACAGACCTTACAACACAGTAACATCTCCTTTGAAAACACACAGACCTTACATCACAGAAACGTCTCCTTTAAAAACACACAGACCTTACATCACAGTAACGTCTCCTTTAAAAACAAACAGACCTTACATCACAGTAATGTCTCCTTTGAAAACACACAGACCACACATCACAGTAATGTCTCCTTTAAAAACACCCAGACCTTACATCACAGTAACGTCTCCTTTAAAAACACACAGAACACACATCACAGTAACGTCTCCTTTAAAAACACTCAGACCTTACATCACAGTAACGTCTCCTTTAAAAACACACAGACCTTACATCACAGTAACGCCTCCTTTAAAAACAAACAGACCTTACATCACAGTAATGTCTCGTTTGAAAACACACAGAACACACATCACAGTAACGTCTCCTTTAAAAACACACAGAACACACATCACAGTAATGTCTCCTTTAAAAATACACAGACCACACATCACAGTAACGTCTCCTTTAAAAACACACAGACTACACACCACAGTAACGTCTCCTTTAAAAACACACAGACCACACATCACAGTAACGTCTTTCCTGCAAACACAGAACATACACCACAGTAATGTCTCTCCTGGAAACACACAGACTACACATCACAGTAACGTCTCCTTTAAAATAAAAAAAAGACCACACACCACAGTCATGTCTCCTTTGAAAACACACAGACCATACACCACAGTAATGTCTCCTTTGAAAACACACAGACCATACACCACAGTAATGCCTCCTTTAAAAACACACAGACCATACACCACAGTAACGTCTTTCCTGGAAACACACAGAACATACACCACAGTAATGTCTCTCCTGGAAACACACAGACTACACATCACAGTAACGTCTCCCTTAAAAAAGAAAAAAAGACCACACACCACAGTAACGTCTCCTTTGAAAACACACAGACTATACACCACAGTAATGCCTCCTTTAAAAACACACACACCACATATCACAGTAACGTCTCCTTTAAAAACACACAGAGCACATCACAGTAATGTCTCCTTTAAAAACACACAGCACACACATCACAGTAACGTCTCCCTTAAAAATAAAAAAAAGACCACACACCACAGTAATGTCTCCTTTGAAAACACGCAGACTATACACCACAGTAATGTCTCCTTTGAAAACACACACACCACATATCACAGTAACGTCTTTCCTGGAAACACACAGAACACACATCACAGTAATGTCTCTCCTGGAAACACAGACCATACACCACAGCAATGTCTCTCCTGAAAACACAAAGATGACACATCACCAGCGGACTAAGTAATGTCTCTCCTCAAAACACACAGACCGCACATCATTTAGGACAGAATGATGTCTCCCCTGAAAACTCACAGCAAGTAAGTAAGTTGGTGTTTTATGCCCAGTCAACCGGTGCGGTTATATCAAGGCAACTGAAAACTCACAGATCATACACAGATCACTCTCTCTCACACATATGCATGCACACACACACACACACACACACACACACACACACACACACACACACACACACACACACTCACACACACACACACACACACTCACACACACACACACACTCACTCACACACACACACACACACACACACAAACACATGTGCACACACACATGCACACACACACACACATACATATAAGATACACACACACATGCGCACACACACACACACACACACACACACACACACACACACACACACACACACACACACACATACATGCACACACACAAACACACACACACATGCATGCACACACACACACAAGCATGCACACTAACACACACACACACACACACACACACACACACACACACACACACACACACACACACACACACACACACACACACACAAAGGAAGCAGACAGACAGACAGGTGAACTGACCTTTATCTTCATCCAGTGGAGGTAGAATGCTGTTGCCGCTGCACACCTTGAAGTAAATCTCCTGGGAAGTGCCTTCATCCAACGCCCCCTCAGGTATCACGATGCTTACACCTGCACAGGTAACGCGATATCCACATATGCACAGGTGTCACAATTCTACAAAAAAACAAGCCAATAATTAATTGTTGAGGCATTACATTTTGATCTCAAAGACATTAAACTGAGCAAATACAACAGGGGGACGGGGGGGAAGAGAGAGAGAGAGGGAGAGAGTCCTACTCCCTTCATAAAGAGCCTACTGGGTGCATCAGCCCCCCCCCCCCCTCCCCCAAGCCAAATCAGATTTTTGGCCCACAATGCCAAGTAGAGAGCAGAGAGATTATGAAAAATCTGATCCTGGTGGAGATATTATCATGTTGGTTGCCTTGGTCAGATATGTCTCGCTACCTGAGTAGCTCATCAGTGACCACTGGCACATAATGGTGAGAGGATATCAGCCCAATATTAGCGAAAAACACACACCATCTAGGTGGTAGACTCCGCTTGCATGGGAGAACACTCTTGGCTGACACACCCAAGAAGCTTCAAATGAAGGGAGACGTGTATTCAGAAGAAACGAAAAACACTTCTGTCAGAATTAGCAGTACATTTTTTATGTTAATTAGAAAGATCTGAATGCCTGAAGCCTCTGATCTATTAAATCTGGTCTCACTCTGGTTTCATTCTTCTCTTCAGGCATCTGCGCAATGAGCATGCCATGACACATGATCTCTTTCTCACCTGTTTCTTTAGATTCTAGGACCCCGCCAGCGCTGGTGAAGACGCCTCGAGCTGTGGCCACTATTGTCTGTCCGTCTTCCATCTCTCTCCCAGGACTGCACCAGGTAAACAACACACAGGTAGGTCAGGCAGGTGGTTATATAACAGGTGGGTCAGGCAGTTGGTTATATAACAGTTGTATGAGCGTATCCACAGTGTACCTGACTCTGCACTCTCACTGTCCATCTACAGGTGTGTGTGTGTGTGTATGAATAGGTACGGGTGTGCGTGTGTGTGTATGTGTGTGTGTGTGCATGTGTGCATGCATGTGTGTGAACATGTGTGTGTGTGCATAGGGGTGTGTGTGTGTGTGTATGTGTGTGTGTGTGTGTGAAAGAGAGAGAGAGAGAGAGAGAGAGAGAGAGAGAGAGAGAGAGAGAGAGAGAGAGAGAGAGAGAGAGAGAGAGAGAATAGGTGTGCATGTGTGTGTGTGGGTGGGTGTGAGTGCACGCACGCGTGCATGCGCATGTGTGTGTGTGTTGTATGCACAGAATCTTGAAAACATGTCCATTTAAAGAATGTGTAAGCACTTAGGGCCTGTGCAGGTTAGACACTCTAAGTACCCACTATTATTACTATTAAAGGTAATGTTACTGTTGTAGCATATAAATTCAAGTGTGCAATCTTAATGGAATGTTTCTGTGATATACAAAATTAAGGTGCATAATCTCAATAATACATTTTTATAATATACAAGTTACACAGCATAATGGTATGATTTTGTGGTGAAAAATAAACAGCATGATATTAATGGTATGATTTTGTGGTAAAGAAACACCGTAACATTAATGGTATGATTTTGTGGTAAAAATTACACAGCATAACATTGATGCTATAACTGATTTTGTGGTAAAAATTAAAGAGCATAACATGAAAGGTATGCCTGATTTTGTGGTAAAAATGACACAGCATAACACTAATAGTATGTCTGGTTTTATGGTAAAAATGACACAGCATAACATTAATAGTATGTCTGGTTTTATGGTAAAAATGACACAGCATAACATTAATAGTATGTCTGGTTTTATGGTAAAAATGACACAGCATAACATTTATAGTATGTCTGGTTTTATGGTAAAAATGACACAGCATAACATTAACAGTATGTCTGGTTTTATGGTAAAAATGACACAGCATAACATTAATAGTATGTCTGGTTTTATGGTAAAAATTAAACAGCATAACATTAGTGGTATGCTTTTGCGGTAAAAACAAAAACAAAACAAAATTACATAAATAGTATGATTTTGTGGCAACAATTAAACGGCATAACAATAATTGCATGATTTTATGGTAAAAATTAAACAGCACAACATCAATGGTATGACTGATTCTGTGGTAAAAATTAAACAGCATAACATTAATGGTATGATTTTACTGTATACCTATTAAGGTAAATAATCCTAGGGGTAGAGTTTCACTGATTTGCACATTGTGGTGTATAACATTAATGGTATGTTTGAGTCATATTCATAATACAAATTCAGGTGTATTATGTCAGTGGTATATCTGAGTGGTTACTGTGTGTGTGTGTGTGTGTGTGTGTGTGTGTGTGTGTGTGTGTGTGTGTGTGTGTGTGTGTGTGTGTGTGTGTGCATGCATGCATGTGTGTGTGTGTGTGTAGGGAGGGGGTCTCCCCCCCCTCCCCCCCCCCCCCCCCCCCCCGCCTCATTTTGTTAACCAGTGTCTGACGAATCTCAGCATGAGTAAAAGATACTGCAATGGACGGAAGCATCATGTTTCGAATAAAAGCCCCGCAATGACATGCTTGGCAAAAACAACAAAAAAACAACTCTGCCCCCCCCCCCCCCCCCGAAAGGAGATTAAAGAAGAAGATTTAAGTGTATGTCAGTGGTATGTCTGAGAGGCATACAATTTTAGGTGTAGGCTATTGTGTGATGTAAGGCACAAGTGAGAGACAACAGTCAAGGCACTGATACGTTTTCCTGCAATTGGTTACGTCGCAGCCCTAAACATCACAGCACACAGAATGAGATGAGTGCCTTCAGATACACTGATTCGACTGAACATCACAGCCCAGAATGTACTGAGTGCCATTAGATACATCTCATCGTGAACACAAACACTGTACTGCACACATGCGATTACTCCGATACCCAAACTGTGAATAACAACACACAAGCAGCCATCGTCACTCTGTGTTAGACACCTGGACTGGCTCAACCAACCATGCAGTCACGTTTTTCTTCACTGCCACAGTCCTGAACCCTTCACCCAAACCAACCGACACCCTGGTTAGGATGCTGCCCTGTGATTGGCCAGCAACACTCTTCATCATGCAGGAGTTATGCTTAGTGCGGTGTTTCCAGTTAGGTGTAAACCAATCGGATCAAGTGTTGCTCTAGCAATACACTGGATACACAGACATTAAAAAAAAAAAAAAAGGGATAAAAAATGCTATCTCTTCCAGGTACATGAGCTCGAAGGTGAGTAACGGTGCCTTGGGATGAATTTTGTACAGACACGTGGACTCTTCTTCTGCAGTGCTTGGTAGGTCGAGGTTAAAACGCTCTTCCGTTAACCCCGGTTACACTTCACCTGCAACCAGGTCAAGGTTAAAATGCTCCTCCGTTACCCCCGGTTACACTTCACCTGCATCTGCTAGCGCTCTTCATACCCATCTCGCCATCATGCAAGGGTAGTAGTGAGTTTTACATGGTGAGCACTGCTCCTACAGTGAGCAGTTTCTGGTGAGCTCTGGTTTTACAGTGAGCGGTTTATGGTGAGCTCTGGCTTTACAGTGAGCAGTTTATGGTGAGCTCTGGTTTTACGGTGAGCAGCTTATGGTGAGCTCTGACTGTGCAGTGAGAGGTTTATGTTGAGCTCTGGAATAACAGTGAGCAGTTTCAAGATGTGATCCTGCTCTCACCCATTGGCGATCACCGTGTCTGGCGTGGAAACGCTCTCTGACGTCTCCCCGTCTCCTGACTCTTCTCCGTGCGCTTCCTCTTCCTTCACACCTCCAGTCGCCCCCGACAACCTCTTCAGCGGAATTTTACCATTTGTCTTTGCTTCCTTGTTCTTCCCTACATCCACCAGAGGGAGGGGGGTGACCACCAGGGGAGGGGGAGGAGGGGGGAGGGGCATGGTCTTTGGGGGAGGCGGCCGGGGAGGTGGGGAGGATTTTAATTTCTGAGCGTCCGTCATGGACAGGGGCAGGGGAGGGGGCAGCGGAAGTTCAGCGGATGAGGACTTGTGAGCTGGGTTTTTTGCTGGTCGCGAGTCGGAAGGCAGAGGAGGGGGAGGGGGCAGGGAGCTCTGAAGCTGGCGGATCTTCTCCGACACACTAGAACCAGACCCTGTCTTTTTCTGAGCGGGGCCACCGCCCTTTCCCACGTGTGCGTCAACCTTCGACTTGCTGTCTTCAGGGTGGTCCTGAGATACCTGCCTCTCCACGGAAGTCTCGGCAGACGAGCTACCAACCTGGCTGGACCTCCCCCCAAATCCATTCACCAAGCTCTTATCAGAATCGTGGTTAGTTTTCCCTTCCTCAGCCGAGTTCTGCCTCTCTGCCATGCTACCCCTGTCTGGGCTGCCCACTGTTGTTTTTGGACCAGAGCTGGCTCTGGCTTTGTGAGCTGGGAAAGCTGTGAGAATGGCGGCCAGAGGCTGGGTGGGTGGGGGAGGGGGTAGAGGTTTGTTCGGGGCGATGCTCATCTCCGTGAATGGGGCTGCATGGGGGGAGAGTGGTGGTGGTGGTGGCAGAGGTGGGGGTGGAGGGAGGGAGTCTTTAAGATGGCGGTTCCCGTGAGAAGTGCTACACAGCAAAGTCAGAACGTGGTCAGAAAAAAGAAAAAAAGAAAAAAAAAGGTTTGAAAAACAGAAACAAACAATGAACAAGGCTGAAAAAAGAAAAAGCAGTGAACAGTGAGAAAAACAGAAAAGAAGAGTGAACAAGACAGAAAAAACAGCTCACAAAACAGAAACTGAAAAGAAAAAGGGAAAACGGGAAAAAATCAACACAAAGACAAAAAAAAAAAAAAAAAAATGAAAAGAAGAAGTAAGCATGAAACTAGAAGATGAAGAAAGGAGGAATAAGACAAACAAAAAGAACAAAACCCTCCCCCCCCCCCCCCCCCAAAAAAAAAAAGAGAAGAAGAATTGTTCCCATTATAAAAATAAGCATAAATAATTCTACAACTGTCATTGAATAAAAGCATTCAAAAGGGTGAGAAAAAAGAACACACACACACACACACACACACACACACACACACACACACACACACACACACACACACACACACACACAAATAAAATAAAATGCGAAGCTTTCATTCATAAAACCTCTGTTTTCATCTCTACCTTAAGACAAGACACAACTGAAGCACACTTCTGGAGAGATGAGGTTAACAACATGTTATGAACACACACCACACCTGACAAACTGTTCATTACACCACCACCCCAAGAACACCCCCCCCCCCCCCCCCACCTCCACTCCCCAAAACTTCCTTTTCACATAAATGACAATGGAGGGGAGACAACTCACAAGGCATTGTCTTCCAGGGCCTGGGACCTGGTTCTGCTACCAGGGGGCAGGCTGGTGCTGGTGGCGGTTTTCCTGTAGGACTCGAACGCGCTTCCCCTTCCCTCCCCTTCTGACGGAAGCCCTCTGTGTGTTCTGGCTCCGGTGTCAGGACCAACTTCCTCCCTGCAGTACAGGAGTCAATGGCACCCATCACATCTAGGGACGGCAAGGTTGGTGTCTGAATGTGGACCAGTCTAGGGATGGCAAGGTTGGTGTCTGAATGTGGACCAGTCTAGGGACGGCAAGGTTGGTGTCTGAATGTGGACCAGTCTAGGGACGGCAAGGTTGGTGTCTGAATGTGGACCAGTCTAGGGACGGCAAGGTTGGTGTATGAATGTGGACCAGTCTAGGGACGGCAAGGTGGGTGTCTGAATGTGGACCAGTCTAGGGACGGCAAGGTTGGTGTCTGAATGTGGACCAGTCTAGGGACGGCAAGGTTGGTGTCTGAATGTGGACCAGTCTAGGGACGGCAAGGTTGGTGTCTGAATGTGGACCAGTCTAGGGACGGCAAGGTTGGTGTCTGAATGTGGACCAGTCTAGGGACGGCAAGGTTGGTGTCTGAATGTGGACCAACCTAGGGACGGCAAGGTTGGTGTCTGAATGTGGACCAGCCTAGGGACGGCAAGGTGGGTGTCTGAATGTGGACCAGTCTAGGGACGGCAAGGTGGGTGTCTGAATGTGGACCAGTCTAGGGACGGCAAGGTGGGTGTCTGAATGTGGACCAGTCTAGGGACGGCAAGGTTGGTGTCTGAATGTGGACCAGTCTAGGGACGGCAAGGTGGGTGTCTGAATGTGGACCAGTCTAGGGACGGCAAGGTGGGTGTCTGAATGTGGACCAGTCTAGGGACGGCAAGGTGGGTGTCTGAATGTGGACCAGTCTAGGGACGGCAAGGTTGGTGTCTGAATGTGGACCAGTCTAGGGACGGCAAGGTTGGTGTCTGAATGTGGACCAGTCTAGGGACGGCAAGGTTGGTGTCTGAATGTTGACCAGTCTAGGGACGGCAAGGTTGGTGTCTGAATGTGGACCAGTCTTGTGCTGTCACCTGTAGTGATTGCCCCATGCCCTCCCCACCCCACCCCCAAATGGTGGTGGTGGTGGTGGTGTGTAAGTGTGTGAATAGGTGAGTGTGTGTGTGTGTGTGTGTGTGTGTGTGTGTGTGTGTGTGTGTGTGTGTGTGTGTGTGTGTGTGTGTGTGTGTGAGTGAGTGTGTGTGCGTGCATGTGTGTGTGTGCGTGTGAGACTGAGAGAGAGAGAGAGAGAGAAAGAAAGGAAAAAGCAAGCAAGAAAGAAAGAGAGACACAAAGCAAAAGAGAGAAAGAAAGAAATAGAGAGACAGACCGACAGACAGATAGACAGACCAAGAGAGAGTGATAGAGACAGAGAAAGCAAGACAGAGAGAGAAGAGAGACAGAGATAGAGAGACAGAGACAGAGAGAGCTTGACTGAATTCAAAGCTTGGCTGTGATGCTTCCTCCAACAGATGAGGAACGCTCACATTCTCATGCATATATACAATTACCCCCCCCCCCCCCCCCCTGCTGGAGTTAAAAAAAGAAGACACATCTGGTTACATCATCGTCAACACCCTAGTCACCATTGCTATCAGGGATCACCACTACCATCCTAAGCCATAAGGCAGGTACATTGTGTTTTCCATCCTAAGCCATAAGGTAGGTAGATCAGTGTTTTCTATCCTGTCATAAGGTAGGTACATTGTGTTTTCCATCCTAAGCCATAAGGTAGGTAGATCAGTGTCTTCTATCCTAAGCCATAAGGTAGGTACATTGTGTTTTCCATCCTAAGCCATAAGGTAGGTACACTGTGCTTTCCATCCTAAGCCATAAGGTAGGTACATTGTGTTTTCCAGACTAAGCCATAAGGTAGGTACATTGTGTTTTCCAGACTAAGCCATAAGGTAGGTACATTGTGTTTTCCAGACTAAGCCATAAGGTAGGTAGATCAGTGTTTTCTAAGCCATAAGGTAGGTACATTGTGTTTTCCATCCTAAGGCATAAGGTAGGTACATTGTGTTTTCCATCCTAAGCCATAAGGTAGGTAGATCAGTGTTTTCTATCCTAAGCCATAAGGTAGGTACATTGTGTTTTCCATATTAAGCCATAAGGTATGTACATTGTGTTTTCCATCCTAAGCCATAAGGTAGGTACATTGTGTTTTCCATCCTAAGCCATAAGGTAGGTAGATCGGTGTTTTCCGCCCTAAGCCATAAGTTGCATGCATGCTCTCCAGATGCTTTTATACAAAAGTAGAGCAGATCCTAAGAATTGATGCTACTGCGCCCATCGACTGCAACCGGACAGGCACAGAGAAGATTAGCGCTTGACGATTTTCTTTGAAAAGGACGAGAAAGGGCAACCATTAGTTAGACCAATACTGTAACTGCTGGACATGAAATCAACACAGCTCAACCAAAAGCAGATGTTAGTCTTAGTTAGGTCTGCATCTCGTTTTACATTGTTTTAACTGTTGTTTAAGTGACAGTCATTTTGCAGGTTGATAAAGGGGATTAAAAAAAAAAAAAAAAAAAATATTGTCCATTGTATGTGTTTATACATTTTTCTGCAGTTTTTTGTACGGCGCATTGTGCCCTAGATCTTGCTAAGGATCATGCGCCATAGAAATGTCCATTATTATTATTATTATTACCCCTAAGATTTGCATGTAGTGTTTTGTCCTAATAAATAGCGCCCTTTTGAACCTTTCGTGTGTTTGGATCAATTCAGGAACTGTTCCTAAAAGGCAACATTTCAATGTATCACGTATGGGCTTTCCTGAGCGCACAGATACCACTCTGAACTGAATGAATTTGCATGACCATCCTAACCCCTTGCACAGATGTCAGTTTCTCAAAAGTGGATTCGTTTGAAGACTCTCTGATGTTGCTAAAAGCTTCTGTTTCCTTGCTGTTGCTAAAAGCTTCTGTTTCCTTGCTGTTGCTAAAAGCTTCTGTTTCCTTGCTGTTGCTAAAAGCTTCTGTTTCCTTGCTGTTGCTAAAAGCTTCTGTTTCCTTGCTGTTGCTGAAAGCTTCTGTTTCTTACTGAAAGCTTCGGTTTCCTTGCTGTTGCTGAAAGCTGTTTCTTACTAAAAGCTTCTGTTTCCTTGCTGTTGCTGAAAGCTGTTTCTTACTGAAAGCTTCGGTTTCCCTGCTGTTGCTGAAAGCTGTTTCTTACTGAAAGCTTCGGTTTCCCTGCTGTTGCTGAAAGCTGTTTCTTACTGAAAGCTTCGGTTTCCCTGCTGTTGCTGAAAGCTGTTTCTTACTGAAAGCTTCGGTTTCCCTGCTGTTGCTGAAAGCTGTTTCTTACTGAAAGCTTCGGTTTCCCTGCTGTTGCTGAAAGCTGTTTCTTACTGAAAGCTTCGGTTTCCCTGCTGTTGCTGAAAGCTGTTTCTTACTGAAAGCTTCGGTTTCCCTGCTGTTGCTGAAAGCTTCTGTTTTTCTGAGGGTGCTGAAAGCTACTTCTCTGCTGTTGCTAAAAGCTTCTCTGCTTTTGCTCAAAGCTTCTGCTTCTCTGCTGTTGCTGAAAGCTTCCGTTTCTCTGCTGTTGCTGAAAGCTTCCGTTTCTCTGTTGTTGCTGAAAGCTTCCGTTTCTCTGTTGTTGCTGAAAGCTTCCGTTTCTCTGTTGTTGCTGAAAGCTTCCGTTTCTCTGTTGTTGCTGAAAGCTTCCGTTTCTCTGCTGTTGCTGAAAGCTTCCGTTTCTCTGTTGTTGCTGAAAGCTTCCGTTTCTCTGTTGTTGCTGAAAGCTTCCGTTTCTCTGTTGTTGCTGAAAGCTTCCGTTTCTCTGTTGTTGCTGAAAGCTTCCGTTTTTCATGCAAACTAAGACTACAGGAACACAATGCTATAGGCTCTCATACATTACCCTGGTGAAGTTCATACTGCCTGTACTACATACAAACACACAGGCAAGGGGAGGAAAGGAAAAAACCAAAACAAACAAATGCAGAAAAGGAAGGTTACACCAAAACAAAATTCAAGGGTGAAAGTTCACAAGACTGAAAATCTTGAAATGACACTGAGGGTCCAGGGGGCTGTACTGGAAACCAAGGGCCAGCAATTCTGAGTGGGCCAGGGGACTGTAATGTTAGTCAAGGACCAGCAACTCAATGCGTGTGGGTCAGGGGACTGTACTGGAAACAAAGGGCCAGCAACTCTATGTGAGTCAGGGGACTGTACAGGTAGTCAAGGGCCAGCAATTCTATGTGTGTGGGTCAGGGGACTGTACTGGAAACAAAGGGCCAGCAACTCTGTGTGGGTCAGGGGACTGGAAGTCGAGGGCCAGCAATTCTGTATGAGTCCAGGGGACTGTACTGGAAGTCAAGGGCCAGCAACTCTGCATGAGTACAGGGGACTGTCCTGGAAGTCAAGGGCCAGCAACTCTGCACAAGTACAGGGGACTGTACTGGAAGTTAAGGGCCAGAAACTGTGTGTGGGTCAGGGGACTGTACTGGAAGTCAAGGCCCTGTACTGTCACTTGCCAAAGATGACGTAAAGCGGAAGAGATCATTCCTCCACACAGACAGGACTTTTCCGATGCGCCAATCGGCTTTTCAGGAGTTTCAGATTTTGGGATGAACTTTCACCCTTCAGTAACATGCATCACAGTGACACAGTGACCTATGACTAAGAATATTCATGTCTGTCACTAGTCCCCTCCCCTGGAGGTGCCTCAAGCAAAAAGGAGGACTGGCAGCGTCTGTGGGGGGGATTTTCGTCAACATGCAAAATACATGGGGTGGGGGGTAGGGGGGGGGGCATGCAGGACGCAAGAGCTGAACCTGGAGATTTGTCTGCTGAAACTGCCGAGGTAGGAACAGTTTTTGTTCTTTTGTGTGTGTGTGTGTGTGTGTGTGTGTGTGTGTGTGTGTGTGTGTGTGTGTGTGTGTGTGTGTGTGTGTGTGTGTATGTGTGCGTGTGGGCACATGCATGCACGCGTGACACGTCTGTGATGCATATTTTATACAAAAACTTACGCTCATTCTCATAGGGGTTAACAGAGTTTCATAACTATTCACTAACATTGCGGCCAAGTAGAAAAATGGAGTCTTGTCTTCCCTACCACTCACCCCCCCCCCCTTCCATCCCCCCCCCCCCACCCCCACCCCTTGAACTTATCTTCTTCAGGTTGAAATCAGCATGTTACAAGCCTCACTATTGCTATCATCATCACCATCACTATTATTATTATTAAATGTAGCACAGTACCTCAGTTCATCGTGCGATTTGGACATGCTCTTTTTGGAGCCGTAGAAACCCGGGGTGATCAACTTTTTATACGAGTCAAACGTTCTCTGCCCCTCCTTCTCCCTGTCCCAGCTTCTGTACTTATTCCAGCGGGCTGCCGAGCGATCGTCCAAGCGCGTCTCGGATTTGGCACGATCGGCCAGGCGCGAGTCTGACTTGACTCGGGTGCGATGGCGCTGGTACTGAAGGTCTCGCAGTTGCTCATCGTCCGTTCTGTGAGTGAGAAGAGAAGGTGGGGGGAGGGGGGAGGGGATTGGTGGGGTGAATAGTATCAGAGGTGAGGGGTGAAGGGTCAGGATGCTGTCCATGCAGGGTGGTGAGAAAATGGTGTTGACTGTGAGGGGGGTGATGACTGATGTAGAGAGTTTGGGCTGTTGTGTGTGTGTGTGTGTGCATGCATGTACATGTGTGTGTGTGTGTGTGTGCATGCATGTACATGTGTGTGTGTGTGTGTGAGTGTGTGCATGCATGTACATGTGTGTGTGTGTGTGTGTGTGTGTGTGTGTGTGTGTGTGTGTGTGTGTGTGTGCAGGTGCATGCATGCGCGCATGTACTATGTCTGTGTATATGTGTGACTCACTATGTCTGTGTACACGCACAAATGCATGCATATATGTGTGTGTGTGTGTGTGTGTGTGTGTGTGTGTGTGTGTGTGTGTGTGCGTGTGCATGTACATACATATGTGTCATTCACTATGTCTGTGTATATGCACATATGTGTGTGTGTGTGTGTGTGTGTGTGTGTGTGTGTGTGTGTGTGTGTGCGTGTACGTGCGTACATGTATGTGTGCATGTGTTTGTGTTTCCATTTGCCTGTGCATGTCAGTATATATGTGTAACGTGAGAATGAGTCTGTGTTGATGAACACGTGCATACATGTTTGCAACCACAAATTCATGCACAGACATGTGTGAGCACACAAGTGTCTCTCCCTGCACGACTTCATCTGCAAGCTGTCAGAGCAAACTCCTTCGCAACCATGTCACTCTCGTCATTTTGATCATCATATCATCATTGCTCTCACTGTTTTGGTTGCTTCTGACTGTTTTGATTGTTCCTGTTGTTGAGATGTCACAACCCATCTGTCAAACATACGTTATTATCCAAAACACAAATTTCATGGACCCCCTGCACCCCTGCTCCTTGTTTTTTTTGTTTTTATCGAAAAATCTCAATGATGCCCTCAAACACATTGCTTGGATACACTGCTCTAACACAGAGACTGCTACAGGCAGACCATATTTGTTGTTGGTTACACACATGTTTTCTGTTTTAAAATAAAAATGCACACAAAAAAAAAACAGAATAAAAAAATAATAACTCTAACTACACCCCGCAAATTTTTTTACGAGGTGGCAGTGCTGTAAAATAAATATCAAAAAATGCCCCCCCCTCCCCCCTCCAATTTTCTTCTTAAAAGTATACAACTGAACTACTATTTTTAAAAAATAATGGGGGGGGGGGGGGGGGGGGGCTGTTTTTTCATTGTTAGTAGTAGTAGTAGTAGTACTAACAATGAAAAAACATACACACACAAAATTAAACTAAATGGGTCTAAGTAAAGTCCCCCCCCCCCTCCCCCCCACCATTCCATCCATTTCATTAGTACAGAAAATCGACATTTTTTTAATCACCATAGGAAAAGAAGACCCATCAGACTGACAGGAAATAAAAGTAAACTACTGAGCCGTATCCGTAACACTACTGACAGTGGGTTGTGAAATCTTCCCAGGTAAAGTGTTTACAACACAGCTGCAAAGGCTACACCAGAAGGCTGACCTGTAAATATGTCATGTGCGACCTTTGTGGGGGCCTGTAACGCATGCAGTCCCTTGTAAACATCTACCATGCATGACACAGAGCAGTATATATATATACAGTATCAATGCAAAAGTCTAACTTCGTCGACCTCAGAATCAACAAACAAGGGAGTTAATTAGCGCTTAAAAGACACAGCAGCATAAACCTGAGTTGCCTATGGTAGCTCCCACCTTGCATGCGAGGAAATACAAAGGACATAAACTCCACCAGAAGTGGGTAAGGATCGAGGATGTACCTCTGGTGGAGTTTATGTACCTTGAATTTACTCACACGCCAGGTGAGTTACTGTAGGTGACTCAGGTCTTCTCTGTTATGTTT
>OY757558.1:529235-534622 GCA_963584105.1 Alviniconcha strummeri | reverse complement strand
ATCAGAAGTGGTTTTTTGTTTTTGTTTTTTTCAAGTTACAATCTGTCCTTTCTGCTTTAAAAAAAAAAACTGCTCCTTGTTCACAAAGGTTTGTACACAAATACTGACAGGTCAGCCTTCTCTTGTTACCAGTAACACAAGGTCACTTACACAGCCCTGCTAGCAGTAACACAAGGTCACCCACATGGTGTTGCTACCAATAACACAACGTCACTTACACAGCCCTGCTAGCAGTAACACAAGGTCACCCACACAGCCCTGCTAGCAGTAACACAAGGTCACCCACATGGTGTAGCTACCAGTAACACAAGGTCACCCACATGGTGTAGCTACCAGTAACACAAGGTCACCCACATGGTGTCACATACACAGCCCTGTTAGCAGTAATGCAAGGTCATCTGTACAGAATTGTTACCAGTTACACAAGGTCACCCACAGTCCTGTTAATAGTGTCATCAGTAACAAAAAGGTCACCAACACAGAGCTGTTACCATAACACAAGGTTCCCACAAAGAAGTTACCAGTAACACAAGGTTGCACACACAGATTTGTTACCAGTAACACAAGGTTTCACACACAGATTTGTTACCAGTAACACAAGGTCACACACACAGATTTGTTACCAGTAACAAAAGGTCACCAACAGAGCATTGTTACCAGTAACACAAGGTCACCCACATGTGTCACAGTTACCAGTGACACAGGGTCATCCACACAACCTATACTGCAAAGTGTTCAGAGGAGAAACGCAAAACATTCGCTTCAACTTCCTGTCCCTATATATATTATGTATTCCCTTCATGTAGAAC
Source organism: Alviniconcha strummeri (assembly GCA_963584105.1). Lineage (NCBI taxonomy): Eukaryota > Metazoa > Mollusca > Gastropoda > Provannidae > Alviniconcha > Alviniconcha strummeri. Next base: position 533,813 of record OY757558.1, on the reverse strand, counting down.
CCGTTGACACTAAAGGCAGGTGCCGGTTGTTTAAACAACAGCTAGCACGCTACTTGACATCTACGCCTAGTCAACTGCGAACGTTACATCATCAGGGCATTCAAACAAAACTCACAAACTCACCAATTTACTCACTGTCCGGGACACACATCATTTTATGTTTGACGGTTAAGGGGGGAGAAAAAAAGTTTGGAAGACGGAAACTGCAATATGAATACGCTTAGCTTGTTTAATATTCATGTGCTGGTTATGATTTTTGCATGCTCACATGAACTGGAATAAACTTTCTTCAAAGCTGTATTCCAATTTACGTCATGTTCAAAAGGGGGGAAAACGGACTGCCTAATTTTGTTCAAAGCAAGGCCAAAAAAAATTCAGTCAATTTCCTTTCTGAATATGCAGTTTATCTGTATTCTGAATGCATCAGGCTTAACTCTCTCCATACTAGTGCTGAAATATTCCAACAGCCAGCAAAATACAGTTCAGGGTCAGCACTGGGATAATCCTTGGAATAATCCAACACTGATTTCCCAAACTCTCACCGCTACAAGTGCTAGTACTGAGTGAAGTTTAAAATGGAAATCGTTTGATAGCTCTGGACTTTCAGCTCATCGGCTACTGGCAACTATAGTTCACCTTCAACATGAACAAAATGCCCAGCAATACCAACTTGGGGAAGACCTTGCCCTTGGACTGGTGCAGAGCAGAAGTTTACACTCAAAAGCGAAGGAGATTGATCTTATGTTCAGGAAGCTGGGATGATGGGGGAAGGGGTGCATGGCGGTAGGGGTTCGGCGGGTGGATGGGTGGGTGTTAGGCATAATATGCCAGTTTGTGTGGTGGGTGGGTGTTAGGTGTAATATGCAAGTTTGTGTGGTGGGTGGGTGTTAGGCGTAATATGCAAGTTTGTGTGGCGGGTGGGTGTTAGGCGTAATATGCCAGTTTGTGTGGTGGGTGGGTGTTAGGCGTAATATGCCAGTTTGTGTGGTGGGTGGGTGTTAGGCGTAATATGCAAGTTTGTGTGGCGGGTGGGTGTTACTGTTAGGCATAATATGCACGTGTTAGGCGTAATATGCAAGTTTGTGTGGTGGGTGGGTGCTAGAAGTAATATGCAAGTTTGTGTGGTGGGTGGGTGTTAGGCGTAATATGCAAGTTTGTGTGGTGTGTGTGTGTTAGGCGTAATATGCAAGTTTGTGTGGTGGGTGTGTGTTAGGCGTAATATGCAAGTTTGTGTGGTGGGTGGGTGTTAGGCGTAATATGCAAGTTTGTGGGGTGGGGTGGTGGGGATGGTGGGTGTTGGTAGTTACAGTTGTAAAGGACTAAGCTCCAGAGAGTTAAATCACAGATGACACGATTGCTTCTGTGGATGATGTACACTATACAAACTGTTTCTTTGGATGCTGTACAATATACAAATTGTGTGGATGCACGCTATACACCACCACCAGCCATGGACCATGAGGGAGGGTCTAGGCTGGCTCAGCTACAACAGATAAACACGTGCATAAGGAAATGTACAGATATGCTTATGTATGTAGCACGAGAATTTATGCACCAGATTTTGCCGCAAGCTTTAGGCTAAGGCACCAGTAGTAGTGTCTCACCTAAACTGGGGGTTGGGGGTTGGGGGGAGGGGTGCAGGGGGAGGAGAGAATAAAACCAAAAAAAGAAGCAACTTTTACGTTATTTTAATTCAAATGCAAATGTGTTGTCCGAGTCTTTTGAGGACTCTGTGCATTTTTACTGCTTGTCATGTGTGGTGTTGAAGTGTGTGTGTGTGTGTTTGTGTGTGTGCACATGTACATGTGTGTGTGTGTGTGTGTGTGTGTGTGTGTGTGTGTGTGTGTGTGTGTGTGTGTGTGTGTGTGTGTGTGTGTGTGTGTGTGTGTCTGTGTGTCTGTGTGTGTGTCTGTGTGTATGTGTGTGTGCATGTGTGCGTGTGTGTGTTACTTTGTGATCATGAGTCGAGTGTGACTGTTTAAATTGCATAAGCATCCGTTCCTTTAAAAAACAAAAGCAAACAAAAAGTGTGTGTAACTAGCTTACATCACACCTCAAAAAAGGTAAATAAAGGTTAGATAAAAGTTATCCAGAAAAACCTATAAGCTGTGATTTAAAAAAGGAGGGAAAATGTGAATATATAAACAACACTGAAAGATCAACTTACAAAAAAAAAATGCCTTTAGTATTAACTACATATGTACTAGTATAGCATAAAATCAGTCTGGCTACAAAAGACATCCAAAGCCAAAGGATAAAAACTACACATCACACAAAAGAATATCACACAAAGATTTTTTTTATGAATCTGCTGTATCATGTGTAACAGGCTCACTAAAAAAATATTAAAAAACACCCACCAACCTACTGGCCTCTTAGTATTGTAAAATAAAATGTGCATTATGATCAATGGTGCCGAACAAAGAAGTTATAAAATGGTTGAAAAAGAACTGTATATATATATCCACATCTAAATTCTACATCCTACAAAAACTGGCCAAGAAAATGAACATCACTGTCTTGTCACTCTCACTGCAACACCTCCACACTTCCCAACACAGGCTGCACTGCAAAGGTTTGCATTACCACATGTTTCAAACCAACACATAGTCTTCAAACACTCTAGCTGTCATGAATCAAAAAGCCCCCCAACTCACGAAAAAAGCTGTGGTTGACATTATCAGACATTGCATTCTAAAGAAATCATTGATCAACAACAAAGACGCACCCGTGACCAAGCTCAACCACTCTTTCAAGATAATCTTGCTTGTTTTTACGGTAACTCGACCGCAAACGTCTGCACCAATGACAAGTTACCTTGCTCAAAGTTCATTCATATCTTCATTTGTCAGCATGTTATCTGTTTGTTGCTTGAGAAAGGATTCTCACTGAAAATATGCGCATGTTTTGGATAGTTTAATCGAAATAACCATTCTTTTTAACCTGCTGTGTGTTTTGATACTGTTTTAAAATGCTATCTGTTAACTTTACTTCAGGTGGTGTGTGTGTGTGTGTGGTGGGGGGGAGGGGGTAAAAAAAAAATCCCCCTTAATATAATCATCACAGTTGACTGGGCATTAAAAATAAATAAATGATGTCTTCTTTTTTGTTTTGTTTTTGTTTGTTTTGTTTTAGGGTGATCCTAAAAGAGAGGTACACATGCTTTGAGGCAGTATAACTTGCACCCCCTTTTCTCAGAAACTCAACGTTAAAAAATATAATAATACTACGGCAGATTAGTTACAGTGCCTCACCTTGTTAGAGCCAGGGACGGTTACAAAGGCCTACAGACGTGCGCGTTTCATCACAGTCACACACTCACACAAAAAAAAAACATGCACATGCACACACACAATTGCGTACCCCCCACAACCCACACTTTGTCTATGAACTATACAATTCTTTTATTATTGATTTTTGACTATACATCGGCTGCTGCTGGTTCATTTTCGCTGGTCCTCTCTTTTCCACAGTCAACCAGAGCATAATCTTGCCTTTATTTATTTATTTTACTATCGTTCATTATCGCTGGTCCTCTCTTTTCCACAGTCAACCAGAGCATAATCTTGCCTTTACTTACTTATTTTACTATCGTTCATTTTCGCTGGTCCTCTCTTTTCCACAGTCAACCAGAGCATAATCTTGCCTTTATTTATTTATTTTACTATCATTCATTTTCGCTGGTCCTCTCTTTTCCACAGTCAACCAGAGCATAATCTTGCCTTTATTTATTTATTTTACTATCATTCATTTTCGCTGGTCCTCTCTTTTCCACAGTCAACCAGAGCATAATCTTGCCTTTATTTATTTATTTTACTATCGTTCATTTTCGCTGGTCCTCTCTTTTCCACAGTCAACCAGAGCATAATCTTGCCTTTATTTATTTTACTATCATTCATTGTCCGATTTTTACCTCTGCTGTAAGATGACATTTTGCTTAAGAGTACGACACTGAAGCAAATAAAAAATCCACACGGTACACTTTCTGTGCACTGTTTTCACTCTCTTAACTATGACAGTTTTGATGAGCAGCGTCAACACACAAGGGAGTTAATTAGCACAAGTACAGTGTTAATTAACACAAAGCACAGCAACAAAGACCTGGGTCGCCCACAGTAACCCTCACTGGCACGTATGTAAATACATAGTACTGTCTGTACATCAACTCCACCAGAGGGAAATCCTTGGTGACCAATTTCATGGTTCTGCTCACTGCAGCTGGTCTACACGATCTGAACATACACTGCACCTGGTCTACACGATCTGAACATACACTGCACCTGGTCTACACGATCTGAACATACACTGCAGTGATCAATTTCATGGTTCTGTTAACTGCAGCTGGTCTACATGATCTGAACATACACTGCAGTGACCAGTTTCATGGTTCTGGTCACTGCAGCTGGTCTACACAATCTGAATATACACTGCGGCTGGTCTACATGATCTGAACATACACTGCAGCTGGTCTACATGATCTGAACATACACTGCAGTGACCATTTTCATGGTTCTGCTCACTGCAACTGGTCTACACAATCTGAACATACACTGCAGCTGGTCTACACGATCTGAACAT
>OY757558.1:506735-524235 GCA_963584105.1 Alviniconcha strummeri | reverse complement strand
GTGTGTGTGTGTGTGTGTGTGCACGTGTGTGTGTTTGTATTGTGTGTGTTTGTATTGTGTGTGTTTGTATTGTGTGTGCTGTGTGTGTGTTTTGTGCACAAACAACACACACACACACACACACACACACACACACTATGCAACAACCTGAACGTCATGATATACTTCAACATTACTGATACAAACTGTGGGCCATTTACCTGGGTAAGGCACAGCAGCCACAAGAGCAGTGCTACCTATTTCAGTAGATGTATCTGTGTGTGCAGCATTTACCAGTGTCCTGTGTATGGAATTTTATTGCACACACAGATGCTGATGCATGCGATTGTACACAGGGACTGTACAGACACTGTTGGAGAGTCTGCGCTGGAAGTTGACTCTGAAAGAAAAAACCCTTGCTGCGCCGGGGACTTGAAGGCGTGCCAGTATTGTGCCTGGCTTGGCAGTTGGATGCTCTACCAACTACAGCTGCAACGTTTGGGGCTTTTAACGAGTGCCCGGATGTTGATGCATGTGATTGCGGGCAGGGGGCTGTATGGGGTCTGTACTATACAGCAAAGAGAGTCTGTACCATTGGGCAATTCAGGCAGGGTTGTTAACTCCCTTGACTTTTGCCCGGCATCGCTTAAGTCCCTTGGCTGCTTTTACTTCCGGTGCGTACTTTCTTCACAATGGAAGGCGGTGACAGTGAAGTTGCGAATTTTACACTGCCAACTTTTAAGGCATTTTTGGAGGCCCGTAGTCATAATGTGTCTGGCAATAAGCAATACCTTGTTGCTCATGCTATAGGATGTCCCAAAATGATTTTTTTTTATGAACTCGCGATCTTCTGGTCAGCCAAAAAACGATGCAGACACTTTTTTCCCACCCTAGATCCCCTTTCCCTGAAAACATTTGCAAGTGCAACAGTATTGGCATTTGTACTGCTTCACGATTCTAGGTTCGACTTCCACTGTTATACACAGCATGAAGCAATGCCTACTCAGAAATTGGCCCGGAAGTGTGCTGCGACCCCTCGCAACTTCTGGAGCGAAAGATTTACAAAGCTCATTCACTCTTGCAAACCAGCTTTGCTGAATCACCCAACAGCCATCTCTGGGAGAAAAATCCCTTGTAACATAAAAAAAAAATATATATATAAAATTTGAAAATTAAAAAAAAGAAAAAAGCCCTGATCACTGACCTGTTGGAGTTTTCATAATTTCTGGCCTTGACCTCTTCCACGTCCATGCCAACCTCTTTCAGCGAGTATGTCTTGGCCGGCACAGGCGGCGGCTCTTTCTTCTTCTGTGGTGCCCGACTGGAATCGGGCATGGCGCCAGGGCCAGAGGGAGAGGTGGGACCTCCTGATTTACTGCTGCCTGGCTTGCCCGGTACCCCGTCTTCACGCCTGAAATCACACAGGTGTTCCTCCAGGTGACTAGACAGCATCAGCAACTGACACACTACCGGGTGACTAGACAGCATCAGCAACTGACACACTACCGGGTGACTCGACAGCATCAACAACTGACACACTACCGGGTGACTCGACAGCATCAACAACTGACACACTACCGGGTGACTCGACAGCATCAACAACTGACACACTACCGGGTGACTCGACAGCATCAGCAACTGACACACTACCGGGTGACTCCACAGCATCAGGAACTGACACGCCACACAGGTGACTCCACATAATCAGCAACTGACACACTACTGGGTGACTCCACAACATCAGGAACTGACACGCCACACAGGTGACTCCACATAATCAGCAACTGACACACTACTGGGTGACTCCACAACATCTAACACACTACCAGGTGACTCCACATCAGCACCTGACACGACCGGGTGACTCTGAATGTGTTTTGGTTCTTCTTTTTTGTAATGAGCTACGTACTCCAATATGGAGAAATAGCTATGAGAAATAACCCATAAAAGTACATCATTAATATTATTATATCAACTGACCTGTAGCGGGCAGTGAGGTGAGACAGCTTGGCACGGTCAATGTTGGCACTGGACACAGGGTTGGCCGTGCTGCGCGTGAAGCGGTAGGGGTCATGTGACGCGGGGTTGCGTTCTCGCCCTGCCCCTACCTGCAGCGCGCCAAACTTGTCCCGCAGTTTTGAATCGTCGTGCTTGTTGGCTGCGCTGTTGACGTAGCGGCTGTAGGAATCGTTGTCGTTTGAAGAGGCGTCATTGTAGCCCTGAAACAACAGGGAGGATTCTCAGACAGAGTTTGGGTAGAATTTGCTAGTCCTGAAACAACAGAGAGGATTCTCTGACAGACTATGGACAGAATTTGCTAGTCCGGAAACAACAGAGAGGATTCTCTGACAGACTATGGAAAGAATTTGCTAGTCCGGAAACAACAGGGAGGATTCTCAGACAGAGTTTGGGTAGAACTTGCTAGCCCTGAAACAACAGGGAAGATTCTCAGACAGAGTTTGGGTAGAATTTGCTAGCCCTGAAATAACAGAGAGGTTTCTCAGACAGAGTATGGACAGAATTTGCTAGCCCTGAAACAACAGAAAGGATTCTCAGACAGAGTATGGACAGAATTTGCTAGCCCTGAAACAACAGAAAGGATTCTCAGACAGAGATGGGGAGAACTTGCTAGCCCTGAAACAACAGAAAGGATTCTCAGACAGAGATGGGGAGAACTTGCTAGCCCTGAAACAACAGAAAGGATTCTCAGACAGAGATGGGGAGAACTTGCTAGCCCTGAAACAACAGAAAGGATTCTCAGACAGAGATGGGGAGAACTTGCCAGCCCTGAAACAACAAAGGAGACTTTCTGCCAGGGTTCTGGATTGAATTAGCTCTTTTTTTGTTTGGTTTCAGTACTTCACTGTCCCTTGCAGGAAATTTGGAGCACCTTACCCAGGTAAGGCACAGCAGCCTTAAGAGCAGCGCTACCCATTCCTGTCAGTGTGTGCAGTACTTCTGAGTGTCCAGACAATTTGGGTCGCCTTACCCAGGTAAGGCACACCCACGGCAAGGGCAACGCTACCCAGTGTGCAGTGTTTTTGAATGTTCAGACAATGGTATGGCTGCCAGTGTTTGAAAACTTCCACTGTGCACACAGATGTTGATGTATGCACACACAGGTGGCTGTACAGACACTGCAAGAGAGTCTGCACAGGAAGCAGACTCTGGGAGAAAAATCCTTTGCTGCACTGGGGACTTGAACCCGTGTCAGTATTGTGCCTGGCTATTCAGTCAGACGCTCTACCCACTGAGCTGTCCCTGTGCTTACTTGGTCTGGGGATGAGGTGAAGCTTCAGCTTGTTTGGGCCACTAACTATCATACACCATACTTGTGCATATGGCACTGTCTCTCATACATGTGCATATGGCACTGTCTCTCATACATGTGCATATGGCACTGTCTCTCATACATGTGCATATGTCTCATACTTGTGCATATGGCAGTCTCTCATACATGTGCATATGTCTCATACTTGTGCATATGGCACTGTCTCTCATACATGTGCATATGTCTCATACTTGTGCATATGGCACTGTCTCTCATACATGTGCATATGTCTCATACTTGTGCATATGGCAGTCTCTCATACATGTGCATATGTCTCATACTTGTGCATATGGCACTGTCTCTCATACATGTGCATATGTCTCATACTTGTGCATATGGCAGTCTCTCATACATGTGCATATGTCTCATACTTGTGCATATGGCACTGTCTCTCATACATGTGCATATGTCTCATACTTGTGCATATGGCAGTCTCTCATACATGTGCATATGTCTCATACTTGTGCATATGGCACTGTCTCTCATACATGTGCATATGTCTCATACTTGTGCATATGGCACTGTCTCTCATACATGTGCATATGTCTCATACTTGTGCATATGGCAGTCTCTCATACATGTGCATATGTCTCATACTTGTGCATATGGCACTGTCTCTCATACATGTGCATATGTCTCATACTTGTGCATATGGCAGTCTCTCATACATGTGCATATGTCTCATACTTGTGCATATGGCACTGTCTCTCATACATGTGCACATGTCTCATACTTGTGCATATGGCAGTCTCTCATACATGTGCATATGTCTCATACTTGTGCATATGGCACTGTCTCTCATACATGTGCACATGTCTCATACTTGTGCATACGGCACTGTCTCTCATACCTGTGCATATGGCACTGTCTCATACCTGTGCACATGACACTGTCTCTCATACTTGTGCATATGGCACTGTCTCTCATACCTGTGCATATGGCACTGTCTCATACCTGTGCACATGACACTGTCTCTCATACTTGTGCATATGGCACTGTCTCTCATACCTGTGCATATGGCACTGTCTCATACCTGTGCACATGACACTGTCTCTCATACCTGTGCATATGGCACTGTCTCATACCTGTGCACATGACACTGTCTCTCATACCTGTGCATATGGCACTGTCTCATACCTGTGCACATGACACTGTCTCTCATACTTGTGCATATGGCACTGTCTCTCATACTGATACAACAGTCCTAGCTGACTGGGCACTAAAAGCTAATTCTCTCTCTCTCTTAACCCCAACTTCTTCCTCCCCCCCACCCCCCCTTCTCTCTCTCTCTCTCTCTCTCTCTCTCTCAAGAAAATGTTCCCCCAAACCCCCTCACCATTTCAATCACCCGTTTCTCTCTCAAAAAGGTCTGGATGTTTGCAACGTGACAGACAGAAATATAGGTCCCTGTGGCCACACACCCTGTGGATGTTTGCAAGGTACCCTACAGACACAGATAATGTGTCCCTGTGGATGTTTGCAAGGTAACATACAGACACAGATAATGTGTCCCTGTGGATGTTTGCAAGGTACCCTACAGACACAGATAATGTGTCCCTGTGGATGTTTGCAAGGTAACATACAGACACAGATAAAGTGTCCCTGTGGATGTTTGCAAGGTAACATACAGACACAGATAAAGTGTCCCTGTGGATGTTTGCAAGGTAATATGCACCGACATAAAGTGTCCCTGTGGATGTTTGCAACATGCGGACACAGATAAAGTGTCCCTGTGGATGTTTGCAAGGTAACATACAGACACAGATAATGTGTCCCTGTGGATGTTTGCAACGTAACATTCAGACACAGATAAAGCGTCCCCGTGGATGTTTGCAACGTAACATACACAGACATAAAGTGTCCCTGTGGATGTTTGCAAGGTAACATACAGACACAGATAACGTGTCCCAGTGGCCACCCACCCTCTGGTCCCCGGCGCCCCCTTGTGGAGGCATGTGGGCATCATGAGGAGACCGAGGTCCAGGTCGGTAGTACGGGTCGTCTGGCGCCATCTGTTCTCTGTGAGGGTCAAAGTCGTCGTAGCCTCCTGGGTATTCACCTGGTGGAGAGGCAACAATGATCACACATCATTGTTATGCCATCATTGTTATGAACAGCTCAACCAAACAGAAGATAAATCATCTCATTTTTCATCATTTTTAACCATTTAACTGTTGTTTAAGTGTCATTTTGTCTCTTGATGAAGGGGCTTACCCTGAAAATTTGCACAGTGTGTATCTATGTCATAATGAGCATTCTTTTGAATCTTTTATGTGTTTGAAAAAAGGTGTGATGAGGAAGGAAGTTAGGTCTCTTCAAAAGTGCATGAGCACTGGCTGTCAACACCAAAACACACACACATGCATGCACACACGCACATACAGACAGACAGACAGACAGGCAACACACACACACACTGACGCACACACACACACACTGATGCACACATACAAAGACACAGACACACATATCCACTGAACACACACACGTGCATAAATACACACACACACACACACACGTGCATAAATACACACACATACACACACACGCGTGTGCATAAATCCATACACACACACAATGTGTGCATACATCCCCACACACACTCATACAAATAAGCATAACCCCCCACACACACACAGCGCCCCCCCCCCCCCCCCCCCACTCACTGTCAAGCACTCTCTTCCTGACACGCTCGCTGGGTGTGATGGTAGCGTAGACATCGATGCTGGAGCGACTGCGCTGAGCGTAGGGTTGATGCAGTGGGGGAGGGTGGGAGTGGGCCCAGGAGTCAGGGTTGTGGTGGGGGTGGGGGTAGTACCGGTCATCCGGGTGCATCTGCCAGTCTCCTGAGGGAAAAAAGAGAAACATCTTTACAAAAATAAAAATAGAATACAATGAATTAAAAATATTTAAAAAAGAAGATTGTGTGACATCATTTCATGCGCTAATTAATGCCCCTGTTTGTTGATTCTGGAGAGAGAACATAAGTCCTAAGTGTCCTTGTTTGCTGATTCTGGAAAGAGAAGTTAAGTCCTAAGTGTCCTTGTTTGCTGATTCTGGAGAGAGAACTTAAGTCCTAAGTGTCCTTGTTTGCTGATTCTGGAGAGAGAACACAAGAGAGAGAACACAAGTCCTAAGTGTCCTTGTTTGCTGATTCTGGAGAGAGAACACAAGTCCTAAGTGTCCTTGTTCGCTGATTCTGGAGAGAGAACACAAGTCCTAAGTGTCCTTGTTCGCTGATTCTGGAGAGAGAACACAAGTCCTAAGTGTCCTTGTTTGTTGATTCTGGAGAGAGAACACAAGTCCTAAGTGTCCTTGTTTGTTGATTCTGGAGAGACAACTTAAATCCTAAATGTAACAAATCAGCGACACTACCTAGCAGAAGAAATGCTGCTTTATACAGTTCCCATGCACCCACATTTCAACAACATCGAAGTGGACAGGATGAAACGGTCATCACAATAAACTGATTTTTTTCTCTCTCCCCCACCTCCAACTAAAAACAACTTACCATCGCCATCTCGTGCAGAAATAGGGTGCCGGTAGTCATCCCATTCGTCCCTGCTGTAGAGCGCCATCTGAAACACCAACAGACCACGACAAGCCATCAGTCTACTGCAGTTTCACAGATAAAAACTAACCCTGAGGCTGAAACTGACCACAATGCCAGGGTCGTTAGAGGTTATGGCCAGGGCCATCAGATTTTGTGGCCAGGGCCGTTTGAGTTTACGGCCAGGGCTGTTAGAGTTTATGGCCAGGACCATTACAGTTTATGGCCAGGGCTGTTAGCATTAGTGGCCAGGGCTGTTAGAGTTCGTGGCCAGGGCCGTTCGAGTTTATGGCCAGAGCCGTTAGAGTTTATGGCCAGGGCTGTTAGAGTTTATGGCCAGGCCATTAGATTTTATGGCCACGAACAAGTGTGCTGCAGTCAGTTAAACTTAACCCTTTACTGGGCACAAGATGGCCGTTTGTTTACTTCCTGCAGGGCAGAGAATTTCAAGATGGAAGACCAAAAATGGGCATGTGTACTGAACATGGAATATCAGTGGAATGCATGCATGGATCTGAATGCAATAAACTGTAAAATGTGTAGAAATGAATTTGAAAGAGACTTGTCTGACCTCAGCATGTTCTTTTATTCTGGTTTTCACATATATCCAGGTGAATGTCAGTCTCACACACACAAAACTAAGAGTTTGTTTTTTTACACTTGAAAGTTCCAGTTTATTTACATAATTACAAGATGCACAGCCACCCAGCTTTCACATTGCTGCCCCAAGATGCTGGGGAAAGCAAGTGTCTTTGCAGAAATTGACCTGGCACACATCACATCCATAGCTAGACTCAACTGCACGACCTGCAGAAGTACGGGTCTGGTTCTGTCGGCACAGCACGCATGCTCTTTTCCTGCCATCAAACTTGATAAGTTTGTGGGCAGAAACATTGTCTCTGTCCACAGTCTGGTGTTTCCTCTTTGCAGCCTTCTTCTTCCTTGAAGAAAATCCACCAATCAGCTCATCTGCCAGATCAAGGCGGAAGTCCAGGAGTGCATAGCGCGTCTTTGGTTTCGCCAGCACCGTCTTGTCAAACAAGATGAATGCATTGTTGATGCATGCATCAAACACGAAACTCATCAGGTACCGCCAGTACTTGTGAGACTTCTTGACTGTAGAGTAGTACCCTCGCATCTGGTCAGCTGTGTCGACACCACCCATATGTTCATTGTAGAGCCTCACCACTGTCGGACACGGCACAATCAGTCGGTCTCGCTGAAGACGATCCCACCGTGGTACGCCATCATCACCATGGGAACAGTTTGTAGACAGCAGGTTGACATCTCTTTTGTCATGCCAAATACTGGCCAGCATCCCATCCTTCTGAAACACCAAATGCTGTCCCTTTGCCAGTTTTCTGTGATGCTTCATTGCCTCAGGAAGGCCAATGCGGTTTGTACGCACTGTTGCACATGCGTATGTCTTCTCTTGTAGAAGTCCAGTCATGAGGGCAACAGATGAAAAAAAATTGTCGAAGTACAGGTGGTGGTATCTGCCCAGAAAGGGTCTTGCCAGCTTCACGACGACATCATGTCCCAGTCCTCTCTGTGTGCCATCTTGTCTCTTGCCACAGTAAACGTCAAACTGGAGAAGATAGCCTGTGTCTGCCTCTGCTGCACACCACACCTTCATTCCCCATTTGATAGGTTTGATGGGCATGTACTGACGAAGACTGCTCCTCCCTTTGAATGGAACCATTGCCTCATCAATACTGATTTCCTTAGCAGGCTTGTATTTGGCTAGAAAAGTTTCGTTCGCCATGTCAATCAGTTTACGAACTTTGAAGAGACGATCCCTGTTGACATCTGCTGGATCAGGCAGGTTGTCATTGTCACACAGGTGCACATACTCCGACAGTTTCTTGAATTTTTTCAAAGGCATCACTTTGTTGATCCCTGGCACACCTAACCGGTCATCAGAACTCCAGTACATTTCGTCTCTTGGCAGACTGTGTATTCCCATCAAAATCAGAACTCCAAGGTACGCCCTGATCTCTGCTGGATTTGTGTCTGCCCACAATCGATCACCATTTGGCTTTGCTGCAATCATTTCCCTGGCATACTTGTTAGTTTGCTCAACTATGGTTTCGATCATCGTGGGTTTGAAAAGTTCGAAAAAAAAGTCCTTCGGAGTGCCATTCTCTGCCAAGTTAGCAATGTTTGGACCAGTGTCGTGCACGAAGGGTTCAATTCCAAGGTTGCGCGTCATTTCTGACCACCCATGCCTGTCTCTTGGATGACCAACTTGGTCGTCCACATCGGACTCGAAGTCGTTTTCACGGCTGTCCCAGTCAGAAAGGTCCGACGTATGCACACTACTGACACTACCGACATCGATGTCGGACTCTGCTCGCACTTCCCGAAGTACAATGTCCTCAGCATCAAAGCCAAAGAATGGCTCATCATCGTCCGTCGAGTCCAAAATATCCATGGCGAAACTGCTAAAAGATTGCTGCCCAAAAAATTCGTAAAAAATAGCTTCTTCTTTCTCAGTTAAACATGGCGCGCAGTATAGCGTGCGTGCGCATTCGGGCTTCGTTTCCTGTGAGAATTTACGAGATGTGTACGGAAATTTCCTTATAGGGAGTTCGCGAACCGAACCGAGTGCTCACGGACGCTTTCGGGCGTTTTGCCCATGGCATGATACGGACGCTTTCGGGCGCTGCGCTCAGCAAAGGGTTAACTGTCACCCAAGGCCAAATGCCTCCACATTTTCAAGAGGCATTCTAAAACTACAACAGACCTTTTTTTCCTTTCTGTTCTCTCCTTTCTGTTACAAATTCTCTGCACCTCTGAATCACTCTCACCTTGAAGCGCCCCTGTCATAATAACCTCTAAGCCACCCATACCTCTGAATCACTCTGACCTTAAAGTGCCCCTGTCATAATAACTCTACGCCACCTTAGAGTCCCTCAGTAATAATAACTTCTAAGCCATCCCTACCTTTGAATCACTCTCACCTTTGGGTTCCTCAGCAATAATAACCTCTAAGCCATGCTTACCTCTGAATCACTCCCACCTTTCGGTGCCCCTGTCATAATAACCTCTAAGCCACCCTTACCTCTGAATCACTCTTACCTTAGAGTTAGAGTCCCTCAGTCATAACAACCTCTAAGCCACCCTTACCTCTGATTCACTCTCACCTTAGAATGCCCTTGTCATAATAACCTCTAAGCCACCCTTACCTCTGAATCACTCTCACCTTGAGGTTAGAGTCCCTCAGTCACAACAACCTCTAAGCCACCCTTACCTCTGAATCACTCTCACCTTAAAGTGCCCCTGTCATAATAACCTCTAAGCCACCCTTGCCTCTGAATCACTCTTACCTTAGAGTCCCTCAGTCATAACAACCTCTAAGCCATCCTTGCCTCTGAATCACTCTCACCTTGAAGTTAGAGTCCCTCAGTCATAACAACCTCTAAGCCACCCTTACCTCTAAATCACTCTTACCTTAGAGTCCCTCAGTCATAACAACCTCTAAGCCACACTTACCTCTGAATCACTCTCACCTTAGAGTTCCCTTTTCATAATAACCTCTAAGCCACACATACCTCTGAATCACTCACCTTAGAGTGCCCTTGTCATAATAACCTCTAAGCCACACTTATCCCTGAATCACTCTCACCTTAGAGGTAGAATCTATCAGGCATAACAACCTCTAAGCCACCCTTACCTCTGAATCACTCTCACCTTAGAGTGCCCTTGTCATAATAACCTCTAAGCCACCCTTACCTCTAAATCACTCTCACCTTTGAATCCAGTTGTCATAACAACCTCTAAGCCACCTGTGCCTCTGTCCTGATAACCTCTACCCTTACCTCTGTGATGATAATCTCTAAGCCACCCTTTCCTCTGTCACAATAACCTCTAAGCCACCCCTACCTCTGTAATGATAATCTCTAAGCCACCCTTTCCTCTGTCACAATAACCTCTAAGCCACCCCTACCTCTGTAATGATAATCTCTAAGCCACCCTTTCCTCTGTCACAATAACCTCTAAGCCACCCCTACCTCTGTAACGATAATCTCTAAGCCACCCTTTCCTCTGTCACAATAACCTCTAAGCCACCCCTATCTCTGAATCACTCTCACCTTAGAGTCCCGCTGATACCCAGGCGGTGCAGGGTAGGGTGGAATGCCCGGCACACGGTCCCCCGTGTTTATGCTGGGGTCGGACGACGACCTCACCAGCCGCTTCTTCTGCATGGGGGAGGTGTCAAGGTCGTCTGAAGGTCGCGCAAGGTCGAGCTCACTCTCGGGCGCCCCGGCCATGCTGAGGCGGTTGGGCATGGGGAACATGAGGTCGTCGTTGAAGTCTTCCTCCGGCTGTACGCACACACACATACAGTTTCACATCTCGAAGCATGTTTTCACTCTTCTTTGACATGCTAAACACCAGACTGCTTGTTTGCATGCCTCTTTTTATGGAGGTACATTTTTCGGAAGACAAACTGTGTAGGACTGTTTTTCAATTCTCCTGCCACTCAGGTAAGCAGCTAGCTGCATTCTGTCTTCGGAGGGTTGACTCTGTGTACTGTATTTTTACGTGTCCAAGCAATACGACGAAACACAAGGAACAATGAAACACAATAAAAATCAGCCCACCTTTCCAATGTCAAATAAAAATCAGCCCACCTTTCCAATGTCAAATAAAAATCAGCCCACCTTTCCAATGTCAAATAAAAAATATAAATCAGCCCACCTTTCCAATGTCAAATAAAAAATATAAATCAGCCCACCTTTCCAATGTCAAATAAAAAATATAAATCAGCCCACCTTTCCAATGCATGCATGCGTGCGGATGCACACGTGTTCTGAACATTACACATGTGTTTGCAGGTGTATGTCTGTGGAAGAATCTGGGGCGGGCGAGAGGGCGAGAAACTGTGAGAGTGAGATATGTACATTTCTTTCTTTTACGTTTTATTTCATTTTATTATTTTAAATGTACCTTCTTGAGTCTTGAGCCCATGTGTCAAAGGAAAATGTTCATTTTTATGCTTTGTATATTGATGAATAATAAAGATTAATTTGATTTAATTTGAAAATAACAATCAGCTCACCTTTCCAATGTGAAATAACAATCAGCCCACCTTCCCAATGTCAAACAACAATCAGCCCATCTTTCTGGTGTCAAATAACAATCAGCCCACCTTTCCAATATCAAATGAAAATCACCCACCTTTCTAATATCAAATGAAAATCACCCCACCTTTCTGATCATAAATAACAATCACCCCAACTTTCAGATGTCAAGTAACAATCACCCCAACTTTCAGATGTCAAGTGAAAATCAGCCTACCTTTTTCTCCGACATCCAGACAGGTCGACGCTGCTGCGACTGAATCATCTCCACCAGCTTGGGGAACCAGATGTCCGTTGCAGAGTGCACGATGGTACCTGTGGTCACCATCATCATAGATGCTGATAACGCCAGCACCAACATCCCACACCACATTCCTCGTCGCTAGCATCAGATACCAGCCCAGCATACACCACCAACAGGCTTTTTCTGTTTTGTTGTTGTTCCTTTTTCTTCTTTTTTCTATCAGTGTTCTCTGATAGCTCCCTGAGGGCAACACCGTGAGACAAAATGTCTACTTGCAACCCCCCTCCCCCCCCACCATCCCTTCTGTTTCACCACCATCAGAAACAACATCTCCACCATCAACATAACACCTCCATCATCATCACCACCACCAACAACAAAAACAACACTTCCATCAACAACACCTCCACCACCAACACAACAACACCAACACCTCTGCCAACAGCAACGCCACTTCAGCTAGCAACAACGTTACCTCCACCACCAACATAACGTGCAACACCAACACTTTTGACATCACCACCACCACCACCACTGACGACAACAACAATGCCTCCACCGACAACCACCACAAAAGTCGTCATCATCTAACTCGCCTGTGAACAGGCAAGTGCACAAGTTGTTCATTGTCTCACTGGATTCAGGAAGTTTCTTGGGAGTTCATCATCCTCACCATATTCATCAACACAGTCATCGTCATTCTCATCATCCAACTCACCTGTGAAGCGGCAGGAATACAGGTTGTCCATTCTCTCATTGTGCTTGTGCAGTTTCTTGGGGTTTGTTATCACCATCACCATCATATTCATCAACACAGTCATCGTCATTCTCATCATCCAACTCACCTGTGAAGAGGTGGGAATACAGGTTGTCCATTCTCTCGTTGTGCTCATGCAGTTTCTTGGGGTTCTTGTTGCTGTTTCCAACAGCTCTCCAGCGTGACCGCACCTCCTTGATGGCCTGTTTGTTCTCCCCGCGCAGGAACACCACAATGGGGTAATACTGTGCATAGTTCAAGCGGTCCACGTGGTAGGGGGTCACGTCCAGTACACAGTGCTTTTGCTGCAAGTGGGGGAAAAAGACAGAAAAAATAGACACTGAAAATACACGGCAGAGATAGAAACTGTTTGGAATGGCTGCCCTTGTTAGATATCTGGAACTGGTACTTCTTACACACCGACTGAGACAACTCACACACCGACTGAGACATGCTCACACACAGACTGAGACACGCTCACACACCGACTGAGACACGCTCACACACCGACTGAGACACGCTCACACACAGACTGAGACACACTCACACACCGACTGAGACACACTCGCACACAGACTGAGACACACTCGCACACCGACTGAGACACACTCGCACACAGACTGAGACACACTCACACATCGACTGAGACACGCTCACACACCGACTGAGACACACTCACACACTGACTGAGACACACTCCCACACCGACTGAGACACACTCACACACTGACTGAAACACACTCACATACCGACTGAGACACACACACAGACTGAGACACACTCACACACTGACTGAGACACACTCACACACCGACTGAGACACACTCACACACCGACTGACACACTCACACACCAACTGAGACACACTCACACACCGACTGAGACACACTCACACACAGACTGAGACACACTCACACACCGACTGAGACACACTCACACACCGACTGAGACACACTCACACACTGACTGAGACACACTCACACACAAACATGTACACTATGCACTGCACGCATATACATGCACGCACGCTCACATGCACGCACACACACATATATCCACACACACACACATCCACACGCGCATGCAGGCACACACACACACACACACACACACACACACACACACACACACACACACAAACACACGCACACACACACACACACACAAACACCAACAATAATCTTCATCTCAAGGTACATTTTTATGCTTGTATCGTTCAGTGCCTTGAAGTTGTCAGCGCTTTGAGCAGCAGGCAGACATTTTACAAATGTGCATAATTGTCATGATTATTATTAAAAACACAAAATGCCCCATCAAAATACACACACAATGCCAACGTCACATCCAAACACCAACATAACAAATCCTACACAGCATCTCACCCAAGACATCAAATCAAACGTGGTTGATAGCTTCTCGAATAGCACCAAACACCAGCATAACAAAATCCTACACAACATCTCACACAAGACATCAAATGAAACTCACGTGGTTGATAGCTTCTCGAATAGCACCAAACACCAGCATAACAAAATCCTACACAACATCTCGCACAAGACATCAAATGAAACTCACGTGGTTGATAGCTTCTCGAATAGCACCAAACACCAGCATAACAAAATCCTACACAACATCTTGCACAAGACATCAAATGAAACTCACGTGGTTGATAGCTTCTCGAATAGCACCAAAACGGATGATTCCCGTCTTCCCTTTCTTTGGGTCATTCTCTGATCCTTTATCCGTCTCTATCAGAGTAAACATCAATGGAATACAACATCACTTTACACAGCGTACAATAACAAAATAAAAAACAAACAAAAAACAAAAAAACAACTATCCACACTGACAGAACATGCTCACAGCACTGGAAAAAGAGAGAGGCCTGCACAAGCAAAGAAAACAAAACACTCTGACCAGAAAACACAGACACGGATAAACAGTTCATGTGAGAGAAACACGCATGCACAGCTGTATCCAAAGACAGCAATTCCCTCCTACCCTCAAACACTAACAACATCCTGTGCAGTTGACAGAACAGTAATATCCAAGAACCAATTCACCAATATATGTCACTCTGTCCCACAAAACCAGTCTTAAGTTGCAGCTGTTGATCAGCCCTGGGATACCAGTCTTAAATCGCAGCTGTCAATCAGCCCTGGGATACCAAACAGTCTTAAGTTGCAGCTGTTGATCAGCCCTGAAATACCAAACAGTCTTAAGTTGCAGCTGTTGATCAGCCCTGGGATACCAAACAGTCTCAAGCTGCAGCTGTTGAACAGCCCTGGGATACCAGTCTTAAATCGCAGCTGTTGATCAGCCCTGAAATACCAAACAGTCTTAAGTTGCAGCTGTTGAACAGCCCTGGGATACCAAACAGTCTTAAGTTGCAGCTGTTGACCAGCCCTGAAATACCAAACAGTCTTAAGTTGCAGCTGTTGATCAGCCCTGAGATACCAGTCTTAAGTTGCAGCTGTTGATCAGCCCTGAAATACCAAACAGTCTTAAGTTGCAGCTGTCAACCAGCCCTAGGACACCACACAGTCTTAAGTTGCAGCTGTTGATCAGCCCTAGGACACCACATAGTCTTAAGTCACAGCCAACAATACATCTCAAAATGTGACTTAACACATCTCAAAATACCCAAAATGAATCATAACACTGATTTTGCACGAGAAGATTACATTTTGTGCAAAAACACACCTTATCTACCCCAATAAACAACAGCAATACAGACCATTCTTACAGACAATACGGACCAATACCTCCAAATACGGACCAATACCTCCAAATACGGACCAATACCTCCAAATACGGACCAATACCTCCAAATCGAGGCTGGGTTCTGCATTACAGCCACAAGGATTTTTAGTCCGTGTTACTCAACAAGACAGCCACTGGGGTTTTGTACTGACACTGGGTCTAATGAATAAGGTCATGGCAGGTCAACACACACACTTACGTGGAGATTCAAATCGTTCAGGGAAATCACTGAGCAGCTTGTCTCTTGCGACATCAGCGATAGCACCAAACAGCACCACAGGTCGGACAAACGCCGCTGCAACATTCACAACATGGACCATAATAAAAATTAATACATCATTATTACCATGTTCACCACAGTATGATAACAAATCTTCATTTTGTGCTTTGTTAGCTTTTCCTTTTCTGGGTAGGGATTTCTCCAGTCAGATAAATACCGTAACATAAAATGTTTTTAAATAATGATAATAATTTTTTTTTTAAAGCAGCATAGTAATCAGTAACAGCCATGGCTGCAACAACAAGAAAAAGAAGAGCTGTCAAAACTTCTTTTTCGTTGTTGTCGTCGAGACTTTCTAAAAATATAAAAAAGGAGAAAAAAAGTCAGACATCTAATTCCGAACCACTTTTGATGGATATTCACACACGTGTTATGACCTACCTCCACCCCCCACTCACCCCCCCCCCCCAAAAAAAAACAAAGAAGAAAGGAAGAACAAACAAAAAAACTGCCCTAGAAAGCACTCAAATACAGCTATGGACACGTCTCTCTTCACAAGGACGACCCTTCTCTCTGCAACTGAAAAAATTCCATCTATGGACAAACAAACAAACAAAAAGTCCAAAGAGTAACAGTACTCACGATCTCTCAACACCACTCTCTCATATGGTGGGAATTTTGTGGCCAGTCCAGCTGCGACAAACAAAAGTTGGCACTGAAGACACTTACACACCCCAAGGCAAAAATTACTGTCTCGCAAAGTTAAAAGTCCAGGAATGTTCAAGTTTTGGAAGTATTCAAGGTCTAACAGCATTCAAATCTGGGAATACTGAGGTCTGGGCGTATTAAAATTTGAGACTACTCAAGTCAGGGATTATGCAACTGTCTGGGAGTACTAAATTCTGGGAATATTTAAGTCTGGGAATATAACTGTCTAGGAGTATTCAGGTCTGGGAGTACTCAAGTCTGGAAATATTCAACTTCATGTCTGGGAATATTCAATTTCATATCTGGCAATATTCAAGTCTGGGTGTATTCATGTCTGGCAATATTCAAGTCTGGGTGTATTCAAGTCTGGGAGTACTCAAGTCTGGGAGTACTCAAGTCTGGAACAGTCAACTTCAAGTCTGGGAGTATTCAAGTCTAGGAGTATTCAAGTCATGCAGTATTCAAGAATGGGAGCTCTGAAGTCTGGGAGTATTAAAGTCTGGAGATATTCACATTTTGGAATATTCAATGTCAAGTCTGGGAATATTCAAGTTGGTGAGTATTGAAGACTAGGAACAAACAATGATATGAAAAATTCAAACATCATCACAGAAAGAATTTTTATTTTTTTTCAAATTTGCCAAAACAAATCATATTGTCATGTTTGTCTCTTGGTAACTATGGGCTAAATAATTTCCTTGCTGCCAGTCGAAACTTTAAAAAAATATAAATAAAAAAATAAAAAAGAGAAAAGGAAGAAGAAAAGATGGGGCAAAAAATAAAAGAAAGGAACAAGAAACAAATTTTAAAAAAGTTTTGAAAAATTCACAAGTTGAGACTGATTTTCCTTCACACAACAAT
>OY757558.1:501735-504235 GCA_963584105.1 Alviniconcha strummeri | reverse complement strand
GCAATGCAGGTTAATGTAAAGCTCAATGAAAGTGATCACAACGTAAAGTTTCAAAGCTCTCACTCAAGCAGCCTCTCAGAAAAAGAAATAAAATAAAAAAATGATAAAATAAAAATAAAAAAAAGTAATGAAAGAATAAAGCCAGAATAAATGCTTCAGCAAGATTTTGGAAATCTGTCAATTAATTATCTCCCTTGAAAGCAAGAAAAATCTCAGAATGTACACTGTGCCCATAACTGTACCCTTAAAAGTTAGTACTTTGTAAGATAAGAGCACAGTGTGAGAAAGGATGTACAGTTTGTGTTTTTGTCAACTTTATCAGATAAGAACCTATTGCGAGGAAGTACATACAGCTTTGCAGTTTTGTCTCATCCCCCTGTGACCTTCAGAGAATTAGGTCAAGGTCACACTAATGATGAAAAGCTTAGTGGTAGGTACCATCAAGCAAAGCTTGCAAGAGGTCACTTACGCAGTCCCTGAGAAAAAAGGCAGCATTACCATTCTGACCATGGAGGGACCCACGCTGAGGTCAGCCTTGATCATTACACAGACTTGACACGATATTTGATGAGAGTGCAAAAAAACTTACAAGTGTTGTGACAAGTATCAAGCAAAGAAAACATGACAACCGCTTATGGTTTATGTTTACATCGCTTCTATCAACAACCTGGCATCGCCTGCAGCCATGGCATAAAAACAAAAACAAAAACTGAGAACAACCCGCATGCGGCAGCCTGTCAAAGCCTAAAGCATCGATGTCGGTCAGTTCAAACTTTTGCAAGAATTTTGCCAGGACAGCATGACATGATACTGCATGATAATCATGACCCAATATGTGTGACTTTTTTTTTTCTCCCTCTTTTTTTTTCTTTTTTCTTTTTTTCTTTTCTTCCTTTTCTTTCTCCCTTTAAGATGAATACAGCTCAGTCTACTTTGAGTATGCGTGCAGTGAAACAAAAGATCTAGTGATTCCAATGAGATGATGTTTCCTTGCTACTTAAGGTTATAGATGAGTGTCTTTAAACCAGCAACTAATGAGTCGTAAATAAATAAGTGAACCAACAAAACAAACAGCAAATAAATCAAAGCATAAATAATGAAAACTACAAGTGAATAGACAAGTACATACAATAAACCAACCAATAAATAGATACATAAAAAAAAAAATTCAAAAACATATATACTGTAATTCACAAACAGAATATAACTGCACACAATTCAAACTACTGCACTGAAAATGATGAGAAAGAAAAGCAACAGGAAAAAAAAAAAAAGAGAGAGAGAGAGAGAGAGAGAGAGAGAGAGAGAAGAAAAAAAGGAAGGCAAGGTGTCTGTTTCAAGAGCAACCCTTTAACTTGAAACAGAGCAGTCCTTTAAGTGTGAACACTATTCAGGTGGCAGAAAATGGATCTAAGTCAACTGCAAAACAGGTATAATGGTCAGGCAAAAGTGGACAGTCCGAATGGCGGTGATCACAGTCATCCACTTAGCTAAGCTGCAAAGCTACCAGACAAACACTAAGCGCAGAAGAGGAACAAAAAGAAAAAAATGAAAAATGGAAGAGCATCTCACACATCAAAGCTTTGGACCACCCTGAAAGTGTTTCTGGAGTTTCATTTAAAGATGCACTGTGAGTCTTCTCTGAATACTCTGGTCTCCCTTCAACCCCCACCTCCACCCCCCCACCCCATTTTTGACTAAAGCTCTTTTCATGCTTAATGTTGCAGAACACAGTATGAAGATCGGACTGTTGTTTCAGTATCATTGCCGGGTCACTAAAATCCAAGATCAGGACCCTGTGATGTTGCCAAGTTGCTAAATCCAAGATCAGGACCCTGTGATGTTGCCGGGTCACTAAAATCCAAGATCAGGACCCTGTGCTGTTGCCGGGTTGCTAGAATCTAAGATCAGGACCCTGTGGTGTTGCCAGTTCACTAAAATCCAAGATCAGGACCCTGTGATGTTGCCCGGCCACTAAAATCCAAGATCAGGACCCTGTGATGTTGCCGGGTTGCTAAAATCCAAGATCAGGACCCTGTTGTGTTGCCGCGTCACTAAAATCCAAGATCAGGACCCTGTGATGTTGCCGGGTCACTAAAATCCAAGAGTTAACAAGCTCATGCTTACACTTACAGTTGTGGAAAAGGGTGTGGACAGCAGACTGCTGTTTCAGTACAGCTACATGTGTTAGGTCTGGACTTGGAGTACCTGTTTTTCACTTTTTCACATGCTGTGTCTCAGTGCATGGGCACTGCCAAGTCCAGCCTCAGAAGACTAAGAGCAGCGGCATTGCACCGAGTTCTTTCACGCTTTCTCACCAAGGCTCTCGTGACAAATTTTAACTCTGATTTTGAGATGCAAAGCCTCTTTGGGTAGCAGAGGGTTCCCGGACAGAGTAAAACGGTTTTGCACATGCTGACTTTCATACATGTGAAAAGGAAATCAGAATGTCATACACAGACTGTGAAGGACAAGTAAATAAATAACTTGGTGTTTTCGG
>OY757558.1:439133-501535 GCA_963584105.1 Alviniconcha strummeri | reverse complement strand
ATGTCATACTCATCCATACAATGGATGTTTCCAATCTACATGTATCTATTACATAATAATAATAAAAAATGAATATTGGAACAGATAACAGTATGCACCTGATCATTACAGAAATATTAGCAGTATTACTTAAGAAGATTTACATTCATGTCCATACCATGTAATTCATATGTGACCTTGACTGTAACTCAAGGTCACAGCAGCATAAAAATCAAACCGAAAACCATAGGCATAATGTATTTCAGTTTTATTATACTAATAATATTGCAATAATACTTTTAACAGACCTAGTAAAATTCAGTAGTAATTAATAATATTACTTATATTTTATAATTGTGATTATAAGTTTTTGAGAGCAGCAAAATATATCCTTTACTAAGCTCAAGATGCCAGTTTTTATGACTAACTTTATTCAAAGTCACTAAGGCATTGCATGGAAGCTGAAATGTAAAGCTGCAAGTGTCAGTTTCTCAGCAAGTTCTTATTTGATTGTTAAGGTCATTCATATCAATATTATTTACAATGAATATGATGGAGCTCGGGCAATTAACTACAAATTATATCAAGTATTGTGGACACAAAAACCAGTTAGAAAACACACACACACACACGCATGCATGCACGCACACACACACACACACACACACACACACACACACACACACACACACACAGAACCACAAGACTCCTTGGCAATGGTAATAGTAGCACAAAACTGAACTGTTCGATTTGAAGAGTGCAAGCCCCCAAACCACCATTTTTTTCTTCTTGTTTTCTGACAAAAATTCTATTTAAAAAAAAAAATATATTATAAAAATAAAAAAAAGAGAAAAAAGAAAAGTTCTTGTTGCTAGCTCAGCTCTTTATTTTTCTTTTCTCACCCTCCCCCCCCCCCCCCCCACCCCCATTTTATTTTTTACTTTTGATTTTGTTTGTTGTTTTTTGCTTGCGTTTTAGTTATTGTTTTTTTTGGTTTCTTGGTTGGTTTCTTTTGTTTTCTTGTGTGTGTGTGTGTGTGTGTGTGTGTGTGTGTGTGTGTGTGTGTGTGTGTGTGTGTGTGTGTGTGTGTGTGTGTGTTGTTTTTGTTTTTTTCCTTACAGCAGTTATAGTGTTTCACTTGAATTTCAAAGCAGAAAATTGAGGGAATTTCAGAATCAAATTAATCCAATATTTCTACTTCTGGTTCTGCTGCTCTTCTCATACAAACAATCTACATACTATATATAAATTATAATATTAAATATAATTATAGCATAAATATGACATATAATATATACAGACCATCTTTATAAATGTTGCTGGGGTGGTGTTTTGAATTTAGATTTTCTTGCCTATATTTTCTTGCATAAACACTTCAGTCTTCACTGACTCATAACTGTATTTAATTACTCAGTCTACTTTCATATATTATTGTCATCACTTTTTATTGTTAAGCAAGAAGTCATTATGATTTGATTTTACAATTTCTTTTCACTTTTGACAGTTTTGTACAAGTTTGTCTTTGTCCTCTCTTTTGCATTAGTTTTTATTAAACAAAACATTTGTAGTTTTGTACTATATATATATATCTTAGTTTTCATTAGAATAAACAAAATGTTTGACTTTCATTCTTTCTTATTTTTATATTGTACACTTTAGTGTGCTTTAATATTTGTTTTTTGTTTGTTTCTCAAGTCCCAACTCATCTGGAAAAAAAAAAGCACTCTCATTTGTCTCAGTCTTAGTGACTCTTACTCTTAGTACTCTTACTAGTCTTAGCCCCACTAGTTAGTTTCACATTACTATGTTATCAATACAGTCATCAGTAATTGAAAAACACAATATAGATCACACCCCATATGCTTTATTTCAGCTTGTGAAAGTCACAAACTGAGTGACATAGCCATCCTCATCCCCCTTCTCCCCACCCCAATGCTGCACTGGCCCCTACTCATTTAATTTGCTGAAAGAGATGAGCCATGCCATAATTATAAGGTGTAATGGACTGGGCAGTGGACTATGTTACTATGCACATGGTTTGAAATTGATGCAGATTATCCAAGGAATCAACACGTGGGAACCTGTTCAAAATCGTAAAGCAATTTTTCACCCAAACACTACATAGTTTTCTTCTCACCAGGCTATGAATGGCAACAACTATTGGAATTCCAAAATCTATCAGTTCTACCTGAAATAGAAAGTAAACAAATTAACAATTCCTTTCAATAATATCTTTTACGTCTAAGTAACCCGGAAATATGGACACGAGGGACGTAATAACAAGGCTCGCAATTTACGGCTCAAATGAATGATGATGACGATGATGACAAAAATGCCATCAGAGCACAATAACGCAAGGGAAAGAACTCGCTAAGAATTCGCGACAGGTGACAAACAATCCGGTGCCGCAAACATGTATGTCAACAACGGCTCATTCTCTTGAGTTTAAACGTTCTACTGTATCACCCACCTGCACAGTTTTGCTGTTATTTTTATCACGTTTTAAACTTTCTCACCTCCACAGTCTAAAAGGAGTTCAGTTAACAGGTGCGGAGCACATTCCTCAAGTGTCATGCAAAACTCTCGAAAAGCGTCAGGGTCCCTCGAAAGTTTGTCAAGCAGAAGATCTGTTCTTTCAGACGCATCCGAAACACCAGCAAGCTGTCTCTCTTCAATATTTGAAAAAAATCCTCGCTTGATCAGCTTGGGCACAACCCTGTTCATATCAGGATCTTTTGTCAATCTTGCTCGATGCCTTTCGAGCAGGCGAATCCACACACCTGTGCCCGCCATCTTTAACCATTTGGACGTAAGGCAAAAACATTCGTTTTCATAAATACTTGTTTTACTACCTTGTGAAATTACTTTTAAATGTTATTTATACATCTTAGTCAAGTTAACACTGATAATTTATTTGTGTTCAATGGATTATTTGCACATCATATGCTTTGTGTAGAGAGAAAACCACTACTAGTCTCATTTCCAGATTTCCTCTCGATTTCGGTATGACCTCTTGACACGGCAACCCCGAGAGGTTTCCCGTCGAAAGCCCGGAAGCAGGGAAGCACGTTGGTTTGTTTTCGTCACGTGGAGTCTCAATTTATTATTGTCCACATTTCTGTTATGTTGATGATCTCATTATTAGGCTGTTAAAATTAGAATTTTCTTCAGCGTGTCAGGATTTCTGGGGTTGTTTTTTTCTTTTGCAAATTTGTTTGATGATTTCATAAACATCTCTCGCCAGCTGCTCCAACGAGACAAGTGAAGCAAAATGGCGGACATTGAAGACTTGTTTGGAAGTGATGCTGAAAGCGATGATGGTAAGTAACCGGAACTTGGACATATTCGTATACATTTCTTTACCTCCAGATTTGAAAAAACACGCACAGACAGAAATGCTCAATAATTGCGACATATCACATCTATTGAAATATGTGACAGTGCTTTGGTACCGACCTCGGATCTAGAGCCCACGACTGAATCAAACGGGACTGAATGTAAACGCTGCCTCTCTCTCTCTCTCTCTCTCTCTCTGAGTCTCTCTCTCTAACTTGTCTAAGTCTAAGATAAATTATGTTGCTCTAGTGCTCTGGCGAAGACTGTATTGTTATAGATCTGTCTCTGTAGGTCACACCTTGCTCACCATTTGCGAGCTAGTGGTCTGGTGTATTTGCAACAGTAGTGGGGGACGGTCTATAAAGTATGTTTCGATAGTATTAGTCTATTACAGTATTAGTATTACACTTACAATAGTTACATTATTAGTATTACTGTATTGCAATTATTATTGAATACTAATAAAGTAATAGTAATACAGTAATAGTACCAGTACTGGCTGTGTTTCCAGAATGACTGTTTCAAGGATTGCAAATGCAGGAAAACAAAGTATAAACTGTAATTGTAAACAAAATTGTCTGATAGTGATAAAATTATGGAAACTGAATCATTTATTGTGTGCAAAGAAAAGTAAGCTCAGTGTGTCACTGTTAGACATGTTAAATGATGTTTCAATTAAATCTCTCTCTCTCTCTCTCTGGCATGAGCCAAGGTGTGAAGCTGGTTACCAGAACATATCACTCTATATCATTCTATCAACTGTGACACTTGCTGGACTAGATGACGGTCTACACATGCTCTGATACTGTCACTAGTGTCAATGTTTGCAAAGTTTTGGCATCATACAATTTGATAAATATGGGGTGTTTCCGCCTCAGGTAAAAACAAAAGTTCTGTCTCAGTGAGTTGAATGATTTTGTTGTTATTATGCTGGCATTGTATTTTAAATTAAGCATTGTGAGTATGTTTGTGAGTGGTTATTTTTGTTAGAGAAACGTGACCTGATATAATTTGAGATCTGTGTCAGTGTGGTTACAAACTTACTGTTACTGCCATTTGAGCACCAACAAAAAACTGTCAGTTGACAGTTCTCAAGAGACCAGTGATGTAATCAGTTCTGGTACTGGCAGTGGTTTGTGCCTAATTGAGGAAGGATGTTGCAAACCATTGCTTGGAGTTTGGGGATTAGCCTGCAGTTTAGAAACAGAATAAAATCAACGCATGGCACAAAACATGGAATTTTCTTCAGCCTTTTCGCCATGATGCAGTGAAGCTCCTTTGAGTTAAACTTCAGTTACTGGGTCCCTGTCAGCTTTTAATTATTAACGAAAATAGAAGGGAAAAAAATCATTTTGCTGATTTTGGGGCCTGTTTTATTTTTATTATTTTTATTTATGTCCTTTTAATATCATTAGTGATTAAATCAACACACAAGGGAGTTAATTAGCACTGGAAAGACATCACACAAACAACAACAGTTACCTGAGTCACCTGTGGTAACTCTCACCTGGCATGAATTGTGAGTAAATACTAAATTTATACAAGGTACATGAACTCCACCAGAGGCACCATTATTAATTAATCATTTGCAAGAAATTTGGATGACCTGGTCTGGGTAAGTGACCTATAGCTCCTGCCCTATGCATACATGTTTATAACATGTGAATTTGTAAGACACCTAGGCCAAATCACTGTTTTTCAGGAAAGGGGTCAAGGAAAGGGTCACAGGCATCTGGTTCGCCGGCTCCTTCTGGCTCCGGTTCGGAGGCAGGGAGCGTGCACTCTGGCTCCCCGCCTGGCTCTCCTCAAGCCCATAGTGGGTCAGGCTCTCCAGGTAAGACATTTCCAGTGACAATGATGGCTCCAGGAGTGTGCCTTTAAGAATGCTTGAACGATGTTATGTTTTTGTGCATTTTCAAGGAGGATACATTTTTGAGGAACTTTAGTTTCTGGTGATTTCATGAATTTTCAGTCTAAATTCAAAAAAAAAAAAAAATCAGAATCACTTAGTTTGACTTCCTCTGGGGGAAAAACAGGTTTAAAAAAAAAAGGGAAAAAAAATGTAAAAAAAAGAAAGAAAAGGTAAAATAGATTGCCAGTTTGGAGACATTGGTTGTTTCAGAGCACCTTTAAACACAAAGCAGCTGACTTAACACCAAGCAGCATTGGACTGATGTAATCCACTGGGTTAGGGTAAAGTAATCCTCATAATATTCAGGTCTTGCTCCTATATCCAATTCAGCATCAGCTTCTCCTGTGCTGACAGGCAGCAGAAAAGGCAGTGATAATGAGAGTGCGGATGGGAGTCCTGCGGGGAGTCCACGAGGGAGCGACGCAGAAAGCCCAGCAGGCAGCCCTGGACAGACTGACGCTGGCAGTCCGCACGAAAGTCCCAGAGGTAGCGATGACGAGAGTGCACATGGTAGTCCCGCCGCCAGCCCCAGAGAGAGTGATCATAACGAGAGCCCTCCCGGTAGTCCCGCAGGGAGCGAGCAGGAGAGTCCGCCTGGCAGCCCGGCCCCTGGCAGCGAAGCCGGAGAGAGTGCCGCTGGTAGCCACAGAGACAGTCCTGCGGGGAGTCCTGCAGGGAGCGCAGCCAGCAGGAGTGACATTCAGAGCCCTGTCGCCAGCCCCATTGGTGGTAGCGACAAAGGGAGTCCTGCCCGGTCTGGCAGCGAGGGGGGAAGTCCACCAGCAAGTCCGGCGGGAAGCGGACAGGCCGGCAGCCATGGTAGCCCAGCTCGGGACGGCAGTGATAAGGAGAGTGCTCCAGGCAGTCCAGCTGGAAGTGCGCACGAGAGCGAGAAAGGCAGTGATGCAGGTACTGAATGTGTTATTTATTGTTAGTATTAATGATAATAATTAATACTGATACTTGTAATAGCTGTCATTTCTGTAGTTCAGTATCTCACAGACAAGGGTGATGCACTGCGTTTTACACAATCAGCAAAAAATATGCATACGTGTATATAAAACCTCACAACTAACAAGTAATATGAAGGTATGTGACATGTAGTCATGTCCACACACACACACATGCACACACACATGTGCACGTACACATGCATGCACACGTGGGCACAAACGTGGGCACACAGAAGGAATGTAATGGTGGAGGGGGTCAGAAGAAAGAAGATACAGTTTTAAATCATTGTGACTTGTGGTCGTGGTTGTAGAAACACTGTTTTGAATGCATGGGAGGACTGAATGTGATGGTTTATGCAGGCAGCAGGAGGAGCAGTGCAGCACATAGCCCTGCTGCAAGTCCCAGAAGCTCAGTCTCCCGGGGCAGTCGCTCACCGTCACCACAGCGACCAGCTGGAAGCGATGATGAGATGGCTGACGGCAGACAGGGAAGTGATGAAGAAGGTACAGAGACTGTATGTCACAGTATGAATGCAGCATTTTAAACCTGAATATGATAGTAGAAAGCTGAATGTAATCCTAAAAGTGTAAACCTGAATGCCATAGTGTAAACCTGAATGTAACACTGAATGGGTCAACCTGAACATAATAGTGTACTCATTTGACCACAGGCATTTGATCCATCTTGTAAAAATGTGGATGAATTTATGCTGTCATTCATAAAATGAAACTGATATTATTGACCTTCTTCTATGTTTAGTTTTGTTCTCCACACATGAGTAGACTCCCTGCACTTCTGTTTTTTTTTTTTTTTTTTTTTTTTTTTTTAGAGCAAGGCGGTTTATTTTAATGTTTTCATAATCCACAGAACTCTGACAAGTGACATGGACATCAGGATCTTGCTGAAATGAGCCAAACAGAATCAGGCATGATAATGATGGCACTCTTTAGGTTTTGTTTTCTTTATAATTATTGTAATGCATGACTGGTGTTGACATTTGTACAATCACAGCCAGCCTCTGATTCAGGTGAGAGCAGAAAACGTCACACCAGTGGGGGCAGTGGCAGTGATTCAGGAAGCGATGTCGTGAAAACAAAGAAACGTCGCGTCTTCAGCGACGAGGAGGCCGCTGGGTCAGGCGATGAAAATGTTGAAGGTGTGTAGAAGACAGAGAAGATGTGCTATTTACCATATGCAGTGATGCTGTGGAAGGTGTGTGGAAGACGGAGATGTGTGAATTACTGTATGCATTGACAGTGTAGAAGGTATGTAGAAGACAGAGAAGATGTGCAAATAACTGTATGCAATCACAATGTGAAAGGTATGTAGAAAACAGAGAAGATGTACTAGTCACCTAATGCAGTGACAGTGTGGAAGGTGTATAGAAGACAGATGTGCTAATTACCATGTGCAGTGACAGTGTGGAAGGTGTGTAGAACTAGGAGACAGAGAAGATGTGGTAGTCACCGTACGCAGTGACAGTGTGGAAGGAATGTAGAACTGCTAGAAGACAGAGAAGATGTGGTAATCACCGTATGCAGTGACAGTGTGGAAGGAATGTAGAACTGCTAGGAGACAGAGAAGATGTGGTAATCACTGTATGCAGTGACAGTGTGGAAGGAATGTAGAACTGCTAGAAGACAGAAGATGTGCTAGTTTCCATACAATGCAATGACAATGTGGAAGGTATGTGGAAGACAGAGAAGATGTGCTAGTTTCCATGCAATGCAATGACAGTGTGGAAGGTATGTGGAAGACAGAGAAGATGTGCTAGTTTCCATACAATGCAATGACAGTGTGGAAGGTATGTGGAAGACAGAGAAGATGTGCTAGTTTCCATACAATGCAATGACAGTGTGGAAGGTATGTGGAAGACAGAGAAGATGTGCTAGTTTCCATACAATGCAATGACAGTGTGGAAGGTATGTGGAAGACAGAGAAGATGTGCTAGTTTCCATACAATGCAATGACAGTGTGGAAGGTATGTGGAAGACAGAGAAGATGTGCTAGTTTCCATACAATGCAATGACAGTGTGGAAGGTATGTGGAAGACAGAGAAGATGTGCTAGTTACTGTGTTCAGTGACAGGGTGGCTATCAAAACTGATCATTTAAAATTTGATGCATGCTATGTAGAAGGCTGTGTGTACTGATTTTCTGTTAAATAACTTAAAAGTTTGGAAAGGTTTTCTGAAACAAGAGCCGAGATTTTACTGAAAACAGAAACACCATGAATTGGATGTTGTGATGTTCCAAGTAAGCTGACACTAAACTGTATGTTGGACTTGGAGCATGCCAAATAAGCTGACATTAAACTGGATCCTGGAACACTTAAGATATGCTGACACTAAAGTGGATGTTGGAGTATACCAAATAAGCTGACATTAATGGATGTTGGAACTCCTCAAATAAGCTGACACTGAATTGGCTACTGGAACACCTCAAATAAACTTAAACTAATGGATGTTGAAACACCTCAAATAAGCTTTCACCAAACTGACTGTTGGAATATGCCAATAAAGCTGACACTAAAGTGTATGTTGGAACACGCTGACAGTCTAAGCTGGATGATCTTGTGTGTGTGTGTGTGTGTGTGTGTGTGTGTGTGTGTGTGTGTGTGTGTGGTAATATAATGAGATGATTTTCTTTCTTGTATATGTTGCTGCTTCTCATACAGCACATGTACATTATTTTTCTTGTGTCTGAATATCATCAGTTGTCATATGTCTTACTTTCTTTAAACATGTTACCTTTGATGCTTTTCTCACTTTACACTGAACATGTTGCAGAATGTTGCAAAGCACAGTGGTGTTGTGTAGACCAGAGAACAGCAATATGTAAGAGAACGTATATATTATTATTAACATGTGCAGCCACCATGGGGGACTTGTTTGGAGATGCTGACGATATCAGTTCTGATGAAGAAAAGAAGGGCGGTGATGAAGCCGAGAAAAGAGAAGAGTCTGAGGTAGGTACTGGAATAGCCGTTTAACTGCTTTCGTTTGTTAGGGTGAATGAACGAATGAAGATTTATATAGGGCCCAGAAAGAGTTCCACGGAAGATAATGCAGGTCACAGTGCAGGTGCACAGAGATACTCTCACAAGTTAAAATGCAACACACACTCACACACACACACACACACACACACACACACACACACACACACACACACAGGAACACACACACGCACACTTTGACACTTGCAGTTCAAAGAATCAGTACATCACAGCATGCACACACATATACACATGCATGCACACACACATACTTGACACTTGAAGTTCAAAGAATCTCACCCATCACTGCACACGTGTGCATGCACACGTATACAAACATGCTCTCACACATGCACATGCACAAACACAGGCACACACACACGTTGACACTCACAGTTCAAAGAATCTCAACCATCACATCCGTACACATGCATGCACACATACACGCACATGCATTCACACACATGCATGCACACACACACAGAGACACACACACACACTTTGACACTTGGAAGTTCAGAGAATCTCACCCATGACAGCTCCACACATGTGCATGCACACATGCACACACACACACAAACACACTTTGACACTTGCAGTTCAAAGAATTAACGCGTCACAGCTGCACATGTGCATCCACACATGCACCCCCCTCACACACACACACACACGCACACACACATACACATACATACACACAGGCACATACACACACAGACACACACACACACACACACACACACACACACACACACACAGGCACACACACACACACACACACACACACACACATACACACACTTTGACACTTGCCCATAGCCATGTCTTGCACCTCACATTTGCAGGCAAGGCCAACAACAGAGGATGGGGGGGAGGAGGATGAGGATGGGGAGGGAGTGGAGGAGGCACCGCCAGAGACACGCATCGAGGTGGAGATTCCTCGCATGACAGCCGATCTTGGCAACGGCCTGCACTACGTCAAACTCCCCAACTTCCTCAGTGTGGAAACACGGTACGTCTGCCACCTGTTGTCACTTGTTTTCTTTGTAAACTGTTGCTGTCCTGGTGGCATTGTTGTAGTTTTCTTTGGAGACTTTTGTTGTTTGATAGTGTTGTTGTGTGTGTTTTTCCACTTTTTGTAGACTTTTGCTGTCCGGGTGGCATTGTTGTTGTTTTTCTTTTTGTGGACTTTTACTGTCCTGATAGTGTTGTTGTGTATGTTTTTGTTTTCTTTGTAGACTTTTGCTGTTCTGGTGGCATTGTTGTAGTTTTCTTTGCAGACTTTTGTTGTCTGGATAGTGTTGTTGTGTTTGTTTTTCTTCTTTCTGTAGACTTTTGTTGTTCGGGTGGCATTGTTGTTTTTCTTTTTGTAGACTTTTACTGTCCTGATAATGTTGTGTGTGTTTTTCTTCTTTTCGTAAACTTTTGCGGTCCGGGTGGCGTTGTTGTTTTCTTTGTAGACTTTTGTTGTCCTGATAGTGTTGTTATGTGTT
This sequence comes from Alviniconcha strummeri, assembly GCA_963584105.1. Classification (NCBI taxonomy): domain Eukaryota; kingdom Metazoa; phylum Mollusca; class Gastropoda; family Provannidae; genus Alviniconcha; species Alviniconcha strummeri. Next base: position 490,864 of record OY757558.1, on the reverse strand, counting down.
TTTTTCTTCTTTTCGTACTTTTGCTGTCCAGGTGGCGTTGTTGTTGTTGTTTTTCTTTTTGTGCTCTTTTGCTGTCCTGATAGTGTTGTTGTGTGTGTTTTTGTTTTCTTTGTAGACTTTTGCTGTCTGGTTGGTGTTGTTGGCGTTTTCTTTGTAGCCTTTTGTTGTTCTGATAGTGTTGTGTGTGTTTTTCTTCTTTTTGTAGACTTTTGCTTTCCAGGTGGCATTGTTGTTTTTCTTTTTGTGGACTTTTACTGTCCTGATAGTGTTGTGTGTGTTTTTGTTTTCTTTGTAGACTTTTGCTGTTTTTCTGGCGTTGTTGTAGTTTGTAGACTTTTGTTGTTCTGATAGTGTTGTTGTGTGTGTTTTTCCTCTTTTTGTAGACCTTTGCTGTCCGGGTGGCATTGTTGTGTTTTTCTTTTCATAGACTTTGTTGTCCTGATAGTGTTCTTGTTTGTGTTTTTCTTCTTTTTGTAAACTTTTGCTGTCCTGGTGGCATTGTTGTTTGTAGACTTTTGTTGTCCTGATAGTGTTATGTGTGTTTTTCTTCTTTTTGTGCTTTTGCTGTCCAGGTGGCGTTGTTCTTGTTGTTGTTTTTCTTTTTGTGGACTTTTGCTGTCCTGATAGTGTTGTGTGTGTTTTTGTTTTCTTTGTAGACTTTTGCTGTCTGGTTGGCATTGTTGTCATTTTCTTTGTCGCCTTTTGTTGTTCTGATAGTGTTGTTATGTGTGTTTTTCTTCTTTTCGTAAACTTTTGCTGTCCGGGTGGCATTGTTATTGTTGTTTTTCTTTCTGTTTGTAGACTTTTGCTGGCCAGGTGGCATTGTTATTGTTGTTTTTTTGTCTGTTTGTAGACCTCTGCTGGCCAGGTGGCATTGTTATTGTTGTTTTTCTGTCTGTTTGTAGACTTTTGCTGGCCAAGTGGCATTGTTATTGTTGTTTTTCTGTCTGTTTGTAGACTTTTGCTGGCCAAGTGGCATTGTTTTTGTTTTTGCTTCTTTTTGTAGATTTTTCCTGTCTGAGTGGCGTTGATGTTGTTGTTCTTCTTCTTCTTCTTTCTTTTTGTAGACTTTAAATGTCCCAGTGGGAGCTTTTTTTGTGGGAAATTGTTGGAATCGTGTTCCTGAAGGAAAGCTGGCTTCAGCGATGCTGTGCTGGCACTGCCCAGCCTTTTGCTTAACTCTGACCTTCATGGAAACTTTGCATGGTTTTGCTAGGGACCAGGGCAGCCTTTTTGCTTTTTCTGCTGCCACAAGTTCTATGGCTGTGTGGAGGACATGTATTACATACTGAGTCCCCCCACCCCAGCCCCATGAAAATGGGTGTTACAAATGAGACTAAAAACAAAGCAGGTTGCTAGACTGCAACAATAATCTGGAGGTCCTAGAGTGAGTGCCCTTCCTCCAGTGAGCTCTAGGTGCATGTGTTTCATATTCATGCTCAAACTAAAACAACTGACATCAAAACACTGACATCCACAAAATTTGTCATCAAACACTCCTCCCCCCCAACCCCCCACCTCCCCTTTGGCCCTGATATAACCCTATGTGGTTGGCTGGGCTTAAAATATTGACCGACCAACAAAGCCACTCTCCCCACCTCCCAGTATAGACACACACATACATGTGTGCGCACTGGCATGCACACAAACACAGACACATGCATGCACATATGCACACACATACACACACACATATTTACTTGAGGCAGGCTGGAAAAAGTTGAAAGTGTTACTGTTAGGAGTAAGAGACAGAAAATGGTCCGTCTTGAGCTGTGACTTGAAGGAAGACAAAGTGCCCAACACTACTTTGCACATCCTCACTCCCTCTGTCGGTCTCTTTCTGTGGACAGCCCCTTCGACCCAGCGACGTACGAAGATGAGATTGAGGAGGATGAGGTGCTGGATGAGGAGGGTCGCGCGAGGACCAAGCTGAAGGTGGAGAACACCATCAGGTGGCGCACCGCCAAGGACGAGGAGGGCAACGAGCTCAAGGACGAATTTGACGAACCTGTGAGGGAGAGCAACGCTCGAGTTGTGAGGTGGTCTGATGGGAGGTGAGATTTCTGAGGTGGTCTGGTGGGAGGTGAGATTTCTGAGGTGGTCTGGTGGGAGGTGAGATTTCTGAGGTGGTCTGGTGGGAGGTGAGATTTCTGGGGTGGTCTGATGGGAGGTGAGATTTCTGGGGTGGTCTAGTGTGAGGTGAGATTTCTGGGGTGGTCTGATGGGAGGTGAGATTTCTGAGGTGGTCTGATGGGAGGTGAGATTTCTGAGGTGGTATGATGGGAGGTATGATTTCTGAGGTGGTCTGATGGTGGGAGGTGAGAATTCTGAGGTGGTCTGATGGTGGGAGGTGAGATTTCTGGGGTGGTCTGATGGGAGGTGAGATTTCTGAGGTGGGCTGATGGGAGTGAGATTTCGGAAGTCTGGTGGGAGGTGAGAATTCTGAGGTGGTCTGATGGGAGGTGAGATTTCCCATCATACCATTCTTAGATGGTATGATGGGAGGTGAGATTTCTGAGATGGTTTGATTGGATGAGTGTTTGTGTGTGTATAGGTATGTATGTGTGTATGTGCAGACATGCATATTTGTGTACTTATATACAGGCATTTGTTTGCTTGTGTGTGGGGGGGGGGTGGATGGGGGAGGGGGGGGGGGGGTTGTAAGGGCATTGTTGGGTATAGATTCAGAGGTTGTTTTAACTATTTTCAGAATGTGTATTGAAATATGTAGGTGGATTTTAAAATGAACTTTGAGTATAATACATATATGCTTAGTATGTGTATGTTGTTACATGCATGTTTAGTGTGTTTCATTATGTTTCTGCAACAGAAGGATGTACTCGGTGTGTTTCAGCATGTCTCTCCACATATGAAGTGTTTGACATGTACTCCATGTGTTTTCAGTATGTCTCTCCACCTGGGGGATGAAGTGTTTGACATGTACTCCATGCCAATGCAAGGCAGCTTCAACCATCTCTTCATTCGCCAGGGAACTGGGCTCATGGGTCAGTCCATCTTCAAGTCCAAACTTACGTTCAGGTACTGATCCATGGTGCTTTAAAAAATAAAATAAAGCACATGCATGTGCAGACAAGCATGTGCATGTGCAGACACACATATGCATGTGCACGTTACACACACACATGCAGGCATAAGAGCACGTGCAAGAACATTTACACCTCTCTCTGTCTGTGTGTGTGTGTGTCTCTCTCTCTCACACACACATGCACATGCACACACATACTGTATCTAACTGGGGTGGATATGTTGGAATAACCCTGCCCATGCAATTTAAACAAATTTTATGTTCGTGCTTCATAACAATGCATTCAAAAACAGAACAGTTGAGCTATACAACAGGTAAAACGGGGTAAATATTTATTTTTCGTTTTTGTTTTTACTTGGTGTAAGCTCTTTTATGGGTGAAATGATGCCTGGTTTTACTTGTTTTCTATTCCAGAGGAAGCCTCAGTCAGGTGAAGGCTTGAAAATAGTCCAATCCTCATGGGAATTTTTAACAAGCGTAACTTTCTCTGCATAAATGCGTAACTGTCTCTCCATAGATTTACAAGTACTGCCCTAGTCCAGCTGTTTGTTTTTGTTTGGATTTGCTTTGAAATTGAAACTAGGTCAGTATGTGATGATCAATATTCACCTGGTTTTCGGACAGTGACAGTGGTGAAGACAATGATTTGTGATAGTGTTTAAAGGATGAGGACATCTGTTAGATGATACAGGTATAATAATTCATAATAACGCTGAAAACATTTATAACAATGAGAAAGGACAGTCTGTTAGATGATACAAGTGATGAAGATAATAACATGGGAGCTGTTGTTAACAATGGAGATCTTGACCATCAGATAGACTGACAAGGACAGTGCTTGATTGTTGGCTGGACTTTGTTGTGGGCAGACCTCATTCAACAGACTCTTTCACACATCGCAAGATGACCATGTCTTTGGCTGACCGCTCCACCAAGGCACAGAAGGTCAAGGTCTTACCCATACATGGGTCAGACCCAGATGCGCACCGCTCAGAAATGATCAAGGTGGGTCTCTTGTGGCATTACTGGTGGGTGTGGCTGATTTAAAATAAATTTTAAAAAATGTAACCTCACGTGGGAACATTTTTTTATTTGAGGGTTAGGCTTTTTGCGTGGCTCTTGTTCTGCAGCCAGCAGATAATGGTAGGTGGTATCTGCAGCTTGCTGCCATATGGCACTGGTATTTGCCATTATGCATTTATACAATATTAATGTTTTTTAAAATTTTATCCTGTTTCTGTCCATTCCTTGTTTATATTTTCATTCAGTCTGGTATCAGTAAATTAGACAGAGTGGTTGATGATACCAGCATGCCCTAGCATTGTGTGCTCTTTTAACAGGGGTAATACTGAAGGGACTAAGTCTACACAAATTTGTGTGTGATGTTTGTGTATGTATGTTTTGTTTCATGTTGGGGGTGGGGTCCATGCATATATTTCTTTGATTAACTGATAGAATGGGAACAGTTTGAGTGAATTTGCATGAGCACATGTGTATTTGTGTATGCATGTGTATATTGTATGTGTGTGTTTGTGATTAGAAGTGTGTAAGGGTTGTGCAAGGGTTGCTTGTCTGCCTGTGATGTTCTTTGTGGCAAGCTCTTGACGTTCTAACGGAACTGGTTGACTTTGCGCTCAGAAAGAGGAGGAGAGGCTGCGAGCGTCGATCCGCCGTGACAACCAGAAGCGTCGCCTGAAGGAACGCGCACAGCACCGGGGACTGAGCTCCTCCTACCTGGAAGGAGGTTACGAAGATGAGGAGGACGATGAGGATGGCCTGACCTCCATCTCCGCCATCAAGAGAAACTACAAAGAGAAACGTGACAGTGAGTTTTGGGGGAGAGGGGAGGGTGGGGGGGGAACTTTTGCTATAGGATACCAAAAACAATTTTTTTCCAAGAACTCGTGATCGTCTGGTCAGCTGAAAAATGATGCAAAGACACTATTTTCTACCGACCATCATCTTTCCCATGTAATTTTTGCAAATGCAACAGTAGTGGCATTTGTATTCCTTCAAAATTCTAGGTTCTGCTTCCATTGTTACACACAGCATGAACCAAATCCTCCTCGGAAATAGGCCCAGAGGTGGCAACTGCAACCTTTTCACAACTTCTTGGGCAAAAAATTACGAAGGGCATTCATTCTTGCAAACCAGCTTCTCTGGGCTGCCCACACGGGCAGTTGACTGCATGTGACAGACCAGGGTGTTGCAGGATGTGTGGCTGTATTAGAAGCAATGATCTGAACAGTTTCTATGGGCCAGGTGTGCACTCTACAGCCGTATTAGAAACAATAATCTTAAGTTTCCATGGGCCAGGTGTGCGCTCTACGGCCGTATCAGAAACAATAATCTGAACAGTTTCTATGGGCCAGGTGTGCGCTCTACAGCCGTATCAGAAACAATAATCTGAACAGTTTCTATAGGCTAGGTGTATGCTCCAAATGTCACACTTTCCACTTTGTTTCATAGAGAGGCCTATCTATTCTTCGGAGAGCGACGACAGCGAAGGCAGCGGGCTGGACGATAGCCGAGCCAAGCGGCTGACCAAGGCCAAGCGCCTGGAGGACAGTGATGACAATGTAAGTGGTCCATCATCCTTTCTTGACCCCAGCTTGACCAGTCACCTTTGGTTGGTTGCACTGCATTTGGACATTTGCAGAATCATCAGAAGTGATTCATGTGGGTGCTTGTGATGGTGAATTTGGTGTTTCGGACCATGGATTAATATTAAGTTGCTAACTGTTAAATTGTTTGTAAGGTGTTGCGTATCTTTGAACTATGAATCAGACTTCTTTTTTATGGAATCATTACGCCTGACTGGATTTGTCTGGAAGATATCTTCTGAACCACGCAAACTTTTGCATTCAAACTTAGTAGGGTGGTCCATCATTATAAGCCGGAGTGTTGTGCATTTTGTTTTTTTTAACTGGGATGCTATCTTCAAGATCACACTGAGGGCTTATAAAACCAAAAACTGTGTACTGTATCCTGCTAACTAATTGTTCTTCTGCAAGATCCAAACACAAAAAGGTTGAAAAGTACATTTATTATGATACAGACACACAGTACGCTGTGTCCATTGTTCTTCTGCAACCAAACAGAGCTTGATGGTAGCTAGAGCATTGCAAGCCAAAGTGCCCAGTGAAAATATTAGATGATTGTGGTCAAGGTCACAGCAAAGGTTCAGAATTCTGTTTAGTGTTATATCTTCTTATCATATCGGATATCAGATGATATCTTCTGAACCCCTGAACCGTTTTTAATCAGACTTGTTCTGCTGGTGCATCATCAGTCAGTCAGTTGGTATATTTAAGTCAAGGTCACTGTTAGGGCTCATAATTATAATCAAAACATAACTTTTTCTGTAGCTTCTGAACTGCTGATTCTTTTGCAACCAAACTTACCCTGATAGTTATAGTATGTCATCATAAGCCAGAGGGTCCAGTGATAAGACTGCTTTAGTGTGGTCAAGGTCATAGCAGTTGTTCAAAACTTCATTGGATGTTTCTCTGGATGATATCTTGTGAAAATGATTTAACCTTTTGAGGCCAAACTTAGGATTGTTATAAATCATCGTAAGCCAGGGTGCCAAGCAGAAAGATTGTTTTTCTGTCTTCAAGGTCAAGGTTAAAGGTGGGCTCATATCAAAATAGGATCGTTTCTACTGTATCTTGAGAACTTTTGCAACCAAATGTAGTCTGATGGTACATCATCATAAGTGTTACTATCTTGTGAAAAGATCAGATTTCTCTATTCAAGGTTAGCCCTGGTGAAACCCTGTGTGGTTGACTGGGCTCAAAGCACCAGTTAACTGACTATATTCAAGATCACTGTCACAGTGATGGTTCAGAACTTCATTGACTGTCAGTCCTATATTTTCTGTACCACTGATATCCTTGCGACCAAACTAGATATGCTGATGTACTGGTACTACTAACCTTACCCAGTGGAAACAAAGTGGACATGCACATAGCACACTGACAACAGCAGCGACTTGCAGTGTTCACAGTGGGGTGTGCGGGTGGCAGGGTGGTATCTTGCCGCAGACTTTGTTTACTCGTATGTTGTTGTTTTGTTTTTGTTTTCTATGCTTCATCCTCATACCTTGTTTACTTGTGTTTTTCCCTGTTGTGATCAGCATGGTTGAAGCCTTCAGATGGGTTTTCTCACTGCTGTGTGGTCGTCGGCCACCTTCTGATGTATTGTCTTGTTCTTGCAGGACTCCGACACAGAGATGCCCAAGAAGAAGAAGACAGCAAGAGTCGTGGAGAGTGACGAGGAAAATGAGGGTGGGGGAGGGGAAGAGGCAGAGGCTGGCAGTGCTAGTGACTGATAGGTGTGTGAGTGGTGGTGGGGGGGGGGGGGGGGGGGATGAGGGTAAAACTGTAATAATGAAGGGGTGGGGATGTGTGTGCAGCAGAAGGTACTGTGCGTGCTTGAGTAGGGGTGGGCATGCTTGTTCAACAGTTGGGGGGGGGGGGGGGGGTGCGCGTAAGTATTGAGACTTGCTGTTTTGATGTTACAGGTTTTAATAAAAAATACAAATTGTGATTGAACTGTGTTCATGATTTATTAGAAGAGAGAGAAAGGGGGAACTTTCTGTGCGTATATGTGACATTATTCCACTCAGAATGTACTTCATGATGTTTTTCAGGTCATCATAAAATCTCAAAAACACAAGTGATACACAAACCAGTTTAATCAAATGGCCCAATATACTGGTGCAAGCACCAATATGAGATACCAGCACACCCAATATGACAGTGCCTACATGAGAAAAAGTGGCCATCTTATACCAGGTTGCACTTGCATATTACATAACAGCCGACCCAATGCCTGATGGCCTTAAATCCAGTCTGTCACAACATATTGGTACACTGCAATTCCTTTTCCGTGGTAGCACAGTGTGATGAACATAGGGCTACACTGATGCCACAGAACAGAACACACCAAGTAACTACCCTTACACACCGACCATCAGGGAACTGTGCCACCAGTTTTTGTTGTACATACTAAATTGCTGCCACAATGACCACAATAAAAAAAAGTTGTAGAGTGTGTGTTTGTGTGTGCCTGATGGAGGCGAATGGGCGTTTCACTGACATAACGTAGCCTAGTTACTCTGATTGTCCAGGAAACTCGTTTTTTGTTCCACAATGAATGAATGAATGATACCCCCAAAAATGGTGTGTGTGTGTGTGCTCTCTCCCCACCTCGCTCGCTGTGTGTCTTTCTCCACACACACACACATGCATCAGATATTGCAAAAGAGATCAATCCTAGGTGTCATGGACCTGTGGCAGAACAATGATCACTGAATTGTCAGTGAAAGACGTCATACAGTTAGCCTGGCTTGTTTCGGAATTAGTGGAAGCAGCCGAGGAAGACCTACCAGAGATAACGCCAAGAAGTATAAAAAAAATTGGCGTTGGTGAGGTATGAAACGACGGCGCAGACACTCTGTGAATGACAAAGAGAACTAGAGCAGACTGAGTCGGGCTGCTGGGAAATTTCATTGATGAAACAAGAATGCACTCGCACAAACTCAGTCATGTAAAAATAGCGGTGTCAACAACATTGTCCCAACCCACTTTGTGAGCACTGCTTTCTAGAGACATAGGGTAAAATCCAAGGAGACGGTCGGAAATTCCTGGACCGTTTTAAAAGTGATTTCGGGTCACAAATATCACAATCATTAAATGAGGTCCATATCTACCGATTACAGCTGAAATCCGCAACAAAAGGTGATTAAAAAAAAAAAAAAATGTCTGATTGTTTCGAGTCGGCGTCATGGATTGCAAATGACAAACGAAGCCGACGAAGTGCTGCTAGGTAAGCGGCCTCGTTAAACAAGCTACGGCAATTAAAAACCACAGAAAATGTACGAGAGAAAAAATTGCAGTCTGAAAACGATGAGTCGTGAGTACGATTGTCTTGCCAAAATCGGCGTTAAGGAAGCGTTCACGTTGCTACTGGAAAACTAGGTCAAATGTTAAAGGGCAACATGCGCCGACTCGAACTGACAATCAAAGACAAAATATGAAGAAAAAAACTCACCTTTTGTTGCGGATTTTGGCTGTAATCGGCAGATATGGATTTCATTTAATGATTGTGATGATATTTGTGACCCAAAATAACTTTTAAAACGGTCCAGGAATTTCCGACCATCTCCTTGGATTTTACCAGACGGAGCAACGTGCTGTCCGTTTTCACGTTCAAATAACGCGCAGACAACTTCGACTGCCACTCCTACGTAGGCCTACCGCTTAGTCGGTTTGCTTGTCGTCTGCTCGGAGTGTCACGTGACAAGCCTTGCCCTCTCGACTTGAGTCAACTGTAAATTTCTCATTTCACTTTGCAGAGATAAGTTCAATTTTACTGTTAAAACAATAGAAACGAAAACCCAAGAAGCGTAAGTCGTTTGGAGACTGGCACATTCTGTTACAAGACTACTATTTCAGATGTTTTCGCTGTTCGGTTGCATGTGTTGTTGGCCGGCTTCTGCGGATACACTGCACAGAACAATGATCTGAAATTCTTTTTCCTTCGCTTTCTGTAAACGCTGTTAGATAAGTGTGTTTGTTGTCTCACGTGTGTGTGTCAATAAGGCAAGATACCTAGGTACTTCCTTCTTCCTTTTTCATTTAAAGTTGTTTTTTAGTTTTGTTTTTTAACATAAGTGATATTAGGCTGATCTTACAAGTATCATGTTAAAACCATGTGTCAGCAGTACATAGGTGGCTCATTCTGAAAACCGGACCAAAGAAGGTGCCGCTTTCCCGATGAAATGAAAACAAATCTAAAGCAAAACTTTGTAACTACGCTGTATTTCCGATGAAATGTGTTTGGAGAAATAAGGGTAATGACACAGTTTGTGAATGCATCATTATTTCTTGTGCAATGGGTCTTTTTTGGTACAAATAACATTTTTATGGCTGTCATTTGTGACATGGCTAAAAAATAAATAAATAAAGGTTAGCTGATCGCAGATATTTCCTTGAAAGCGTTCATGATTGAATAAAAACAGAGTTTATGACAAATAAGGCGGCTGGCTCTTATATAAAAAATAGTTATTGTGTGTTGCTTCCTACTAATAACTCCAAACAATAAAAAGATTATCCGGCAGTGTCCCGCAAGTTACCGATGTTGTCTTCTCAGTGTGTATCACGATATTGTGACTTGTTCACAACAGAAACTAAAGAACTTTAAAAAAAATTCGTCTCCTTGGTACATTACCACATCTCCCCTGGTCTTTTTTGCATGGTTGATAATATGAGAGTAGATGAGACATAAATTACAATCATTTCTTTAGGGGTGGTTTACGTGGTGTCTTAAAATGGTGTAATGTGCGACCGTACAAAAGAAGTATTTCTGTTAGTACCATTGACTGTTAGTACCATTGACCTCAGACCTGCCCTAACGTTTGAATACACATCAGCTGACCGGGGGCAACAACTTTTGACCTCTTTTTACGCTGTGTGTGGTGCATTATTTGCCTACAAAAGGGAAATCACTTATGGTGTCTTCGGTGGTGAGGGCAGTAACGCGCGGGACAACTATTTGTTCCTTGTCTGTTGAGCATTTTTAGGCAACCTTTTGTAACCAAACTTGGTATATGGTGCACCACCATGAGCCGGAGTGTCATGCCAAAAAACTGGGATTCTATGTTCAAGGTCAAGGTCACAGTGAGGGCTTATATAATCAAAATATGACGGTTTCTACTATATATTTTATTCTAAACTAATGTATTTTGCAAACGAACTCAATCTGATGGTAGATCATCACAAGCAAAAATGTGTCCGGTGAAAATGTTTGACTGCAAACAGTCACAGGCCGACCCAGCCAGAAATCACCCCGATCAGTGCTTCCTGTGTTGGTTCCTCTGCGGCAGCAGTCAATGGTGCCCTGGCAGGCAACAGGTCATCTCGACTGAGGCTCCGCTCCTGCCCACCAGAGAATGGTTTGACCCCATACACATGTATGCCGGGGTAGGGACGTGCGGTCACGAATTTCAGTTCAGGACGCCATCGGTCTTGGATCTTGCTCCTGCCGAGGACACGGTTTCTCAGGTAAACCAGGTCACCAACGTGTAATGGCCATGGGTGATCGGCAGCTTTCTGGTCCGTCTGCTTTCGTCTCTCCGCTGCAGCTTCTTGGAGATGTTTCAGTGCTCTGGCGTGCGAATCCTGCAGGCGCAGTCGATGCTGCCGTTCCTGGCCGAACAGGAGGCAAAAAACCCGTGGAAGCATGAGGCGTATTGTTATACGCCTTCACAAGCTCCGGGAGGTACTGTGGCCACTTGGACTTCTGTTCCGGGGGCAGGGTTCGAAGCAGATCATGCAACGAGCGATTGAATCGCTCGCACTATGCGTTGCCACGGGCGTGGTACGGAGTGGTCCGGGTCTTCTTGATACCATAGAGCTCAGACAGGGCTTTCACCAGCTTAGATTCAAAGTCCCTACCCTGGTCACTGTGGATCTTCTGGGGGACCCCGTAGCGTTGAAACCACTCGTGAAGCGACACCTTGGCCACTTTCCCTGCCTCCTGGTTGCGCGTCGGTATGGCCTGGGTGAACTTCGAGAAAACATCGGTGAGAACAAGAACATTAATTTTTCCCGCCCATCACTAGCAATCTCAAACTTTATGAATTCAGTTGCCAGGAGTTCAAGGGAACGGCTGGCAAGCAGACGACTGGAAGCTGTGTGGAGCACTGGTGCACGGCCCATAGTGCACCGCTCGCAGCTGCTGATGTAGTCCTTGACCTTTTTGTACAAGGCGGGCCAGTAGACACAAGGCCTCAGTAACTCCATGGTGCGCTCGTAGCCTTGGTGGCCCATACCATCATGAAGCAATGCCAGGACATCAGGCCGAATTGAGCTGGGCAGAACCAGCTGCTCGAGAGTACCACAACGCTGGTCAGCCTGCCTACGATGGAGGACCCCATTCTTCAGTAACAGTCGAGGGTATTGCTGCACCAGTGCCAGCATGGAGTGTTCCTTCATGCCGGAGGGCATGGCTGGCCAGGCTGCGAGCACCGGGACAAGGAATGGAGCTATTGCTGTCGTTTTTGTAAATCAGCAGTCATTCCTGCAGGAAGTTCATCTACACTGTCCCAGTGCCTTCAGACAGCTCCTCTACACTGTCTCCAGGTTGGTGTGCGACTCTTCTACTTCCAGTCCTGCTCGCAGCGTTAAACTTTGTAGGGAAGCGGGGTGGGGACTGAAGGAAGCAGGTTGGAAGCATAAATGAAGAGTCACAAGTCAGAGGTTGCTATAACATAACTTTTATGAACACCAACCAGGAAACAGTGTAGGCTCTCCCCTGAATCCAGTACATCAGTGCCCAGTCAGCAGCTCAAAACGACGACCTGTTTCTGCGGCAGGGACACTGGGGGAAAGAGGACGCGGCGGGCCCAGCGCGCAAGTTTTGGTACTTCGGATGTTAGGGCCATCAAACTTCCGCCCAATCAAAAAGAGAAAGGACGACAGATAGAAGGTCATGGCCCGGAACACGCACAGTGCACTCGGTGGCTGGTATAATAATAATAATAATGTAAGACAAAGCGCTATATACGTTGGAACCAGAAAGAACAACAATTATGAACAGATGTGTGAGTAAAGTATTTAAACAATTTAAATACACAGCCAGATTTGCATTACATTGCTTTACACGCACGCACGCACGCACGCACGACCCCCCCCCCCCCCCACACACACACACACACACGCGCGCTCATCTCAGCGCAATGCGACCAAAGAAAACGTGTTTCAAATGACGACAAAAAAAAAAAAAAAAAAAATCCAAGGAAGGCTTGGAAGAATTAACAGAGGCAGCATGACGAAGACAAACAGGGAGTTGGTTCCAGACAGTTGGACATGGAGCCTTGTGAAACTGAAAGAGGGTGACGACTGGAAAGATGGTATTCTGAACAGCTGGCTGTCTGCAGAAGAGCTGAGCAGCAGGAAAAGAGTGTAAAAGTGAGGAACGTTTGAAAAGTAGATGGGGGCTTGAAGAGAGATGATCTTAAAACAGATCAAAGACATATTACGTGTAGTACATACAGTTCACAATTACTTAGCAGTACACTTTAAAAAAAAGAAGAAAAAAAAGAAGAAGAAGAAGAAGGTTTTCAATGTTAATTTTCCATGTCAAAGTTGTTTAAGAAGCAATTATATACTAATGATTAACTTCAAAATACGCAATTGACATTCTAAGGTGCTCAGTAACTATTAGGGATATATATATATTTAAAAAACGTATTCTGGTAAATAAGTTAAATCAAGCCTATGTTGCTAGGCAGCATGATGCATGAAAAAAGACAAAAAGACAACAACAACAAAAAACACGACATTGTTAACAAAAAGAGCATTTAACAACTCTCAGTTCTGCTCTGTTCTTTGTGCTCTTGGGACATTTGTTGTTGTTGCGCCGTTTCATTCAGAAGTTTTCCGTTAACTTGCTTTGTTAAGCCACGGACGCAGGACTAATTTTAATGGAACAGATTGTAAATAGCTCGCCAGATATTTTTATCTTCTTCTTTAATGATTCGACCTGTGTGTTATTCTTTGTGTCACTAGAAAGGCACCTAAAGAATTATTCCGATCGGAAAATTAACCACATTACGTTTTGTGTTATTGTGAAAGTTGTGGAGAATGTATCAAAAACTGAACAACGGGCCCCAGTTTGTGTAATAAGTGACTGTCTGATTTTACACACAACGCATGCTTGTCATATGTTTATTGACGTAATAGGCTATGACCACAATGCATGATGTATGACCTGTGGGAATTAATTTGCGAGGTCAAAAGCTTGAATCTAATTGATATTAAACAATCAGCCGTCGAAAGAAAAGCTGAAACATATTCCACATAAACTGTGATGTGAGCACTGTGAAAATCATAAGGCTGTTATTAAAGATAACACAAATGTTACGCGACAGATATGTTCCAAATCGTCGAGATCTAGACGTAGAGCGCGTGCCGCAAACAGACGTTGAAAAAAAGGGATCTTTTTGTCTTCATACACAAACGCCAGGACTCTTCGCATTTCAGTCTTTTCGTGGCTTCCAAAACGTATCTGGCCAAAAACAGTAATAGCCTTTGTGAAGCATTGCAGCTTATTTGTTTCCTTGTTAAATTAAAACAGCAACTGATCATGGAAAGATTTTCTTGAGGAGAACTACACTTTTTGGCGGATAGTGATCAACTCAGTAACGCAGATTCCGGCAAACCTTGATCAACGGTATTGTCGTCCCTTCGTTGAAAGCAAGTTTCGGGTAAGTTTGCGCTCCATTACTGCTGTTCAAGTAGCTGAAATAAGTAACCGGGATTGCTATCAGCAGATTTAATAGTGGAACAAAAGGAATTTGGTGTTTGTTTCCGAGAAAATATCAGTCACTACTCGATCGTCCCCGGGGACCGCTACGGTAGCCGGATACCCCAAGTAGTTAATACTCTCTTGTCTCAATTTTTTCTTCTTTCTTTCTTTCTTTCTTTCTCCCTTTCTTTTTCCTTCTTTTCATTATACCACTTTATAGGACTGCAGACCCCCAAAAAATCTCCGAGCAGTTTTCTGCTCATTGGAAGGTGGCTGCCTATATAAAGAAGAAGAAGGAGACCAGACAAAGTTTTTAGGCGCCAGAATGATTTAAATTCAGAAACAAGAATTACTGCTAGCGTTCTAAAACAAAACCCAAACACACAAAAGAACGCTTATTTATTAGGATACAAATATTTTGTGTTTCCACATTCCCCCATTTCTTCGCAAACAAAAGACAGTTCTTACTAATCAGCATGCACGCAAACACACACACACACACACACACACACACACACACACACACACACACACACACACACACACACACACACACACACACACACACACACACATATATATATAAACAGAGATACAAACAATTGGAACAACTTACCACCCAACATTCTATTAGCAGGAACACTAAACTCTTTCAAAAACCTTCTGGATAAACATTGGAAACATAATGTATATGGCAGAAGGTAAATGACGAAAGCGAGTCGGGTTTCCTGAAAAGAATAACAAAGCAGGCAAAAGTCTAAAAAGCCTATGAGCTGTAACCTGATACGATATATCTCTAATACTTTCTGAGGGCAAAAATCCAAGGAGACGGTCGGAAATTCCTGGACTTTTAAAAAACTTATTTTGGGTCACAAATATTATCACAATCATTAAAAAATACTGTTATTTTGCTAGGTCATCAGAAATATGCAAGATCCTCCGAAATTCGAGCAATGTGAAATGATATGTTTGTTTTTGTATTGTATTACTTTGCTGTTCTTCTACTTCTCTCCTCATTGAGGATCAGAAGACATTGCTTGAAATTTCAGTACCTTAATTGTCTCTCCTCCTGTTCACATGCTGCGCTTTAGTTGTTGTTTTGTTCTTCTTTTCTTCTTCTTCTTTTTACTTCTTCTTCTTCTTCTTTTCTTTTTCTTTCTTTTTCTTTCTTATCATCTCTCGTTTTTTTACTCTTACCCCCTCCCCCACTTAGGCTCGCCCGCCTTTCTCAGTCATAGAATCATATGGTATGACTGGGAATTCTCGTCATTGAGAATCAACGTATTGCTTAAAATTTCTGTATCTTCATTTCTCTCCCACTGTTCGCATGGTGCGAACGCCCTGTGGTTCTTTGTTTTTTTGTTTCGTAGTTTACGTATCTAGGCTTTTTGCTCTTCCCCCTTTCCCCCATTTGGGTTCCCCCGTCTTTCTCATGGAATCATATGGTGTAAATGTGGGTAGCTGCTGCTCACTTTCATATATATTAAATATTATATGTATTCAAACTGAATACAAGCAAAGTAAAAGGGGGGAAATAAATCAGTGGATCTAAAACATAATACACCACATTGGAGAGACAGCTTAGCCAATGTGGTTGGCAGTAGCTGTTATCAAGAGAAACAGAAACTAGTTCCTCTAAAGCAAAAATGATACCAAAAATTGATGTTTAATGAAACTCAGACGATAGTGATTTCTTTAATTTTTATTTTGCCTATTCCATCAGGTCGCGGATGTGTCGTCTGCTCACCAAAGTAGTTATCGTTCCTGACACGTGAACAAAAAGTGTGCTTTAAGCCTTTTACTTCCATGAGAGGTCTTTAAAAAAAGAAGAAAAAAGAAGAAGAAAAAAAGAGAAGAAAAAAAAGGTATACAGAACGTGAAATACACATCATGTTCTGCTCGATTATGATTTATGGGGGAATAGTAAACTGCATACAGAGAAGTTTGAAGCACACCGATATTCAAGAGAAGACACTCGCGTGATGTTGTTCAAACTGTGATCAGCAGACAATAAATTCACTTCAGTTGTATTCAAACAGATGTCAACTGCACACAAAAAATACAGTAACGGCCGAGTCAGACAGCGATTTAGCTCTTGCTAAAACCGAAAACTTGTTTAGGTTTCTTCGTGATCTCCCAGGGTAAAAATCATTATGTCTCTCTGAATGGGGCATGTACGACAGTGCGTAACCACGACGTACTGTTAGAATCGGTGGGAGTGTGTTGTTTCCGGTGCACGGGAACTCTTACAAGAAACGGTTGCAGTGATCTTTGTCTTACTTTTGTTTTTTGAACACTTCAGGTATTTTGTTCTTTTTGTGCACTGGTAATGTTTTTATATTTTTCTGATCTACCCCTTCTTTGTCTGCCCTCTTGCTTCTTTGGACATTTTTGCCTGGAAACGTATGTGCGTATTACAGGGTTTTCATGTGCCTGTGACCATGTTTTCACGCACTTTGTGACAGTCATAGTTCGGCTTGGCACTGGTGTTATGTGTAAATGCACGTGCGTGAACGGGATTTCGTGTGAACTACTGCCTAACCAGCATATTCGGCCTTTGTGTCATTCCCGGTTTTTTTCACGTGATGATTCAGCGTGCTCTAGATGTGGTTCGGGTGTGTTGTATTGAATGGGAGATGGAACTGTTTACCTATTGTCTGTTGTACTACTGTTGTACCTGGCGAAGCAGCTACCAAAATTCTGATGTGTTGATAACTTTGGGTTTATATACTGTCGATTATGGATAGCATTACAATATTGTCTGTAAATTGCCAAGGCCTTGGCAATACTAGAAAGAGAAGAGACGTTTTCCATTATCTGAAGCAAAAATCTTGCTCGATATACTGTTTGCAAGACACGCATTTCAGTACCAAATTAGAAACATACGTCAAAGCTGAATGGGGATATAATTGCTTTTTTGCATCTTACAGCTCTAATTCAAGGGGAGTAGCAGTAATGTTTATGAACAATTTTGAATTCAAAATCAACGATGTAAAGCGAGATAGGAACGGAAATTTCATTTTTATTTCCTTCTCAATGAAGGATACAGATATTTTGCTTGTCAATGTTTACGGACCGAACCGGGATACACCTGTTTTTTATGAAGAGCTAACGGAAATGGTTAAAGAATACCAAAACCATAATATAATTATAGTAGGCGATTGGAATTTAGTGTTAGACCCCCAGTTAGACAGTTATAATTATAAACATATAAACAACCCAAAAGCCAAAGAGTCCGTTGAAAATATGATGTTAGAACTAGGTTTAACTGACATTTGGAGAGAAGCTAATCCTGAGTGCAAACGTTATACGTGGAGAAAAACGAAACCACTTAAGCAAAGTAGGCTTGATTATTTTCTACTCTCTGACTACTTAGTCTCCAGTTTTGAAGATACAGACATTCTTCCTGGATATCGGTCTGACCATTCAATGGTTACCCTTAAGCTTCGCTTTGGAAAAGAAATGAAACGAAACACCTTCTGGAAATTTAATTGCTCCCTACTGAAAGATAAAAAGTACACTGATGAAATAAATGATGAAATAAATAATGTTATAGAACAGTATGCAGCCCCCCACTATGATAAAGCAAGTATCTCGGGCATTGCCAAATCTGACCTTGAACTTACAGTTTCTGATAAGGTTTTCCTAGATTTTTTGCTCATGAAAATAAGAGCACGAACAATTTCTTATGCGACAATGAAAAAGAAAAAAACACGAGAGAAAGAAGACAGTTTGTTAAGAGACATTAAATTATTTGAAGAGAAAGAAAGTAAAACAGAGACGGATATTAAGCATATTGCAGAGAAAAATAAAGAACTAGTTTCACTAAGGAAGAAAACAATGGAGGGTGTACTACTGCGATCAAAAGCGAGGTGGGTGGCAGAAGGAGAAAAGATATCAAAATACTTCTGTAACCTGGAGAAAAGGCACTATGTTAGTAAACAAATGATAAAACTAATTGACGCAAAAGGTGAGGAAATTAAAGAACAACTTGACATAAATAAAGAAGTTAACAATTTTTATAGTAATTTGTATAAAGCCAAGGACCTAGAAGAGTGTGAGATTGAACAGTTGGTAACGGAAATTCCCAAACTATCTGAGGAGGAATCAAGATCATTAGAAGGGAAAATAACAATAGAGGAGGCAGGAACAGCGTTGAAACATATGAAACATGAAAAAAGCCCAGGTACAGATGGTTTTGGGGCAGAATTTTTCAAGTGCTTTTGGAAGCAGCTTGGACCATTTGTTGTTAGAGCTTTAAATAAGGCATTTGAAGATGGCGAACTATCCACCACTCAAAAGGAAGGCATTATTACTTGCATTCCCAAGGGCGATAAACCTAGAGATAACATTAAAAACTGGAGACCAATCTCTCTCCTTAATGTCATATACAAAATTGGATCTTCCTGTATCGCTAACAGAATTAAAAGAGTACTACCATCATTAATTGATGATGATCAGACAGGTTTCATTTCCAACAGATACATGGGTGATAACGTTCGGTTGATTTATGACTTGATAAACTATTTGAATACAAAAAATAAGCCTGGATTGTTGCTATGCCTCGACTTTGAGAAAGCGTTTGATTCTCTTGACTGGCGGTTCATGTTTAGGGCTCTTCGAGCATTCGGTTTTGGAAAAGACCTTTGTAGATGGATAGATACTTTCTATAAAAACATAAAATCAACGGTAATAGTGAATGGACAGACAACCCAATGGTTTACAGTAGAGCGTGGGTGCCGACAGGGCGACCCGATATCACCATACATATTCATTTTGTGTGTTGAAATTTTAGCAATCATGATTCGAGAAGATAGTGATATCAAGGGAATCTGGATAAACAAAGTAGAACACAAAATATCTCAATTCGCAGATGACACACAACTAATGAACAATGGGGAGAAAAAATCATTTGAAAAATCAATAGATGCAATTAATAAATTTGGAAAAGTATCTGGCCTGTTTTTGAATGCGGACAAAACACAGGCCATATGGTTAGGTAGCCAAAAATATTCAAGAGCAAAATATATGCCGCATTTGAAAATGGTATGGAATCCAACTATGTTTAAGATCCTTGGCATATGGTTTACCCAGGATTTAAAAGAGTGTGCAACAATAAATTACAACAAAAAATTTGATGAAGTTAAAAAACTGTTTAAAATTTGGTCACTTAGGACTATTACTCCGCTAGGAAGAGTTGCTATACTGAAGTCACTGATTCTGTCAAAACTGATCCATTTGTGGATTTTGCTGCCTGACCCCCCTGATAACTTTGTGAAAGATCTTCAAAAAATATGTTTTCAATTTGTTTGGAATGGAAAACAAGACAGAATTGCCAGAAAGACGACAATAAAAGATGTAAAAAGTGGAGGTCTAAATATTCGAGATATTAAAACGTATATTCTAGCTCTAAAACTCACATGGATAAAAAAGTTAAAGATATCAAACCATAAATGGAGAAATATTCCGATGGAGTTGTATCCATTTCTTCATCAATTAGAGTGCTACGGCCCCTGCTTTTTCAACCAAACTGTCAAAAATAATTCCTTCTGGGCAGACGTCTTCAAAGCTTATGGAATTTTCTGTAGTAAAGTGAAACCAAACTCGATATCTCAACTTCTTTCTGAACCTGTTTTCTATAACAAGAATATGATGATCGGAAACAAGATGATCAAATACACACAGTGGGTTGACAATGGAGTGTACTGTATCGCTCATTTTATAAAAGAAAATGGGCGGTTTTGCACTCTTGCAGAATTTAATACAAAGTCTGGCATGACGGTTGATTTCTTGACTTTTAATAGTTGCACCAGTTCAATAAAACAGTATATCAAGAAGTCTACGATACTTATTAGTAATAATATGGCAGATGAGGTAAATATCTCGCTGAGTACAATCTACTCTGCACCAAAGGGTGCAAGGCTCTATTACAACATTCTTGTAAACGACAACTGTATGCCAAATTGTTGCCTGAAATGGAGTGAAAAACTGAAGTCAAATATTTCTTGGAATACAGTTTTCATAAAAGTACAAAAAATTAAAGATGTAAAACTTAAATGGTTACAAATGCGCATTATACATAGAATAATAGCTACTAATATAGTATTAAACAAAATGGGAGTCACTGCTAACACTCAGTGTGGCTTCTGCAATGACAAAAAAGATAGCATTGAACATATGTTTTGGAAATGTGCTTATATCAGACGTTTTTGGACTTCGCTGGAAACAATATTGAAAGAAAAATGTGAGACAGCGTTAAATGTAAAATGTACACAAAATCTTGTATTGTTTGGAACAGAAATAGACATCAAAACTGACACTGTCTTTGACTTAGTGATACTTCAAGCTAAGCAATTTATATACAAATGCAAACTCGACAAGTGCTTGCCAACTCTCTCCTGCTTCCTTCAACAACTGATGCTGAAACACAAAATAGATGAATACAATGCAAAGATCAGCGGCGAACTGCCCACCTTTATCGTGAACTGGCTCTGTTACAAGCCTATTTTGAAAACAGAAAACGGATAACCTCAGGGCATGTGTACTTATTTTAGATTTAGAATATATGCACATATGTGACAGGCAGTCAATCACGCTTTGTGCAAGGCAACTATCTGTCTATGAAGTATTTTGTCCAACTCTTTGTCTGTATGGATGTATCTTTTTTGTCTATTATGTATGTATATTATGAGCATGTATATTTGTATATGTGTGTTATCCACTGTCGGAACGGGTGCACTGATATGTTGTATTATTGTGTTATATTTGTTATACTGAATAAAAAACATTAAAAAAAAAAAAAAAGAAAAAAAAAAGAAAAAAAACGGTTTTAGGATTTAACGGCACATCGTTTTAAAGAGCGAAAATTCATCTTTCGAGTGATATCAAATTGAGTACGATTCATGCATGCTTTCCCGGCGCAAATTTAAGGTATATATAAAATGAACATAATTGTCAACTTGTTTTTTTCGTGCAAAACAAACAAAAAACTTAAACCAATTTTGTAACCCGTTAATCTACACGAATTTCTCTGTTTAAAAATAGTAACGTGACGTCTGTCCATTATTCTTGTAAGAGTTCCGGGGCAATTCCCAAATGTAACCGTTTTCTAATCACGCCTTTCTGACTTTCGACATCACAGAACCACGCTCGGCACAGGAGCAACTGGGATATTAGTTAAAACTCTCCAAACTCACAATACGTCATTTAGACAAATATGGGCATGTTCAGGACGTCAAATGATCATGGTTTGCATCACAGTAAGTTTTACTGACAGATTGCACAGAATAAAAACAGACATGACAAGTTGAAAAGAAACAATGGTTACCTTGCGATAGCAGTGTTACACAATGCTAAAGAGAGGCTGGACCTAATGCTAAAGACAGGCAGGACCTAGTGTATCATATTATATTGCCGTCGCGAGGTAAAAAATGAAAAATAAAAATCATTTTGAAATTGTCATATCTGCTTTATTCAGGTTGTGCAATCTGTCAATAAAAATTACTGTGAACAGTGTGATGCAGTAAATGATCATTTCACATCCTGAACTTGCCCTTATTGGTCTGAATGACATATTGTGAGTTTGGAGAGAGTTTTAACAAACATCCCAATCGATCTCGCCCCGAGCTTAGTTCTGACGTCGAAGTCAGGAAAGCGTGATCGGAAAATGGTTGCATTCGGAAATCGCCCAGGAACTCTTACAAGAATAACAGACGTCACATTGCTATTCTTAAACATGAAAGAAAGAAAGGGGGAAAATGTTGAAAATTACGTTGATTTTTACCACGAAAGCATGCATGAATTGTATTCAGTTTGATTTTACTCGAAAGATGAATTTTCGCTCTTTAAAATTGAACCCGGAAACCGCTACTTATAAGAGTTCCCATGCATTAGGCGGATCAGGTGAAATAAAAATTGAAAGAGATCACTATCATCTGAACCTTGTTTCACATTTTGGAATTATTTTTGGAACTAATTTCAGTTTCTCTTGTTAACAACTACTGCCACCCACATTGTGAGTTTGGAGAGTTTTATCAAACATCCCAATCCGTCTAAGGCTGTAATGAGTTGGTATTCCGTGTTGGTGTATTAACATTATGATTATTATTATTAGAGTGGAAAACGAAGGATTGCTAATAGTAATAAAGTGACAAAAACAAAACATTATTTGTAGATCGTTCAGTGAGAAGGAACACTGCAGCTATGCAGCTGACACACTACAAAGAACAATCTATATATAAAAAATATGAAAAAATGTCTTAATTTTTTTCTTAATATATGTTTTTACTACTGAAGGCATGCGCTTTAAAAATGATGGATCTGTAAATGAATTACCGTATTTGATCATGACGCGTTCAGCGGAAGATTTGTGAGCGGGCAGCCTTGTGTCTGAGACAGTAAAACAACGTTGAATGCAATTATTGTCCTTGGCTTTATACTGACGCGCTAGCTCGCAACAACGCGCCAGGTCGCTGAGATACAACGATTTTAGTGCCTCAGCACTCCCTCTCAAGAAAAGGTTTAAATGTGTACAGTACGTAAAAAAAAAACACACAAAAAACCCAAAAAACATACACATTACTGGAAAGTCTTGAACTATGGACTACATGTAGACTAACCTGTCTTGACAATGCTCGTAATATTTACTTATAATGTTTCTTGGACATTTGAGGGGCAATGTCTTTTCATTTTTGCATGGTTAGTACCTCTGTGGAGCTCTATTGAGTTATTGCTTATTCATACCACTTTCGGTAGTCTCGAGATTATTTCAAGGTCACAGGCATCAGAAAGGTAAAATCATACATTGTATTTTCTGATTAAGTTCTTATTCGATTAGGTTTAAAACAAGTGTAATTGCTAAAGAGCTGACTTGTTTTTGAAAAGAAATGTTAGTGTGTATTTTATTTGATTCCTATCGATGAGACCCGTACAGCTTGTTGTGTGGTGTTCGTTTCCCCTTCAATTGTTGTTATTCTTTACGTGATCTTTGATGCTGTTTTTTATATGATAAACCAGTACTGTATTCTTAAATTATTTCACTTGACTGATGTGAGTGCGTGTGTTTGTGTGCACGCGGGTGTGTGTGTGTGTGTGTGTGTGTGTGTGTGTGTGTGTGTGTGTGTGTGTGTGTGTGTGTGTGTGTGTGTGTGTGTGTGTGTGCTGCAGCTCTTGCCGTTTAGCTTTTCGTGATTTGGATTGCTTGTAGTCATTGTTATTTTTTATTTTTTTTCCAGCTTGCGGTGTCTCAGCATGGGTGTCTTGTATATCTGAATTCTGTCGCCCACCGAGTTCTTTTTTCTTTCTTTTTTATGTCAGAGGCTCACACGTTACTATTTCATTATGATGATGGTTATAAACACATTCGATTTGATTTTTAGGATTACATTGTTCAGGAGCTGTGTGAGAGTCGAGGTGGCCGTCCTGGGCTGTCCGTCCTAACGAGCCTTCTGGTTTCCGTGGACGTAAAGCTATACTGAACCATGCTTCGGCATTGGTCTCAGTTTGTACCTAATATGTCAACTGACATCTGAGGACATTAAGCAACACTACCTACCTACCTACCTTTTAGGATTGCTAACGAATTTTCCCCCCCATTCCAGACATCGTCCCCGTCACCCTGAGCCGTGTGAAGGATCAGTCAAACAGTTCAACATGATTCGCACAAACCTTTTTGTGATCCTGATTATTTTTGCTGCTGTCGCACACCTTTGCAGCGCCGATGGAAATGAGACTGCGGTTGGTAAGTGCATTCTCTTTTGTGCTTATAATTCTTTTTGTAGCATATATTAGCAAAGACTGGCTGCTGCCTTGGTCCAAACAGACCTAATGCTACTATCCTTGAGTGTTAATGTTTTTAGCGTTCGACTTCGAGTTCTCTCTCTGTGTTTCTCTTTGTGTTTGTGTGTGTCTCTCTCTCCCTGTCTGTGTTTCTGTCTGTGTCTGTCTCTGTCTCCCCCCCCCCCCCCACCCCCCGTCCCCGCCCTCCTACTCCCCCGCTTCGGGTAAATACTGCTCTACTGTGAGCCATTTACTTTAGTGAAAATCTGAGCACGGAATGATGAGTGTCCCCCCTGATGCCATGTGAAACTGCTGCCGTCCCAGTGCACGTTCTGTACATGATGACCATACATGCGTGCACCATTTTATACTTTTATTATAGTGGCACTTCACTGAAGCCTCATGTGTGGTGTACAGTGTGTTTAACTGTGACCTGCCACCTGCTCGAACCAGCGACCTTTTGGTCACGAGTCCAGCGCTCTCTGTACCACTGAGCTATTCCTGTCAAATAACGTCCTTGGTGAAGTGTTTACCATCTGCCAGAAAGCTGTCACAGGATGTCCCATTCGAATTCTGACTGTTCATCCATGCTCAGGAGAGACTAGAAAAGGAACGTTTCTCTTTGACTTACCTATTTGAAGGAACTGTATCAGCAGCTCATATTCTCTGACAGGAAAAGGGTTAAAAGTTGTTGTGCTTTCTTATTTTGTTTTGAATAAGTTTCTGACTGTTGGTAATCATCGGAACTGTTTCATATTTCGACAAGAAAATAATGTAGAGGTAATAATTATTTACTTTCAGGCTGCAACAAAACTTTAAGGTTGGTTTAGTTCTAGAGTGTTATTTAACCAACATACTTCAAACTTTCTATAATGACGAATGATAATTCTGTTGTGAAGCTAGATCTAAACTTTACCGTGTAAAATAATCACTCTAATTGTTTGTTTCCAGGTAACGACACCAGTGCAGGTGAGTATTCTTTCTATAGAAGGCGTTCCAGATTGTGCTGGCATTGTGTTACTGTAGAATTGTACTGGCGTTGTCGTGTTACGGTGTGAACATGCATGTACAGTGATTCTTATGGGGTGTTTGTGTCAGAAAGATTTCTTTCTCCTGAACGTTTCACCCAGATAGAAAGAGGGTTCGCGTTAAGTGGAAATTTTAACGGTGAAGGTCAGCATGTGCGCACACACCTTCCTCGACATACACGCACACATACACGCATGCGCACACACACACACGCACGCTCAAACACGTACACGTTCGGTCCGATGATTCTGGATGCAGTAGATGCTGCGTGACTCTGTCTGAGTCACGCTTCTTGGCGCTGTGTTACCAGCAGACCTGGTTGAACAGCACAGTGCTCTCCACCACCAACCGGTAAAAATGGTGAAGGAGCCGGCTGCTGACAAGGAACTGCTTCTGTTTCCGCAGGAAGAACACCCACTGACTCACTCTTGCAGCATGCGTCCACGTTCGTAGTCCACTACAGCCCGTCGTCAGTCACTGTTTCCAGGTACTTGTACTGGGACACGATGCTGACCTGGCCCTTGATGATGAATGGGTGTGGTGAAGGCTTGCTGACGGAAGTCAGTGACCGGCTCTGCGGTCTTGGTCACGTTAAGCTCCAAGATGTTTTAGTCACACCATCGCACCAACTCATCCACTGCAAATCTGCACGTCGCTTCGTACGCCCAGATAAATCCCGACAGCGACGTGTCGTCAGCAAACTTAATCCGCAGGACAGAGTCGCTCGAGAGTCTGCCGTCTGCAGTGTAGATTGTGAAGAGGATGGGAGCGGCACACACCCTTGCGGAGCACCTGTGTTGGTGATCTTAACGTCTGAAAGAGTGTTGCCCACCCTCAGATTCTGTCGCCTAGCCTGTCTGTTAAAATCTAGGCAGTGATGGTTGGGTTGACTGCCTGATCCAGCAGCTTGTCAACCATTAGGTTATATGCGGCTGTATGGCATTGAAGGCCCCAGAGAAGTCCACAAAGACGAGTCTAATGCAAGTGCCGGGTTTCTCGAGGTGTTGGTAGACTCTGTGGAACTTTGTCAGGATGGCGTCGTCTGGTGTCCTACGTACGGCAGAGGGTCGTGGTGGGCTGCCATCTGGAGTCACAGTTCCCTAAGCTTGACCCTCTCTGCGCACCTGAATGGGACAGCAATCGAAGCTACTGGCCTGTAGTCGTTCAGCTGGCTGGGAGATCTCATCTTGGGGACTCACGACTCGGATGATTCACATCCACACATACAAGGCTGCCACCTGTCCAGCTCGCTGAGCTTTACTTTTATATCAGTGGTTCTCGCTTTATAAATACTTCATTAGTATTTTTGTTATTACGTCCCAACTTGTCGGTGGTTCTGATTGATTGAAAGGGACTGTTCGTTCAGGCGTCGGCGTCTTTGGAGAAAATCATCAACACAAATTTCCAGTCATAGTTTGAGTCGCGTGTAATAATGCAGTTAATATTTTTGATCTAGTTTAGGGTCAAACGTCAGTGCAGCTTCAATTGCTCGTCCAGGACTCGTGTTAACCGGTAATTTAAGGTATTTTACCGGTTAAGATCAGCATATACCTGGGAAGGGGGGGGGGGGGGGGGGGGAGGGGGGGGGAGAGAAATCAGCAATCTGTCAGACACAGCCTGGCTGTTTGTTTGACTGATTCTAAAACATAAATTTTAAAAATTTAAATTAAAAAAGGCACAGAGAGAGAGCGTGTGCTGCGTGTGTGTGTGTGTGTGTGTGTGTGTGTGTGTGTGTGTGTGTGTGTGTGTGTGTGTGCTTGTATGTGTGTGTGTGTGTGTGTGTGTGTGTGTGTGTGTTTATGTGTGTGTGTGTGTGTGTGTGTGTGTGTGTGTGTGTGTGTTCTAGACGGCGAAGGGAGCAAGGTGTCTTCTGCTGGTAGAGCTCGAGGTAGAGTCATAGACAGCCGTAGATTTTATTTTATTTTTTTAAACAGACAAGCGGCCATCTGTACCACTACTAGAGCTCTACCAGCAAAAATCACAGTGCTCCCTTTCCCGTCTAACACATACACACACACACACACACACACACACACACACACACACACACACACACACACACACCCCACATCATACGCACTCTCTTTCTCCCTCTGCCTTTTTAAAAATTATGTATAATTTAATTTTTAATGTTTTTTCTTCTTCTTTTTTTCGCGTCTTTCTGTCAAAAGAACACACAGTATACCTTAAAACAGCTCACCCCTGTAAAGGGCTACTACTTTAAGACAGTTCACAACTTTAAAAGAAAGCTGGTTAGTAATTCACCGGAGGGTAAAAAATAAACTGGACTGGGCGCATAAGTAAACATACCTGCACACTTTATTGCCCCCCCCTCCCCCCCCCCCCTTTTTTTTTTTCTTCTCTTTCTTTCACTATCCCGTTTTTATCATGAGTCGACTGAGCATTTACCGTTCTTGTAACTTTGATTTTAATCAGTTGATGAAAAGTAACATGTTCGTTTTCTTACTTTTTTTCTCCAGAACCCGAATCGGAAACAAGTAAGTACTTTCGTTGTTGTAACATTAGTGACAGCATGCAGTCCGAATGGTCTCTCTGTGACTGCGCTGTTGTTTTACTATCATTGTTAACGTAGCGAACGCTCTGTGCGCATTACTGTAATTTAAGGAAACTTAACATTGTAACAACTAACAAAAAAGAATGAAAAGAAAATTTAAAGCATTCTCTGTGGATCATGTGACCCGCATCACCTTACAAGTTACTTACTTACTCCTCCCCCCGCAATTTCGCGGAGTGTGGTACTGCGGACGCAGAAATTAGGTTCCTGCTTTTTGAAAGGATCTTCCGAAAAAGCCTGGAGTAGGTCAGAATATAGCCTTGCATGCTTCTCCCACAGCCAGGAATGACTTTTTTGGTCCTTTTTATATATATATATTTAGCTTCCCTAGTTTTTGGTCTCAAAAGCTCTCTCCATGGTTGACTGGGCGTAAAAACCAAGTTAGTTGCTCTAAAACAGTCCAGGGTTTCAAAAATCTGAAAAGGAACGAGTCCCAGAGCGCTCGTGCAGAATCAACACACAGGGTAATTAACTAGCGCTCGAAATACGTAACACAAGTACAACAACAAAGACCTGAGGATGTTTCTCTAGTGGAGTTTATGTACCTTGTATTTACACACATGCCAGGTGAGAGTTAGCGTAGACGACTCAGGTCTTTGTTGTTGTACTTGTGTTATGAATTTCGTGCGCTAATTAACTCCCTTGTGTGTTGATTCTTCAATTTTTCGTTGCGTTTATTCATAGCTCCGTGGCTTTATCGCGTCTTTGTTTGAGAACTTTTTGGAACATCTCTCATGAAGCTGCTATCAGAAGAAAGAAGACAAACGTACGCAAGGGTATAAAAACAGTACTTTTCCAAACTGGTTTGCACATTTGTCCTATGACCGTGTTACGGCATATTTTGTTGCCGGTATCATCTCTAAGTTTAACTGTTTGCTCTGCCGACTGCCGACAAGATGTTCCGTGAACATCGGCATAATATTGTCGCCGGCGACATTACTGATGTGCCGGCAACAATATGTGCTGCGAATGTCAACATATATATTGTCGTCGATGAAATATATGCCCAGCGACAAAATATGCCGCAACAGACCACCTTTTCCATTCTCAATAATAGATTAGTAATACCAAAGTCCTCAACAGCTGCATCCGTCATGAGGTGTCACTCGGAAGTTCTGGCATTTAAATCAGCAACCACCATCTTAAATGGGTCATTCTCCTGAAAACTGGACCAAAGAGGGTGCCGCTTTCCCAATGAAATAAAAGTTAAACTAAAACATGAAACTTTTTAAACTACTGCTATATTTCTGATGTAATGTGTTTGGAGAAATAAGCGAAATGCCACAATCGGTGAATGCGTCATTATTTCTTGTGCTGTGAACCTTTTTAGGTAAAAATCGCGACATTTTCATGGCCGCCATTTGTGACAGGGCTAAGGGAAGGTTAGCTGATCGCAGATATTTCCAAGGAATCGTTCATGATTGAATAAAAACAGGTTTCATGAGACAGGAGGCTAGTTCTTACATACAAATGGTGTTTATTGTGTGTTGCTTGCTACTAACGGCTTCAAACAAAGGAAAGATAATCAGTGTCTCACACGTTACCGATGGTGTCTTCTGAGTGTGTATTACAATATTGTGACTTGTTCACAATAGAAACTAAAGAACTTTTTTTTTCTCCATCAGCTTGGTAGGTAACCACATTTCACCTTATTTTTATTGCTTGTTTGATAACATGAGAGTAGCTACGAAATAAATTACAGTCATTTCTTCAGGGGTGGTTGACGTGGTGTCTTACAATGGTGTAACGTGCGGGCACACACAAGAATGATTTCAGCTTGTACCGTTGACTTTCGACCTACCCTCACGTACCAGTCCACATCAGCTGTCTTGCGGCAGCAACGTTTGACTTCTTTTTGCGCTGTGTGTGTGGTGTATTATTTTACTACAAAAGGGAAAGCACTGTGGTGTCTTCAGGGGTGAGGGATGTAACGCTCGTGACACATATTTGTTCCCACTCGGCTGAGTGTTTGTATGCTACCTTTTGTAACCAAACTTGGTATTGTGGTGCACTACCATGAGCTGGAATGTCATGCAAAAAAATAGGGTTCTATCTTCAAGGTCAAGGTCACAATGTGGGCTTATTATAATAAAAAATGTGACGGTTTCTGCTATATCTTTTATTAGTTCTAAACCAGTGAGTCTTTTGCAACCAAACTCAATTTGAGTGTAGATCATCATAAGCAAAGAAGTGTCCAGTGAAAATGTTGGATTGCTGTGTTCAAGGTCAATGTCACAGCCAAGGTTAAAGGTTTCAGTTAATGTTAGTTTGGATGATATGCATCGCTAAATCATTTGTAACCAAACCCAGTATGGTGAGACATCATTATAAGCCAAAGTGTCATATGCGAAAAATGGGTTTCTATCTTCAAGGTCAAGGTCACATTAACTGAATTTCGGTTCATACAATGAAATATGACTATTTTTATTATATGTTCTGAACTGCTGATTTTTTGAGCGACCAACTTTCTTTGACAGTGCATGTTCTTAAGCTGGAGTGTCTTGTGAAAAGGTTGCTTTGCTGTATTCAAGGTCAAGGTCAAATTGATGGTTCTGAACTTCAGTGACTGTTTGCCCGAACAATATCTCTGATCAGTCAAACTTAGTATGGTGATGCATCATCATTAGCCAAAGTATCATTCACAAATATCATTTTGCGACGTTCAAGGTCAAAGCCACAATCGTTTCTACTAGATCTTCAGAAATATTGAAACTTTTGCATCCAAATTAGTTTGATGGTACATCATCACAAGACAAGGTAAGACACCGCGGAAAGATTTTCTTGCTTTTACACATGGTGTGAGACAGAAAACGTGGCTTGGGTGACTGTGGGCTAGGTTGCTGCCACTCTTGGCTATCCCTATATCTAAAGCAGGGGTCATTACCGGTTCCATTCAAGAAAATGTTTGATTTCATGTTGCTTAACGCCCACGGAGGCGAGATGGCCTATTAGGGACGGGGACAGAGTGGGAAGGGGACGAGAGAGTGAAAGGCTCGACCGCGGAAACCGCCCGAAAAAGACCGGAGAGACCGTGGACCGCCGCCAGAACAATGGAAGTGTTAAGGCGGTGTCCCCTCGCCATTGCCCAGCGACTTGTGCACTGCGCAATTGCTCTTTCAACTGCTGTGCTGGACAGAGTCACTAAGACAATGTCCGTTGCACAGCTGTTGACGAACAGCTTGGACAACCCGAAGCAAAAGACGTCCAACTTGCTCAGCCCAGCACCACCTCCCTACTCATGATCTCTTCTGGGCATAGTTGAGGGTCCAGCTCCACCTCCCTCCTCTAAGATCTCTAGATCTTTTGATTTCGCCTGGAACCCTGACAAGAAAATGTGGAAAGAACATTGCTTTTGTAATGAATATACTTGTTTATTAAGTTTTTTGGTCAATGGTTTAAGTGTGTGATTCTTATATCCGTTTGTACTTGTGTTGATGTCTACATAAAATGTTAGACAGATTACTAATTAAGTGCGAGTAGTTACTAACTTTAGAAAGCAGAAACAAATATCCCTCTGACATGTATATTTATATATAAGGTTCAGACCAAGTTAGTGCAATGCATACCCGTCCTCCAAATTCCTCAGAATATTGTCTTAACATCACTCAAAATCGAAGTTGCCTCCCCTAATTACTATTGTACCATTTTGAACAGAATTTAGTAACAGAACCTCTACTGATCGTTTTAGACAGCTGAAAATTCATAATTTTTTTTTTATCGTCATGTTAGAAGCCTTCACATTGACAGCTGTACACGGATCTCTGTTTAATCCTCAGCTTCTTTGCATGCTTTTTGTTATATTAAACCTTTCAGAAGCAGAAGACCAAAACGTCTCCCACTGCAGGGTATATAATTTTATAAAGCACTGACATGCCTTGGTTGTTACCTTGGTATTATGTGTGTGCTGGTGTTGAAATACCTTGTGCCCTGTGTATTTTTCGGTGTCCCATGAAGTTTGGGAGAATGTGTCACTTCATAGTAACAAAGTCAGTGTCAGGTAGGTGTTAGTTTTGAGATGGAAGATGTGGTAGGGCTAGTCCACATGACCCCATTTTCAGTCAGTCTGGACTGAGGCCAAAAACAACAACGTAACCTGGCAATCTTTTAGTGCGTCCCGTGGGACCCTCTAGACGTAAGCTTAGTGCGTCCTTTTCAGTTTTAATGCGTAAGGGATGCACATTTGTGCATTAATGGGAGCCCTGCTTATATTTGGAATTAAGATGGGAAGGAAATCCTTTCTGTTTGGGTTCCTGCAAGCCAGATAGACGAAGGAAATTCAACTGCAGACTCTGCTGCTATGCAAGGATGCCCTTGATGGCGACACCTCTGCACAAAACTCACCCCCTTCTCAAATTTGAAATCTCCTCTGAATAAATATCTCATAGAACTGTGGCAGCAGTGAGAGTGAGATGAGGGCCTGACAAGAAGCTGCATGAAACTGATCCCAAACTGAATGATCGTATTTCTTATTTCTCACTGTATGGAACATTATTATGTTGCTTTTGTTGTTGTTTCTTCTGTTGTGATTGCCTCAAGGGAGCGGCATTTTGCTATTTTCGTGTTCAGAGATACAGATGTTTGGATTTCATTTTGGATTATCTGATTTTTAATTTTTTTATTTATTTTTATTTTTTTGGTAACATTTTTGGTGTGAATTCTTACCATTTTTTTTATATTTATTTTTTTACCCGTTTTCGTAATTGACAGTGTGCTAGTTGTGAGATGCAGATATTTTTATTTCAATTCTTTTATTAATTATTTTCCAGCCGAATCTGGATTTAATATCCTTTGTTGTAGATAATAATAGCAGTCATTTCTATACCGCCGTATCTCACCGACAAGGGTTAGCACACTGCTTTATAAGATCAGCAATACATTAAAACCAGATACACACAGTGCATACATGTGGGCTGTGACAAGCTAGAACTACCAAAAGACATTCACCAATAAAGTGCAAACACTACCTACCCACCCACCCCCTCGCGAAAGTACAACTATATATAGTAAAAACGAACAAAAGAAATTAAAAAAATATATATATATAAAAAATCTGTATTTAAGGTAGTGTACTTCGTTCACTCCACACACGCACCAGCATGAGTACACATCACAGTCCTACACAATCGCATCGACTATCCTGCCTAGGTGAAGAGGTGTTTTCAGAGAAGCTTTGAAGAACTGAACGGAGAAATGTGTTCCTTTCTCATTTCAACCTTTCCGGTCCATTGAGCTTCCTTTTTTCAAATCATCTCTCAACCTGTCTTGTTACACTGATTTTCTTTTCTATTTCCGTGACATATGCGATAAAAAAATATAAAAAATAACCTTTTTTCTTTTTTCTTTTTCTCGCTTTTTCAGACGGATCTGGATCTGGACGTAAGTGTTCTTTGTTGTAGATAATAGTAGCGGTTATTTCTGTAGCACCGTATCTCACCGACAAGGGTTAGCGCACTGTGCTTTATAAGATCAAAAATAATGTATACATTAAAACCAGATACACACAGTACATACATGTGGGCTGTCACAAGCTAAAACTACCGAAAGACATTCACCAGTAAAGTGCAAACACTACCAACCCACCCACTCACCCCCTCCCGAAAGTTCAGCTATACAGTGTAGTTAAATGTAGACAAATATACAAAGTTAAAAATAAAAATAAATCTGTGTTTACGGCAGTGTACTTCGTTCACTCCACACACGCACCAGCATGAGTGCTCATCACAGTCCCGCACAATCGCATCGACTATCCTGCCTAGGTAAAGAGGTGTTTTCAGAGAAGCTTTGAAGAACTGAACGGAGAAATGTGTTCCTTTCTCATTTCAACCTTTCCGGTCCATTGAGCTTCCTTTTTTCAAATCATCTCTCAACCTGTCTTGTTACATTGATTTTTCTTTTCTATTTCCGTGACATATGCGATAAAAAAATAAAAAAAATAACCTTTTTTCTTTTTCTCGCTTTTTCAGAAGGATCTGAATCTGGACGTAAGTGTTCTTTGTTGTAGATAATAGTAGCGGTTATTTCTGTAGCACCGTATCTCACCGACAAGGGTTAGCGCACTGTGCTTTATAAGATCAAAAATAATGTATACATTAAAACCAGATACACACAGTACATACATGTGGGCTGTCACAAGCTAAAACTACCGAAAGACATTCACCAATAAAGTGCAAACACTACCAACCCACCCACTCACCCCCTCCCGAAAGTTCAGCTATACAGTGTAGTTAAATGTAGACAAATATACAAAGTTAAAAATAAAAATAAATCTGTGTTTACGGCAGTGTACTTCGTTCACTCCACACACGCACCAGCATGAGTGCTCATCACAGTCCCGCACAATCGCATCGACTATCCTGCCTAGGTAAAGAGGTGTTTTCAGAGAAGCTTTGAAGAACTGAACGGAGAAATGTGTTTATTTCTCATTTCTGCCTTTCCAGTTCATTGAACTTCCTTTTTTCAAATCATCTCTCGACGTATATTCTTACACTGTTTTTTTGGTTTTGTTTTGTATTGACATTAGCAAATAAAAATAACTATCTTGTTTTTCTTGCTTTTTTTCAGAGGGATCAAGTAGTGAGTATTCTTTGTTGTTGATAACAATAGCGGTCATTTCTATAGTGCCGTATCTTACCGACGAGTGGTATAGATGGCCGCCGTGAATCTGACCGGTTACAGTAACTGTCTGACCCTTTTCCGTGAACTGATTTTATCACACACACACACACACACACACACACACACACACACACACACACACACACACACACACACACACACACACACACACACACACACACACACACAGAGAAGGGGTAAGGGAGGGTAAATGGGGGAGGCAAGTAAGAAAATGGAATTTGTGGTATTTGTAGAGGTGAGTCTTTAATGCAGTTTTGAAGGCGTGAAAGGATTGAATGTGGCAGAAGGGAGAAAATTCCATTGGTTTGGAGCACAGTAGGAGAAACGGCATTGGCCAAAAGTTTTTGTTCTGACATTGTGGATTTGAAGTATCCGTGTGTCTGCAGAATAAAACCAAATCCAAATGTACGTCCTCTGTGCTTGCGTCGTTGGTCTGCTGTTAGTGAAGGTCCATATGTATAGACAACAAATGGCCTCCTTGGTCGTGTTTTTTCCTTCTTTGTTGTTGTTGTGTGTGTGTGTGTGTCCCCTTAAATGGCGACGGTATTGAAAATAAAATCGGCATGTGTGGAGCGCAAATAGGACAATCTGCCCAGCCTAAACGTGTTTAAAGTTCCAATCCACTAATTAATTTTACTCCACTAATTGTTGTATGTTTAAGCAGCCTAAACGCCGTATGAAAAAAGAAAGAAAAAAAAAGAAAAAAAGACGAGTCTCATGCTGCCAGTAACGAGAGAGGCCACACGCTTCTAATTATGCTATTGAGGAGAAAAAGAATACTTGTACGGACTGGCGCCATCCCAAGTACAAACAACAACAACAACAACAACAAAAACGCACATTATTCAAGGAAATCGGATTAATGCATCAAAACACATCACATTCAACAAAGAGACTGGCCAGTATGTGTGAAAAGCAAATAGCCCCCTTTATCACTGTATCTCAAACCTTTTTAAAATTGTGCTCTTTTTCTACGTTTAAGCAGTCTGTTACTCACAAGAGGCTACTACAGAGGAGAAAGCACACACTTGTACGAACCTATGCCATTCCACTTACCTTTGAAGAGTACAAATCAAATTATTCAAGGAAATTGGGTTCATGCATCAAGACACATCATGATCAACACTTATGGCAAAGAGGAGACAGGAAAGTCTCAGATAGGAAGGGGTCATTGGGGCACCGACGTTTGCTACAGTCGAAGTGAACTTGGACTCTTTGAAACTGACAAGTTTTTTTTTAATGCGGTTTCCAGTTTTCGACGTCGTTTGCATTGCATTGTTGGTAGAACAGGGGACATTCCAGATCTAAAAATAAGAGCAAAATGAAGAGCTATTTTGAGCATTTTGACGACTCGTGCATGTGGAAGTGGAGCTGGACTTGCATTCTGTTTGACAAATCGGGATTCGGGGCTCTTCATACATACAGGCCCTGGTGTCTGCTTCTTCATTGTCCCTCTTTAAAGGTATACGCCGCGGCGAAAGTGGTCAGCTCGTCTAACACAGCCCATTACAAAGCAAAGAAGGCACGCACACGCGCATACGCACGCACACACACACACACACACACACACACACACACACACACACACACACACACACACACACACACACACATACACACACGCACACAGTTGGTAGTATAGCTCGAAGAGGTAAGATTTCAGTCTTTCTTTATCGATAGACCTCGGTAAATCTTTGCAACAGACATGATGGATGTGAGACAGAAGGAAATGAAGGGTCACCAGGTTATTCACTGCTCAGTGCAGCGCCGCAGTTGAACCCTACCCATATCTTGTACTATTCCTATATTTGTCTTGAGTTGCCACATATGCCATCAGCATGCTATATTATAGGCTATATAATGTTGCAGCCGTATGAACGTGTGAGCCAGTTTGGCCTAGCGGTAAGGCATTAGGCTGGTAAGCAGAGGGAACTCGATTTGAATCCATTTCGGCTCTTTTTTCTCTTCAAAAGTTGTGGTCTGTGGACACCGTCAGGTGACTTTGTCCCTCACATTTATGAAACATTAAAATGGCTCTCATCGCTGCCTATCTTAATGCAGAAAGTAATTATTGTGGTGACATCTCCCTCTCCCCCCACCTCCATACCCCCTTCCTCCCTTCTCCCCCCTAATAAGCCTTATGGTTTCTGTGGACGTTAAACACCATGTTTACTTACTTGACAGTGATGGAAAGTGGATCTAGCCTTAATTCATGACATTCGGTCAGTTCTGTTCTAACCCTGTTTTTGCACAGCTCGCATAGCAGGATTTTTGTACCATGGCTGCCTTTGTCTTTGAGGTTTCTCCACATGATTTGCACAAAGAATTCACTGAAAATTACCAGACGTTTGAAATCAAGGGCTGCGGCAGCAGTGAGTTCTTGAAGAGAACGGAACTCTTTCAAACCTTTTAGGCCTGTTAGTGACACCCATCGCAGTTCTTGCTTTTCCCAGTGCGCGAGTCACAGAACGCTTGTCAGCCATTTCTTGGGTCAATAATAATAATAATAATGAATACTTAGAGCGCCTAACCTGCACAGGCCCTAAGCGCTTACACGTTCTCTACAAATACATATTTGTCAAAATTCAATGCATACAACATGAATGCACGCACACTCGCACGCACACACAGACTCGCACACGTACGCACACGCACACACACACACACACGCACACACGCACACACACACGCACACACACACACACGCACGCACGCACGCACGCACGCACGCACGCACGCACGCACACACACACACACACACACACACACACACCAGTCGCATATCAGGGCAATGCTCATTCCGACTTTTTAGTCTCTTTTGGGTTTGTGTGTGTGTTGGTTTTGCTGTTGTTGTGTGTTTATATATATTTTAGAGGTCATTGTTTCCATAGCTCCTTCACCAACCCCAGCACTTCATCGTTATTTAAACAGCCCCCCCCCCCCCCCCAACCCCCCCACCCCCTCCACCGAATAAGTTGATGAATATTAGTCACCAGCGCGTTTGCTGTTTTTGTGTGGTGAGCATCTCAGTTGATGTAGAACAACATGTTTGCACTTGATTCTTGTTTGTTGCAGGTGATTCGCAATCACAGTCGCTTGGTACGGTTGGGTATTTATTCTTCGTTGTAGAATAATTGTCTTGTACGGTAAGATAAGATATTACTTCACTGTCCTGTGAAGGGACACTAATTTCAGTCAATCCACGTGTAGATCTTTTTATGGTTGCCTTGTCGTTTCACTGCACCGTTGTTCATGAACGTTTCGTGCACGACAACAATAGTAATAATAATGGTAGTAATAACAGTAATAGTGATAGTGGCCACTTCTACAGCGCGGTATCTCATCGACACTGGGCTTTACAAGATCGAGAAAAATGTATACATAAAATCTCAACATCAGTACTGAAACATAATACTGTATTCGTGGCACACCATACACATGCACGCAACCTCCCCCCCCCCCCCCCACACACACACACACACAGGCGTACAGAAGGAATGGGGGGGGGGGGGGGGGGGCGCGGGAAGGGGGATGAATAGAATTTGAAAGCATTTGTGATATTGCTTGTTGAGGGATTTTTTAATGCGGTGGTTTGGAAGGCTTTAGAGGACTGAAGGGAAGTCAGAAAGGAGAAAATTCCATTGCTATGTAATAAAATGACTTTGTAACAACAAGGTCTAATCCTGAAGCTTGCGCAGTTGTGCAAACACCAGACTATACCGGGAGAAATCGGCTGGGAATAAAATAAAAATAGCACAAGGGAGAGAAGTGAGAGAAGACTATGGCTTGTGTTGTTGCCCAACAACGTTCTTTCCCTCATCCCGTACACACACACACACACACACACACACACACACACACACACACACACACACACACACACACACACACCACCACCACCACCACCACCACCACCACCACCACCACCACCACCACCACCACCACACACACACACCACCACCACCACCACCATACCCACACACACCACCACCACCACCACCACCCCCACACACACCACCACCACCATAGAGAAAAAGTCTTGTTACTGTTGAAGCTTTGACTTGTTTCTTTCTTTCATTGTTTTTGCTTCTTATTTCAGCCACGTCCGCAAAACCAACGAGCAGTAAGTATCCTTTGCTGTAAAAATGTCTGTTCCAAATGTCGTTCTTTCTGTGACTGTTTCGTCGTTAAGTCGTGTTAGCTTCCATAGACACTTCCTGCCTTTAGGTGTAACAACCGACCCAAAAAAGAAGAAGAAGAAGGAAAACTACAGTATAAAACTAATACCAGGTACTGGAAACTGCAAGCTTTCAATAGCGACCCAAAACTGCTAACGGAAGATGAAGAATGAGCAAGCTGTAGTAATACTGACATTGGTGATAAATGGATTGAGCAATGTAACTGGTCAAAAAATGGATTGAGCAATGTAATTGGTCAACTTCAGATGGATTGAGCGATGTAGTTAGTCAACTTTAGGTACCATTGATGCACATTGACTGAATTTGTACAGAGAACATGGGAATATCTGTGTGGAAAATACAAATGAAAATACTTCTGCCAGCTGCAAATTAATGAAATGTAAACACTGAGTTATTACTGGCTTTTTTTCTCCTTTTTTTAATTTGTTATAACTTTGTTGCACTACACTTGCTGTTGACTGTGTTGTGTCGAGAACTGTGAGCCATTTCTTTATATATATATAGTTTTTATGTATATGCTGTGATTTAGAGACCTCTTCGAAATAATGTAGAAGAATTTTGAATGTGTCATGCATCTTTAGGTGATGCTGTGTATGTATGTTTTGTTTTTGTGTGTGGATTGGCTTTGTAGATTTGACTCAAGAAAGGATTTGCATACATATGAGAAGAGTTTTGAAATGTGCATTTGCTTGTAAACCTGAAGCTTGCAAACTACAGAGAGGTAACCCTGTGGAGTTGACTGGAAATTAATAATAATAGTTTATTTTATATTGTGCCTCAACAACAATTACATGAACTCTTTGCACTGTACAAATCAACAAATATAAAAGAACCCGTGTCAGCATGTTACTTAAATTAGCCTAAAACAACAATTTAAGAAGATGTCAATTTTAAAAGATAAATTCAGTCTGTCTATACATATTTGAATACGTGCATATTTCAGATTAATTTTAAAACATAGCATTAAAAAATTTAGACACTAAAACAATATGCAAATAATGCATTTTACACAGACACACACACACACGCACGCACGCACGCACGCACGCACGCACGCACGCACGCACGCACGCACGCACGCACGCACGCACGCACGCACGCACGCACGCACGCACGCACACACACACACACACACACACACACACACACACACACACACACATATATATATAAACCCTTTCTCAAGTCAGTCCACGAAATCAAGCGCTACACAAACATAAAACAGAGAGGTGGGAGAAAGGGAGTTTTTGAGAGTATTGGTAAGTCATTAATTGTAATGCGTATTTGAGTACCCGATAGGAGATTAATCGGTGCGCGCGCGCGTGTGTTTCCGTATGTGTGTGTGTGTGTGTGTGTGTGTGTGTGGTGTGCACATCCACGTGTGCACCCATAACGGAGTACGCCACGTTGAGCACACGTAGCTTATTAAAACAGTAATTAACAAATTAATTAACAATTAGTATAGTATACAACAACAACAAAATATATTTAAAAAATCTGGTAGATACTGCAAAACAGAGTGAAGGCATGACGCTTTGCACTCATGTAGTATGATCCTATCCTAACGTCACCAGCCTGTTACACCCAGTCCCCTTCAGCACCCCCCCTCCCAACCCCCAACACACATCTCATGTTGATAGCATGTTGATAATGTCGAGAACGTTGCAGCTTGTTAAACAAATCTTTTTAATGTTTCCAGAGACGACCGGTAAGCATTTTTTTTTTTATATTTTTTTTTGAAGTGTTACAACAATTATATCAGAAAATGCGTTTTTGTGCAACTGCATGTGTTGCCGTGTGTGTGTTTATGCATGTGTGTGGGCGCGTACGCGCGCGCGCGCGCGCGTGTGTGTGTGCTAAAAAGATGCTACCAGGGGGGCCAGACACCAGCACCTCAAAATGTATGTGACCTCCTCAGCTGAGTACTAGTTCAGTATGGGTCAAATGACCATATTACTTAACGGCGTATTTGTCCTCTAGTACAAGACAAGTTTTGCATTATCTTGGTAACTGGTCTGGAACTGTCTTCTAAAACTAAATCGTACAAGATGTATACCTGTGCAAGGTCGTCATTACTAGGTGCAATGATGCTGGTGACCCTTCGGTATGACTATGTTGGTTAAACTTTCTGTGCATTTATATAATTACTTAGAAATATTTATGTTCTTGTTTCCATTATCAGTAAAAAAAAAAAAAATTAAGTGCTTGCTATTGTTTTGTTTGGTATTCTTGTCATTTCAATAGTTTCCAGATGTTTTCCATGTGACATTGTTCATGAAATTGATTAATCTGTGAAGTACTTACCAGTTTTCAGACTTTTCATGAATGTATCGGGTTATTTTGTTAAAAACAAAATACTAATGCGATATTCTGTTTGTTTGTTTGTTTTTTGTTCCAGCAGACATGAGGTAGTTTTTTTTGTGTGTGTGTTTAAAAAAAATTGTAATTGCATGACACACCTTGAGTCTTTGTAATGGTGAACATGGATGGCAGCAACTTTACTGTTGACTCTGTCTTGGAGATTATTTAAAGGGGAAGCAAACTAAAGCTTTAGAGACTATCGATAGGAATGGAATAGAATATAAGTACTCAGTGGTTTTTCATTCAGTTTCTGATCTGATTTATCAAAATCAGTGCTGATTAAGTCACGAAAATGCGACCGTGTTTGCCACCATTTTGTGCCAAGCAGTTTGTGTCCGTGATGTCATGAACCTACATGACATTCTGAAGTGATGTGTAGCGAAAGTATCAGATACATCACGAGCCAGCCTTTTTCTGCTCTTTGCTGGCAAAGAGTGAATCAGTATGGCTGCACCCAAACTTCAAGCACTAGTTTACGACATCCTTCCTTCAACCACTGCCGTATTTAGTTACGCCATAGGTCCCAGAAAGCTGTCAGCTAATGAGCAGTTTGTTGTTGTTGTTGTTGGTGGTGGTGGTGGTGGTGTTCAAACAGTAGTAAGTTTGTTACAAATAACTCAGATTATATCAGACGTTTGTTTTATGTTGCCATGTTGTTTACGCCAGCTCAAATCAGACCAAAATCGTTTGAACTGAGACGGAACTCTCTTTTTTTACCCGGGGTGGATGAGGCTCATGTTTATGTGCGTGCTTGGATGCTAGGTTGCTTCCACAGCCTTTCGGAGGGCGCTGACCGCGTCGGTGGACAGCTGCGCGGAGATAAAGAGTGCCCCTTCAGTAGCGTAACCAAATCTGGCAAAGTTTGGAGGAAGGTGCCGGAAAGCGATGATCGGAGTGTGGGCAGCACCCAGAGCTGAGGAGTCCAGAACTGTAGGAAAATGAACAAACCAACAACAACAACAACAAAACAAAACAAAACAAAAACAGCAAAAAACAAAACAAAACAAAAACAACAACGAAAAACGTGCTTTTGTATAAAATCAATTAGAACAACCAAATGAACACAGATGAAAATATTTGCGCATTTTCAACTTGCATCTTCTGTTGGGTTCCCCTTTAACTGAAACTGACCCTGCTTTATGCCACGTTAATCTCTTTTTAACGTTGCATGGTGCTAACTTTGGGAATTTGTGAGTTTTTCCAAATATTTTCAACGTAATAACTGAATGTCAAACTGCGTGGTGGTGGTAGCCGTATGAATCACATCAGACACAGCTCTTGTGAAACGTCACAATCTGAAATGGAGTGAAGCCAAGAGCGCGTCTCAGTAGACTCGCACAAGCACAGCAAGAAAGACCCGAGTCGCCGAACGAAGGCCTAAGGCAGGTCTTTGTCGTTGTGTTTGTGTGACGTCTTTCCAGTGCAAACTAGTTCCCAGTAAACATGCCAGATCCGATTCGCATCCAGTCCGGATCAGCTGGGAAGAATTGGTCAGAAGTGGGCCGGACGACTCTTGCACACCGGCTTACTTCCAGACCGGAACCGTTTGGCGAAAACCTGACACAATCGGCCAGAACTAAATCGGATCCGGGCTGGTTTTGCACAAATTATCCGGGACGTTTGTGGAAGAACGGAACCGAGTCTGAAAGTAGGAAACTGGTAGCGGGACGGTTGCGTCCTGTCAGAAACCGGGCCCGATGATCCTGCACACCAGCTTGCTTCCAGACCGGATGTGTTGGCCAAACCCTGACCAGACCATTCATATCAAATCCGGGTCAATTTTGTGCAGTGTGATCCATGCCTTCCTTGGAAAAAAAGGAACCGAATCGGATGCGGGAAGGTGGAACCGGCATATACGATCCGGGCCGATTCTGGCTGCACGCTGGCCGTAAAGGCCATAATGGCCGTAATCCGAATGCTTCCGGATCGGATCCAGCATGTTTACTTGGATCCTTTAGGTCAAAGTGTAGAAGAAGAAGAAGAAAGAAGAAAAAAAGAGAAAAAAAAGAGGATTAATTGTTGAGGCGTTATATTTAGATTTGGAAGACCTTAAACAGAGTAAATATGACAGAAGCGGGGGAAGAAAAAGAGAAAGGGGGGGGGGGGGGGGGGGGGGGGTTGAGAGAGCAAGCGAGCTACTCCCTTCGGAGAGAGCCTGTTGGGTGCATTGGTCCACCCCAGAGACGAATCTGGTGGGAACCATTATTAATTTTTGTTGATTCTTGTGAAATACGTTAAAATGTGCGACATCAGGACTGTTTTATATCAGGACTTTCATGACACGGTTCTGCGATTTTTGTTACTGTGAGCATTCATAGTATTTTGACCAGTAATGTTTTTTCTGCTGTACAAATCTGGAACTCTCTCTTTCTCTTTAATCACAGCCTTTGCCTTCAAATTAGTCTTTACCCCCCCCCCCCCCCCCCCCCCCTCCGATTGTCCTTCTCAGCCATGTGTGTGTGTGAGCTGGTGCGCGTGCGCTCTTTATTGGCATTGTGTGCATGCGATCCTCTGTGTGTGTGTGTGTGTGCGCGCGCGCGCGCGTGCGTGTGCGAGCGATCTTGTGTGCTTGTGTTTTTGCCATGCTTTGTATAAAAATGTTTGTTAATATAAATATGTTTTGTACGATTGTATATTTGCGCATTGTATGTTTTTCTTTAAGTTCAGTTGTAAAGCACTTTGAGTTTCTGAAAGTGCTCTATAAGTTTCCAATAATTATTATAATAGAGACCTAAGGGTTTTCTAACTGCACTTTGGAGTGAAGTACTGTGCTCCTGCACATAGACAATTTTAATCATACTGACTTATTTCAGCCACATGGACATCTTCAAGGGCGTCCATGAGGGTCACATTAATCGATCAATGATTGGCAACGCTTTCATATGTGAAATTGTGACTGTATTTGTCACCCATACTTGCACATTTTAATTTTCTTCTTTCCGGTGTTCGACTTTTTTTGAACGCCCAAATAAACACACATACATAAGCAAAGAAACAAAAAAGTATATTTAATATATTTCGGCAATGCTGAGGTTATTCATGAAGAACCTTCTTACTTTTGCACCTTTTGCATTCATGAACTTATGCACGTAGAACTTTCTTACTTTTGCACCTTTGATGCCATTAACAACATCTGTAGTACGTATTAAAACTGTAAGATCGTGTTGACTAAAGCAATCAACGTGCGCATATTTTCACTTGTTATTTTGTTCTGAGCACAGACAGTGAAAATTTGAAATACGGGCGTTTTTTAAATGTACTTCATTCTTACAAAAACGAAGCTTAGCATTTTTATACCGGGGTACAAATTAAAGCAAAGAGCCTGTCCTGGCATGAACTTGTCGGGCAGCTTTGTGACGTCCGTCTGCACCAGAATGAGTTCTATGCTACAAAATCACAGGCTATTTTAATTTTTGTTTTCATCCATTTGTCTTTTATTTTCCGGGAAACAGGAGGATTTATGCCAGTTACCGATAGTTTGCATCTCAGGTCATCTGTTTTGGTCGGCATTATGACTAGTCCATTTACCTCTTGCTCAGTGGACACGACCCAGTCTAGATCTAGGCTTATTGCACTTTTTGATCCCACTGCCAGTTTGTAAATATTACATCTGTGAGAGAAAATCTAAGCTACTGTTGTCATCTTTTTTATTACATTAGTTTAAGTGTGAGCGACAAAACGAATTATTTTATTGAAACAAATTTCTTTTGAGAGATTTTTTACTGCATGGTGAAAATAAAGTATGGTGAGCGGTTTGGTTCATTTTGTCGCATTTTTAAAAACAAAATCGTACTCTGATTTTATATATTATATTAGGTCATCTTGGACGATGGAAATGGACCTGAAACAGCTTTCTAGAGGGCTTCATGGCATAAATCGTGCTCTTCCAAAAAAACAACAACATTTTTTAAGGGAACGCAACGCATTTCAAGACAAAACAAAGGCAAAAACAAGAAAATGAAATGTTCCTCATTTTGTATCCAAGACAACCTGTTTTGTTGTTGTT
Source organism: Alviniconcha strummeri (assembly GCA_963584105.1). Lineage (NCBI taxonomy): Eukaryota > Metazoa > Mollusca > Gastropoda > Provannidae > Alviniconcha > Alviniconcha strummeri. The sequence goes on along the minus strand of OY757558.1, from coordinate 445,919 downwards.
TTCTGGTTTGTTGTTGTTTCTTTTTTCTTTTCTTTGAATGACCACACGGCACTGCGGGATTGGCTACACAACATGTCTACTTTGCCTTTGGATATGAAAGTACTCAGACACGCACAGCAGCTTCAACATCTGTTTAGGAAGCTTTGACCTGCTGACATCGTCGAAGGCGAAGCAAAGTACACAAAGTCTTTCTGCATTCTTCAGACGCCAGCCTAAACCTGTGCTTGACAAATGCCAGAGTGAAATCAGACACATAGGTGCTATTGTCTTTGCTGAACTATAGTTGCTTACATTTTGAAGATTTCAGAGGTCAGATAGAATGTGTCAGTCTTTAGCATGCCGTACTTTGGCGAGCTGTATTCTTCCCGCCTGAAAGATGTGGGGCGAACAGAAGCTTATGTGTACTCCTCAAGGTTGCGTGCGAAAATCTTAGCAGCTGGGTCTGACTTTGTTTCAATACATCGTGGCAAAGTGGTTTCAATACATCGTAGTTCTTGTATTTAACAAAGACACTGGGGAGGCCTTGACTATTGCATGCAATACAGAATCTGATGTGCTTCAACAGTTCTGATGTCGAAAGTGTTCCTAGGGAAATTTAAAATAAAAAAGAAGAATTCAAGGTGGATCAGTTCCACCAATTTTAAAAACATTAATAAGTTTCATGCTGACTGGACCGTATGTGACAAAGCAATCAGAAGCCAAGCAATTATCATAAAAAAATAAGGCTGCGCTGTTAATTTCGCAATCAATTGCCTTCCGCAGTGTGAAGTTACCAAAGCAGTCATCACTTCAGTGACACAAAAGAGACAAGATACTCCCTTTCCCATTTTTGTGGGCTTAAAAACCCACGCTAAAACCAGAAAGAGATTACTGGGGTATACGGCCGTGCATTTCCAACTCGTGTGCTTACAACTTCAACCTGACACAGCACACACAAATTATGTGGAAATTTTGACCCGAGCATTGCTTTGCCAGCAAACATGCTAAACAGATTTCAGAACAGCTGTGGTCAACAACATAGACAGCAACCCCTCCTCCACAACAGCAAATGACTCTTTTCACGGCACAAGTGTGTCCTTAGCTCGGCTGGTGGAAAATGAAGGTGAAATGCGAATGCTGTCAGAATCTGTAGATACGAGCACAAGGAAACTGTGGCGTATCCGCCTGCTAATTACACACACGTTCTTCCAGTGCCTTGCCCGCCATCAGAACAGTTTTATAGTTTTAAACTGTAGTTTTGGTGATCCTGTCAGTACATGTATGTGACCTAATTACACTGCTAATTATAGCCAAAGGCGGTCCGTACAAAGATGTCTATGTATCTGAAAATGTTCAGATAAGCTCATAGTAGATGTATGCAAAACATGCTTTTTAATTCCATTTTGCATTGTGCACCTGATATTGTGACCATAAGTGCTCCGCTAAATGGGGACTAGTTGTGTGGACCCGTTTACGTAGCGTGACCTAATTACAGTAATCACTGTCGCAGACAACAGATAAAGGTATCCTGAGATTAGGGGTATCTTTCATGCCGAAAGTGTTCCCAGAGGAGCATTGTATCTGCCCAAAGTTCATGTTTTAATTTCAAAACAATTTCACTAACATATTTTAATAGTCCTGGGAGTACAAATTTGTATTTTCTATGACCTAATTGCAGATATTGTTATTGCCTCAGGGAATCCAAGTGTCTAAATAGACCAGACAGGTCTTTCTGGAGCATAGTGCTTGTGTGAAAGATCACAATTGATGTTGATTACAACAACAACAAAAAAGAAAGTTTTAAACTGTAGTTTTCGGTGATTCTGTCAGTACGTCTAGGTGATCTAATTACATTGCTAATTATAGCCAACGGAGGTCAGTGCAAAGATGTCTATGTGTCTGAAAATGTTCAGATAGGATCGTAGTACATGTGTGCAAAACAGCATGGCTTCACTCCATTTTGCAGTAAACACCTATTTTTGGATCTTGGGAGCTCCACTATAACCCAGTGTCCATGCTATAATGATTTCTGTTTTCTTTTTTCAGCGAAAAGCCATGCCATTTACTCCGGTAAGTGCACGACTGACCTGACATTTTGTGCGTCATATACATTTGTGAAAAGAATTATGCATGTGTGCGTGCGTGTGTGGGTGGGTGTGCGCATGCATGTGTGTGTGGTCTATGGGTTCTTTGCATAATGATGAAACTACCATATGTAAATTGATTAGGGGAAACGGGGGCCGGGGGTGAAACGTATATTGTAAACGATCGCTGCATGTTGTTTCAAAAACAAAAACAAACCATTTTCTTCTGTTACCTGTACGTAAAACTGTGAGCCCCGTGTGTTCTGTCAGTGACAGTAGACACTGGGGCGATGTTGAACTGAACTGCAGGACTGACTGAGTGAAAAGAAGCATCAGTGATGCTGACAGTTTGACAAAGCCAGATCAGCGGTAGTTGGTGGTTTTTGTTTTGCGTTTTGTTAATACATACGCTCTTTTTCATCCCTTCCAAGCGCTCGACGAGTTCTTTTCGGTTCGCGTTTGAGAAGACTAATTCCTATAGCATACTCTCTTTCGCAGTGATTAGCCCATTCGCTGCCCCCAGGACGTCATATGACGTCACTGAAAAAATGATCATATGACGCCACTGAAAAAAAAAAGATCATATGACGTCACTGAAAAATGACTTCCGTGTACTTATAGGACGTCATAATTAAGACTTCATGCTTGACTAGTTTAAGTTTTCACATATTCTCACGATGCTCGACTAGTTTAAGTTTTCACATACTCTCAGTCGTGCCATGCAAAGTTCCTTGAGCAGATATTTTAGTCTGTTCAGCCTTTTCTGGAGAGTGATCTCGGGAGGAAACTGCACCAGTGATACAGTTTGTCGGCAGTGAAAAGGTTAAATCAGATCTCACAACTTGAAACGGAATGCCTGAAATGACTGAGCAATCCACTCCCTTCTGTGGCATATGTATGTTTCCTTTTAAGGTGAGTGTTGGGCATTCACAATCTTTCTGGTGTGTGTTTTCAGGTGGACTGCCTTCGTATCCATTCGTGGTTGTAGCTGCGATCCTCGCTGCTGTGCTGGTTGTCATCGGATAGGCACAAGTGTGGGTGCTGGTGGGGATGGGCGGGCAATCGATTTAGGGTGCATAAAAGCAATAAGGGAGGGTGAGGTGTGTGGGATGGAGATGATCGACTGGGAAGGAATGAGGTCAGGAAAGTTATGTAGGACGGAAGTGAGGAAATACTGGTTAAACTTTGGGAAAGGGGGGGCGGGGGGGGGGGGGGGGTTATACTACACACACACACACACACATACAAAACAAAAAAAGGGCTGGTGGGTGAGAAGGTCAGGGTGGTGGGGGGGGGGGTTGGGAACTGAAATAAGTGGGAAGTCGTTATATTCGGTACTGTCGGGAGCAGAGGGAGTTTGTGGACAAGGTGGTTTAAAACGGTGTTGACTGCATGGGGGTATACCAAATTTTATGGAAAGCCTAGAGAAACAGATTTTAACTGAAAACCTTTAACAAAACAACAACAACAACAACAACAACAAAAAAAAAAACAAATCCTTCCACAGGCACTTGGAAATATTTTAACAAAGTGATGTGGTTAAGATGTCTGGCAGCTAATTCCACTTTTAGTTTTTTCTTTCTTCCTCCCTGTATGTCTGACAATGGTCGGAGAGTACAAATATAGCAAAAAAGAAGGTTGTTACACAAGCAAGCAAAAAATGACAAAAGAATTATTTAAAAAAATTAAATATAAAGAATTTAATAATGTGTGACTACATTGCCCATATGAGTAGCGACAGGATTGCATGTGATTGATCCAGTTTAATATCTGGGTTTGTGAGAGCCGGGAGGATTTGTTTTAGGTGTGGAATCAAAGACATTCAGGAGTTCTTGGAATGATGAGTAAGGTTTGGGAGACTGGGTGTGAGTGGTAGACCTGGTTAGTGGTTTTGGGTGGGTAGGTAAGGTTTGGGTTGGGTGTGAGTGTAGACTAGTTAGTGGTTTTGGGTGGGTGAGTAAGGTTTGGGTTGGGTGCGAGTGTAGACTGGTTAGTGGTTTTGGGTGAGTAGGTAAGGTTTGGGTTGGGTGTGAATGGTAGACCGGTTAGTGGTTTCAGTTGGGTGGGTGTGTAAAGATTTGGTTAGGGTATGGGAATTAGATCGGTTAGCAGCTGACTTTGGATGGGTGGGTTAGGTCAGGTTGATTGGTGAAAGGAAGACATCTTCACCATGGAGACTGCGGATATGAATGGTTGCATCCAAAGGCTGCAACGTCGGAACAACCACCAGCATCACTGACAACCACTGCAGCCACTTCATCCCCAAAGCAAGCAGCCTCCATTTTCTGCAACTGTAGCAGCAGCAGCAGCAGTCGCAAGCAGCGTTGTACAGTCAGCAGTTTTGCTAAGAATAATAACAATGATAAGAAGAAGAACAGGCGTAGCGGCATCAACAGCAGCCTATACCGTGCAGTCACCAGGGTTATCAGCAACCAACATATCAGCGACATTAACAAACACTGCAGCAACTCCGACGTCGGCTGTAGCATTCTTGTAACAACAGCCGTTGCTGCTGCAAATCTATGACAGTAGCGCAGTGACCACCGCACAGCGACGTCCAACATCCGCTGTGCACAGCTACCGGTACTTTCATTGCATCTTGCGGCAGGTGATCAAACAACCGATGCAGTAACAAAAGAATCCGACTGAGGAGGGAACTGGAGCACACGCTTCTCCCACCTCACCCACCCATCCCAGTTTTGTTTTCTGACCCCAGCTGCATCACCATGCCATGCTCACTGCAGCAAAATGATTCAGCTGTAGCATCAGCAGCGAGAGCTGCAGTATCAGAAATTAGCAGCAGCAGCAACATACTCGTGGAAAAATAGCGAGTTCATTAGTGGACTGGGGAGGTGAGAATTAGTCATTATTTTGTGCAGTGAAGTAGGAACAGTGGGAACTGGTTGCGGGACTTTTAAAATGGCCTAGCAAATCATTAAATCACTTCTTCACCCACCTTCTTAGGTTGGTGAATCTACCCGGCTTGCATTATGTTTGGCAAATTTTTTTTTTAAATTTCTTTCCGTCACAGTTGCGTCCGCAAATTGCAACTCGTGATGTATTCTTACTTCTTTTCTTCTTCTTCTTCTCTCGCTCTCTTTCTCACTCTCTCTCTCTCTCTTTGTTTCTTGTTTTAGTATTTTTTGGTTTGGTTTGGAGTGGTTGCTAAAAGCTTTCAGCTTGGACAACTGAAGAGCAGTATTTTCTAAACTCTAACCTGTGCTGTTTACAATGTAACAGTAGCCATTGTGTTTGCCCACAACGTTTGGAATCTTGGAAGTGCAATCCTTTGGGGGGGGGGGGGGGGGGGGGCGCTTGCTTCCTATTTTGACTTGCATGAGTCAATGTAATGATCACTGTTGGGTTGGCTGGCTGAAATTACTTTGCCTAGCTCACAAATATACCACTAATGTTGCCGTTTGCATGTATGAAAGGGAGATAACTGACGTGTTTCTGATTAGACCAGCGCTTTAACATCGGCATTTTTATTATAAGCTGTTAAAGCGGGGTCTTTCAAACTTTGCTGAATAACAACCCTGCTTCAGTGTCCTAACAGGTTTGATGATCTTGATCTCCTTTCAAGGTCACAGGTATATCAGAAACCTAAGCTGCAAATTGTGCATTTTCAGATTCGTCTATATACAATTACAATAAAAGGATCGTGCACAATATGCTTTGTGTAAATGTGTGATGCTACTGCATATTTAATGGAGACATTTAAACTGTTTTTGTTCAGTTTTCTTTCTCTGCTTTTCCATCTGAATGCGAGTCATCAGAGCGCATTTGCTCTTGTTTTTACACAAAACTGCACATAGACCTTGTATACTTACAGCCCACAGATTTACCTGTGTGGGCATAGTTACAGCCCATAGATTCACCTGTGTGGGCATAGTTACAACCCATAGATTCACCAGTGTGGGCATAGTTACAGCCCATTGATTCACCTGTGTGGGCATAGTTACAGCCCATAGATTCACCTGTGTGGGCATAGTTACAGCCCATAGATTCACCTGTGTGGGCATAGTTACAACCCATAGATTCACCTGTGTGGGCATAGTTACAGCCGATCGATTCAAGTGTATGGGCATAGCTACAGCCATAGTGTCACCTGTGTTGGTTTTTTCTGTGTAAAGTGGACTGGGTCTAATACACTCCTGCAGTAGCAAAGCTGGGGTGGAATGTGCAAACAATGGGTCTTACGGCAATGAGACCCTCCAATTTGTTTGAAATTTGTATACTCCTCTGCTTTATTTAGTTTGGGCTTCTTTACATTAAATCCTCTTTTAGCTTGAAATGAAAGATCCTTGTGCTCATTCTTCCCTCCACAGCATGATCCCTAGCACATTTTTTCTTCTTCAAATTTTGAACAGAGAATACAAAACTAGAAATCAGTTCTGAATAATATTAACTGATGTATAACATTCTGGAGAGAGAAAACACACACACCAGATCTGCAATTTTTTTACATGTTTCTGTTTACCACAAGTCCCTGTAACACAGCAATCATGTTGGTACTTTCATCAGTGTGTACTCGTCGTCAGTGTAAAAGACAAATGCAGTTTGTTACAAACAGATATATTTGTGCAGAATCTGCAAGATGTGAGCTAAAAACATGAGGGAAGAGTTTATTCACATGCAGTTTTTAGGTTTCTTTCATTATATCTTTTCAATGGGGCTAAGTTTCCAGCTGACTTTTTTTAGTCACATGTGTTCCAGCTGTAGT
>OY757558.1:415031-438933 GCA_963584105.1 Alviniconcha strummeri | reverse complement strand
AGAAGTTACTGATCTGGACAGAAATGTTTGTCCTTGTAATCTTCATGATCTGCATGAAGTGGTAAGCATTTGGCTCTGGTTTTCCTACCAGTTGCGACTGATCCAGAATATTATCCCCATCTGTTTTCTGTTAGACGCAGCAGTTTTTGTTGTGCTTGATTACTGGGTGATTTGGGTACAGTTGTTGCTTCCACTGAAAGGAATCATTTTTACTCAGAAAGGACAGTGTCCAGTTTTGTAAATCCAGTTGAACTGTGATACCTTCACCATTGCGTCTACATGCAATAACTAGATTCAGTTCTTCAGATCTAGAATCATGACAACAGCATAACCACAGCTTGTATGTAAACATTTTGAAAATTCAGGCATGCCATCAGAATCACTGCTCTTCTTTGTAAACGGTCTGATGTAAACAATATCAAAAAGTACCACCACTTACACGTTTGCTTGTTCTGGTACCCTTCCCATTTAAAAACAATATGCAATATGAATGCACCACAGTGATTAACACTGTAAGAGAAGACCAGTGTATCACGGAGAGTACACACTGATGAATGTATTAATAGCTGTGGACTAACCATTTTAAAATATATATACCTTGTTACACAGATGACACACTACTGCAGGTTAACCATTCTCAGTTGAAAACCCCCAGGAATACATTAATACAGCAAAAAAACAAAAAGCTGTTAATGTGTGAATGCATATGCAATTCTGATAGCCTTATGTTTACATATCTATAGTCTAATACAATCTATTGTTTGATACCATCAGTGTATTTTGCAAAGATTTATCTGCTGGTGCAGTAACCTTTTGAATGAGGAATCGTTTTTGAAAGTATGCACAATGTGTGATCGGAATACTAACAAAAATTTTACCAAGTATGCCATCGGTCAATCCTAGAAGTTACAAGAATTATGCTGAATTATATTTGCCTTTTTGGAAAGTTGTCAGTTTCTTGAGGTAAATTCTAATCTGAAACTAGCCTTGATGAATGTACTGCTCTATATTTAAGAAAGTACTGTATATCATCGATAAAGGGAGAAATGTACACCTCTTTTCAGAAAACGCTGCACAAAACAGTGATGAATGTACAAATGTATAGCCATGTATTTGAGAAAGCATTGTATATTTTATATGAATTTACAGATCTTCATTTCAGAAAGCCTGCATTATTGATGAATATACAAATGTAAAGTTATGTATTTCAGAAGGCACTGCATACCATTGATGAAATGTAAAGATTTTCCAGTATTTATATCAGAAAGCACTGTATTTTGAAACTGGGTGAATTGTCACGAATAATTGAATTTATCAATGGTTGTAGTGCATAGCATGTGGCATTGAGAATATAGCATTGTGAATTTATATATTATATACAACCTGGAAAGACGTGTTGCAAGGGCATGTGGTAAATACTCTTGGTTGTCAGTAAAGTTTCAGAGATTTTACAGCTTGTGGTGTTTTTTTTTTGCTGTTTGGTTTGTACACTCAACTGAAAAAGTTAAGCAGCTTTAGAAGCAAGGAGTCTTAAGTTTCATATTCTCTTCAAAAAGATAAAGATTTAGGAAAGTTGATAATTATTTGTCAAAATTGATCAACGCTGCTGACGATCATTTTTGCGCATATCTTTGATATTTCCAAGCTGTTTGTATACTTAATTGAGCCATCCAGTGGCATCAGTTTAATTCCTCCTGAACCTAAATTATTTCACTTGTAGTATAACAGAGTCTACACTTGTGATTTTTACACATGGTGGGTGTGTTTTTCAAGCATGCACATCCTCCACTTGGTGTACAATAGGTGTGAAACTGATTTATGCTGAATGGAGGTAGACCAATGAATAATCAGTAAGCCTTCCACCTGTAAAGGTTTTGTGGAAGTAGTTTACTGAGGCTTGAAATTTAATTTATGCATGGTAAAAAGTTGTTTAACTTTTGAGCTTGAGTATATTTATGTACCAGTAAACCTGTGAGCAGTCCATACAGAGTTTTAATGGTTTTCTTTTCTGACTCACAAGAATTTGACTGCTGCAAAATTGTGACTTGCAATTGCATGAAAAAAGGTGGATGTTAGGGTGGTTAGGTGGCAACTGGGACAGGTAGGTGGCAGTTGGGGCAGGAGGCAGGGTGGGTAGGTGCAGTTAGGACAGGAGGCAGTCATTGTGGGTAGGTGGCATTTGGGACAGGGGGCAGTCAGGAAGGTAGGTGGCAACTGGGACAGGAGGCAGTTGGGGTGGGTAAGTGGCAGTCCAAGCAAGTAGGTGGCAACTGGGACAGAAGGCAGGTGGCAACTGGGACGGGAGGCATGAACGTAGGTGGTAACTGGGACAGAAGATAGTGTGGAAGGTAGGTGGCAACTGGGACAGGAGGCAGGGTGGGTTGGTGGCAACTGGGAGGAGGCAGTCAGCGTGGGTAGGTGGCAATTGGGACAGGGCTGTCAGGGCAAGTAGGTGGCAATTGAGCCGGGGGGGGGGGGGGGGCGGAGGGGGCAATCAGGGCGGGTAAGTGGCAGTTAGGGTGCTGGTGAGTCAGTGGCAATATGGACGGGCAGGCAGTCAGGGTGCGTAGCTGGCAACAGGGATAGGGGGCATTTAGGGCAGAGAGGTGGCAGTTGGGGCGAGTAGGTGACCATTGGGACAGGAGGCAGTCAGGATGGGTAGGTGGCAACTGGGGTGAGTAGGTGACCATTGGGACAGGGGGCAGTCAGGATGGGTAGGTGGCAACTGGGGTGAGTAGGTGACCATTGGGACAGGGGGCAGTCAGGATGGATAGGTGGCAATTGGGACAGGGTGGGTAAGTGACAGTCAGGGCAGGTGGCAGTTGCAACAGGGTCAGCCAAGGTGGGTAGATGGCTAAGGGCAAGTGGCAGTTGAGACTGGGGCCGTCTTGGCAGGTGGTTGTCAGGATGGGTAGGTGACAGTAGTCAGGGTGGGTAGGTGATGGGTAGGTGACAGTCAGGGTGGGTAGATGGCAGTCAAGGTGGGAAGGTGGCAGTAGTCAGGGTGGGTAGATGGCAGTCGGCATGAGTAGATGGCAGTCAGAGTGAGTAGGTGGCAGTAGTCGGGTGGGTAGCAACTGGAACAGATGACGGGGTGGGCAGCTATCGAGACAGGGAGCAGTCAGGGTAGGTAGCAACTGGGACAGATGACGGGGTAGGTAGCAACTTAGTTAACAGGGTAGGTAGCAACTGGGTTGGGGAGTAGATCGGGTACCTATGTAATGCTTGTCTCAAGTGCTCTGACCAGCAAAAGCAAGCAAGACTGTCACCACCAGGACAACATGTTAAGGTGGTGGGGAGCCAGACAGTGCAAAGCAATCCATGTACTCTGCAATTTTCTCTTTCAGTTGTGGAGAACAAAGTCACAAAGACTGCGTCCAGAGAAGAAGCTGTTTTCGAACAACTGAACCAGAAGACTGCCCAATTTGCAAAGTGTGAAGCAAGCAGCTCCACCTTGCTGCTCACGCAGTTCATGGGCTCCCACTGTATAAGGAAAGCCACAACTGACGGTTGCTTTTTATTCACACACAGCGGGCAGGTGCAGAGATCGAAACATGGTGGTCACAATCCAGAGAATGTTGTGCAGCACTGCTAGGTACTGCTGTGATAGTGGCTCATGACCTCTGGGAGTTGGGGAATGAAGGTAGAAATTTTAACACAAAACCCTGTCAGTCTTTCACAATCATACCAACAACTTTTTCATTTATTCAATTATTGGTCCATGACACGGTTTACCAGCAGTGGGGTGATAAATGTGCATTCTGCACATGACATACAAAATGTTTCTGTTGTTGGACATTGAAAAGATGAACTACTCATCACAAAAACTTTTATAAAAATAAAAAATTCATATGGTATATATATATGAACTCCATCATCACACCTGATCAGGCAGTAAATAAGTCTCAGAAAACACTGTTGCTTTGAACTGCAGCCAAACCACTTAATGATTAAATAAATTGGAAGAGAATTAAGCAAAACTGAGAGAATTAAGCCAAAGCTCAGATCAAAGTGGCACCATATTTAACGAATGGACTTGCACCTCAACATAACCTCCATCTGACAACCAGATGTGACACTTGCAGCACCATGAGAAGATCACCATCTTCTGACAACAGACTGACCACTACTGACCGCATACCCACCAGTCCTGTAGGCTGCATCGCCTTGGTCTGTCACACACAGTCAACAGCCCATGTGGGGCACATACTGCATGTGTGGGACACACAATGCCCATGTGAAACCCACAGTCTGTGTGGGACACACTGCCCACATGGGACACACACTGCCCATGTGAAACACTGCCCATGTGGGACACACTGCCCACATGGGACAACACTGCCTGTGTGAGACACACACTGCCCATGTAAGACACACTGCCCATGTGGGACACGCTGCCCATGTGAGACACCCTGCCTGTGTGGGACACAATGCCCATGTGACACATTGCCTGTGTGAGACACACTGCCCATGTGAAACACACGCCTGTGTGGGACATACTGCCCATGTGGGACATACACTGCCTGTGTGCAACACACTGCCTGTGTGAGACACACTGCCCATGTGAGACACACATTACCAATGTGAGACAGGCCCACAAAGCCCAGAGCATGTTCTGCAGTCCTGCCCCCTGCACAAGGACGCATGAACACAGCACTGGCCCCAAGGAACCAGGCTCTGTGAAGAAGCTCTGTCCCACACAGGCAGAGAAGATCTGGCAGAGACATCCAGCTTCATTAACATCATCAAGCTAGTTATCGGAGGGCAATCCTGTAACGCCAAAGAAGAAGGATGAAGAGAACTTGGCACCCTTCCGGTTGTTGTTTTTAGTATCCAGAAGAGTCAGAGGCTACGGCTTTTGGATACTAAAATGAAACTAGGCTAACCGTGTCACTTTTTATTGCCAGCTAATGAGCTATGATCTGATACACCAATGTTGTCAATTATGCAATGCAATGGTGGACACAGCCAGCAGAATATGTTGTAATAACTAAATATAAAATACAAATTAAGATCAAATTCCCAAATCCATGTTTTCATGTCATGCAAAGTTCTAGGCAGAGGGATTCCTGCATTAGCTGTGAAATTTTACAGAGTAAAGGTCTGAACTGCAAAAAATCTGAAAACAAGGTTTAGAGTTGGGTAAGATGGTGGCCAAAAAACTGACTTAAAAATTATTTGTTTTTACTTTTATGTTTTTTAACTGAAGTTTTGAAATGAAATTCTTTAATGTAGTATCACTATCAGATCTGGATTGTTCCAAGTTTACAATCTTTGGCAGGTTCTTTTCTGTGCATTTTTACAGCATGAAAGAAAACTGACTACCTTACAGTTACACTATCTATGAGTTTATTAAGAATGAACACAATGGCAAAAGAAAATCACCACCTCCACCCCCCAAAACACCCATACACATGCACATGCGCATGCACACACACGCACGCACACATGCACATACACACACTTGCACACACCACAGACAGACATGTCTGAAAAGTCACAGCCAGCTAGTACAGTAGAAGCAGTACCATCACTGTTCACCAACAACTAGGTTAGCTTGCATCACGGTAAGAAGATGGCATCTTTGACACGATCTTTCCTTCCTAATGTCTATGGCATTGGTGAGAGATAATAATTATTATCATGTTAACTGATACAACTTTGCATGAAAAAGGATTTTTTTTAAATGTAAAAAGAAAGAAAAGAGGGTATCCATTTTTTTCTACTTATAAAAGTTATAATGATAATGCCCCTGGTTAAAGAAGAACACTGTTAACACTGCTTGTGCATGCATGTCCCCTCAACTTTTGCAATTTTCCTGTTGTTATATTTTAAGTAGCACACCAACAAACTGAAAAAGCTAGAGCTACTTGTAGAGTAGCTACCAATGACCATACAAATCTGTCCTTGTGTACTATAAAATTGATTATTGTTTTATATTATTATATATATATCAAAAATAAATTAGTTATTATGATTATTCTAAAACCGTTATGATTAACAAGCATCTGAAAGAATGCAGCTGGACTAGTCTAGTGATTTTAAAAGCAAAATCACTTTTCGTTACTGGCTTAAATGTGAAACTTCTTGGTGACCTGAGAGTTTTTCTTGGTCAACTGACAGATAAAGCATGAACAAAATCAAGCACATCCATCTTGTTTAGTATGTAACTACGGGCCTCTGACTGCAGATCAACATCATTGCCAATCCAAGAAAGAACAGGTTAAAAAAAAAAAAAAGTTTAATAAAAAGGGCATGCAATAGCAAAGTGGTGGGTTGGGGTTCTGGGAAAGTGACCCCCCCCACTACCCCCCCCCCCCAAAAAAAAAACAACAACAAAAAAAACAAAAAAAAACAGCCATGAGATTTTGCAAACCTAACACTGTAAACAGGGAGCAAGCATGCCATCAAGGTCATCAAGGTCAACACTGTGCTCTTGACCTGTTGACACTTTGAATGATTAAATGCAAATTTGAAGCATACCCCCCCCCCACCCCCCACTACCCTCTTCCCCCATCTCCCATTTGACTGATGTCTGACTCACGTACCAAAATTGTCACTGTCATTAGTGTCAATGTTCTTATCACTATGCTTCTTTCGCTTATGCTTGGACAAACCACTGGGCTGTATAAATGTGGCCCCACAGTCCCCACAGGTAAAATTCCGGTCTTTACTATGCGTGAACTTGTGGGCCTTCAGGTTGTTGGCGCGGGAGAATCTCACATGACAGACTTCACACTCAAACGGTTTGGAACCACTGTGGATGTGCGAGTGCGTGGCGAGCTGACCGGAACTGGTGAACGATGATCCGCACTCGGCGCACACATAAGGCCGCTCCCCACTGTGAATTCTCATGTGTCTCGTCACACTCCCTGACTCTTTGAAGAACTTCCCACACAGTTTGCACTCATATGGTTTCTCATTCGTGTGCGTTCTCATGTGTTTGGTCAGTGTTCCTGACTCGGCAAAACACCGGTGACAGATTTCACACTCGTAGGGTTTCAGCCCAGTGTGTGTGCGCAGGTGTCGCTGTAAGTCTGCTGACTGCTTGAAGCAGTAGTTGCAGTAGTGACAGCGAAACGACTTCACGTCTGAGTGCGACAGCATGTGGCGAGAGAGATTACTGGAGCGGGCAAACTTTTTGTCACAGAGCTTGCACTGGTAGTTCTTGATGCCCAGATGGGACTTCATGTGAGAGTTGAGGTTCGAGCCCCGGGTGAACGTGGCCCCACACTGTGTGCAGGCGAATGGTCTCTCACCGGTGTGCGTGCGCAGGTGCTGAATCAGGCGTGAAGACTTGGGAAACTCCTTCCAGCAGTAGCCACACATCAGTGGTTGAGCCAGGCTGCGTCTCCCATCTTTCTTCACCTGGAATTGAAGAAAACAGTAATAAAATAAAATAAAAAGTAAAATGTTTTTCAGTTTATTTTCTCTCTGTGAATCTCTCTTTCAAACAAAAATAAAATAAAGATAAACACCAGTTAGTATCAACAGTAATAGTCCACCAATAGACACTGAGTAGAGAGCATACATGCAAAACATTACTATTATATTAATATTAATAACCAGTTAGTATCAACAGTAATAGTCCACCAACAGACACTGAGCAGAGCATACATGCAAAACATTACTATTATACTAATATTAATAACTAAATAACTGTTCTATAAAGTATAATGGAAGAAGAACACTCAAGATCATTTACCAAAGCATATTTTCAACAAAATGAGTAATATACATTATGCTACAAGTTATTAACGGTAATCCACCACACCTTCTGAGGGTTGGAATTTTGAAACTGGACTTGCAGTCCAAGGATGTCTTCCTCAATTTCTCCGGAGTTCTTTCCCAGCACTTCAGCTGTCTGTAGAAAAGCATCAGCTGCTAGAGATGACACACTACTTTCAAAACTTGCATCCATCTCAATGACTCCACATTCTGGTTCTGTTTTAATGTGTGCGAGCGTGGCAGCAAAATCTGCCTCAACGTTGCCATTTTCGATCTCGTACTCGTCAGTATCGGAGTCTTCATACACAGTCGGGACCACTGTACGTTTTTTGGGGAAACTTTTTTTCCTTCCAATCGAAATTGGCACAGAACTGACTGAACTCGATGCTTTTATTTCACCGTTTCCTTCTGTCTTTGATTCAGAGGGGTTAACGTTTTCTGGTTTATTGCAGCTGGCACCTTTAGCTGGTACTTCTTTGCCAAAAAACTCAGCGGTCACTGGCTTGAGAAACTCATCAGCTGTTGCCACAGGAACAGCCTCAGCGTTGTTGGTGGGTGTCCAGCCATTTGAACCCAGAATGTGATCTACAAAACTCTCCATTTCATCATATTATAATCAGCATGTATCCCAATACCGTATCAAATTATTCCAAGTCGATTCCTGAGAGCCGAATCCCATAAATTTCTAAATTAGACTCCGGGTTTTTGAGAACTGTAGCGGAAATGCATAGACAGAGCTATTTGAGATTGTGGAATCATCCCAGCGTATCGAATTTAACTGCCTATCATCCCCGTCAATAAAAGTCTCGTTTATGTAAGAAACAACAGAAAAAGCGAAATGCGTATTTGATTTTGATCAGTATGAACGAATGGAATTACACGTCTCTTACTGAAGCAGTTTTAGCTTCGTATAAAAATATTTTCACATGGCTAAAAACGACATGACGAAAAAAGATTGCCACGTCTGGTCCAGGGAGTGAAACTTCGAATGCCGTTGGCAGTTTACCTTCCCTTCCCCTTGCTCCCGCCCAGCCAGTGCTTTTGCAGACCGTCCTGCATACAGTTCAGGGGGTTCCGGGATGATCAAATTCTCATATGGTTAGAAACAACTTGGCCTTCAGAAAGGTGCCAAATAGGAAGCCGGGCAGTAAAAACTGCTGCTAGCTCCCAGGCTGAGTAATAATGCAAATTGTTTTACTATTAAGTATAAACGTTGATACAAAGTTGGCTTGTTCCGTCGTTAGAGCGGTCAGAACGGGGAGGTGGAGCCGCTGGGCTCTCATGTAGTGAGTTGCCGGGCTATCGTTTGCTTTGAGGTATGATCAACAGTTGGTTCTCTGGGCACTGTCTTCGTGACTGTGTTCGCTACATTACTTGCGAAGTGCACGAGTTGCTTTGCATTGGCGAGGTCCCCACCACTTTAATATGGGTAAAATCCAAGGAGACGGTCGGAAATTCCTGGACCGTTTTAAAAGTTATTTTGGGTCACAAATATCATCACAATCATTAAATGAGGTCCGTATCTACCGATTACAGCCAAAATCCGCAACAAAAGGTGATTAAAAAAATATATTTTTGTCTTTGATTGTTTCGAGTCTGCACCATGGATTGCAAATGGTGAACGAAGCCGACGAAGTGCTGCTAGGTAAGTGGCCTCATTAAACAAGCTACGGCAATTAAAAACCACAGAAAATGTATGGAAAAAATTGCAATCTGAGAACGTTGAGTCGTGAGTATGATTGTCTTGCCAAAATCGGCACTCAGGAAGTTCACGTTGCTACTGGGAAACTAGGTCAAACATCAAAGGGCAACATGCGCTGAATTGAACTGACAATCAAAGACAAAATATGGAAAAAAACTTGCCTTTTGTTGTGGATTTTGGCTGTAATCGGCAGATATGGATCTCATTTAATGATTGTGATGCTATTTGTGACCCAAAATAACTTTTAAAACAGTCCAGGAATTTCCGACCGTCTCCTTGGATTTTACCTTAATATGTATTGTTCTGCTGGTGGCAGTCAGTCTTTCCTGTTTGTTTTTTTGGTTGAGATGACCTACTCGCACAGTCGCAGTAATAGATACCTAATTGCCCCCCCCCCCCCCATCTCCAATCTGCCCCGCCCTTAATACTGTAAGCTGGCTCTGTGGACATCGAGGCCAACACAAGGCACTAGGCAGTCTGCTCTGTCTGGCTTAGTTCAACCGCCCAGCAGTGAGCCACATCGTGTCCAAACAAAATTACCAGCAGTGCATAAAAATATTACATTGCACTCATGAACATAATTTTATGCATTCAATTTCTGTAGATATTTACACATAAAGACAACAAAGTCATTACAGATTCGATGTTCTGCGAGTGAGTGGATATATATTATTATATATAAAACACTGGTCTGGAATATGATCAGTCTTAGAGTATGGGCATGTGTGTATCATACTGTATAACATGTTTGAACTTGTGTTGCATTATGCGTACACTATTTGTTAGTTGTATTAATTTGAAACTTGTAATGATACATTGGAAAACTTATTGATAACTTTTCTTTTTTTTTGAACTGGATACATGCACATACAGGTATGTGTTCTTTTCAGCACTTTTAACTCCAAGGTAGGCAGTTAAAAAAATAAAAATAAATCATTATTGTTATTTGTGTCTATGTTCTTTTGTTTCAGACTGGCTGAATGCTAGCATCAGCTACTCACAAGGCACAGAGTTGTCTCTCTTGCCTTTTCAAAAAGATTAGCTCCCCTGGTGTATGGCATCATTGTGGTAAAATGACAAGTGCTTCATCAGTGCGTTACCTCGGGTAATTGTCATCAAAATGAAATTGTGCTTTTTCATTTTTTAGAACAGTTTTCTTTATTTAAATTGTGGTTGACAGTGCCCTGGCTGTGTGTGTGTGTGTATGTGTGTGTGTGTATGTGTGTGTGAGTGTGTGTGTGAGACTGCATAAATGTGTGTGTGTGTGTGTGCGTGTGTGTGTGTGACCGCATGGATTTTTGTGTGTGTGTGTGTGTGTGTAATTGCATCCATTATACCTCCATATATATATATATATATGTGTGTGTGTGTGTGTGTGTGTGTGTGTGTGTGTGTGCACTTGGCTTGGCCATGTGTATCTATACATATTCGTGTGTGTGTAATATATGTTGAGTTGATGTTTCTGTGTTCTGTCACGTGATTTAGCATGGTAACCATATTCTGCATAATATGGTATAATGCCTCTGTGGCAACCAAACCTGACCTGGAATAATAATAATTAAGAGTATTTGTAAAGCACATAATCTTGTCCTTAGAGACTATTCTCAGTGTCCACACATACGTGTGCTTGCACACACACACACACACACACACACACACACACACACACACACACACACACACACACACACACATACACTGTCACACACACATACACACACACACACACACACACACACACACACACACACACACACACACACACACACACACACACACACACTGTCACACACACACGTACACACACTAATGTGGAGGGGGATAGCTCAGTGGCAGAGTGCCAGGCTCATGATTGAAAGGTTTCGGGTTGAAGTCCTGGTAGGAGCAGTGGGAATTTTGTGTTTTTTTTAAGGGTGAACTTTCTGTGCCAACTCTTATTCTGGTATCTGTTCCATGTTACTGCAGCAGCACCTAAAAGATCCCGGTCATTCTGCCAAAAGTGCAGGTGGCAGGGTTCAGCTAAACACACATGCACCCTTTGTACGGATAAGGCTTCAAATAAAGTGACACTGTAATCTGGTGCATGGTTGTATGGTGTACACAAAACATGCACTTAGATGGCAGCAGTTTCACACAGCACCAGCTATGTAACAAATAGAAAGTGCTGTAGTGGAACCACTTTGGCGGAGATTTAAAAACGTGCTGTGTAAAGCTACAGTCACCCATTCTGAATCAGAGTTACATATGATCAGAGTTTTTTGTGGATCTGCTCTGAAGCAGATGTTGGTGGTGTTACAATGGTTACAGTAGTGTTGGTGTGCTTTCCATTCATTCAGTCAAGCCAATGCTGAAAGCAGTCTTCAATGCTGAAAGCTCTTTATGCCTGTCTCAATCTCTCTCTTGTCTTCTCATTCCCTTGTCTTCTCTCTTTCTCTCTCTCTCCCTCCCTCTCACACACTCTTATGGTAGTATACTGCATGGTCAACGGAAAACAGCTCAGTTTTCAACCCATGTTGCATAGAACCATAGAACCTATGCAACACAGTCATTCAGTCCACTGACCATTCAGTCATCCAGTCACATGCAAACACATTCCCATTCAACTGACCATTCTCTCATCCAGTCACATGCAAACATTCATGGTCAACTGACTATTTGCTCATCCAGTCACATAATAATAAAAATAATACTTACATTTTCTATAGCACTAATTCCCACTGAGCGAGCTCAACACGCTTGTTCACATACATATGGTGATGATTATATATACATATACATGCACATAATGTACACCATTTACGTTTATTAACATACGGTTATTAACATACGGTATACAAGCAATCACATAATAAGGGAGACTGGGGCTAGTTGGCCCCCGGGGTAAGTCGGACCACCGGCTTTTATTTGAAGCCTTCGCAGTTTTCAGTCATTTTGGTCACATGGCTAAGTCACATGATGACCTGCCTTCTTGCACTGGGAATCTGGGGCCCACGTGTTGCAGACTGGTGAGGTGGGTGCAGAAGAAGTGACTTTGATCATTAATTGTAAACTTGGTGGAGATTTTGTTTGGATCAGGTTTCAGAGGTAGTAAGTGGTATGAGTCAGATAGGGACAGCTGTGAGCAAAGTCTTAATATTAAGTTTTGTTGGGGAGTGACGCTTTTGCTCTGTCCGGTGACAGTGGTAACTGTCGTCTCCAAAAATAAATATGCCTGTGTTGGGCCAGGTTGGTCCCTTTGCCATTGGGCAAGTTGGTCCCTTTGCCATGGGGCAAGTTGGTCCCTTTGCCATGGGGCAAGTTGGTCCCTTTGCCATGGGTCAAATTGGTCCTTTGCCATGGGGCAAGTTGGTCCTTTGCCATGGGTCAAATTGGTCCTTTGCCATGGGGCAAGTTGGTCCCTTTGCCATGGGTCAAATTGGTCCTTTGCCATGGGGCAAGTTGGTCCCTTGCCATGGGGCAAGTTGGTCCAGAATGCAGACACATTCACATTCAACTGACCATTTGCTGATACATTGCCATTATCACAGGCACATACATTGTCATTACCACAGGCACATACATTGGCATTACCACAGGCACACACATTGTAATTACCACAGGCATACACATTGTCATTACCACAGGCATACACATTGTCATTACCACAGGCACATACTAATGCACTGTTAGTGTATTGGGTTTGCTATTAGTGTATGCAGATAGAAAAGGGGCATATGTCTAAGAGTGTGTATGTGCATGTGTTTCATGACTTAGAATTATTGAGATATGTTCTTCATTGTGCGATTGAACAACATCTTTAATTTCCCGCTGGGTTGAATAAAGTATATTGTTATTGTTGTTATTGTTACCTTGCCATTACCACAGGCACATGCTATCATACCACTACACAGAGAATAGCAATAATTATAGTTTCCATTGTGAGCTTAGGGCTCATCTGGAGACAAGGCACTTGACTAGAGTTCATGGTGAATAAAGTGACACCTGGTGGTGGTGGTCTTTCAGACAGGAGGAGGCCCAGAAGATTGACGAGGAACTGTTCTCCACTTATGCCTTCAGCGTCGATCAGCTGATGGAACTGGCAGGCTACAGTTGCGCTGTGGCCATTGCTAAGGTAAGTAAGTTCTGCAAGTCTTGAAAGGTATACTGGTCACCCAAAATGAGGCAGTGGTGTTGAAATGTATACTGGTGACCCAAAATGAGGCAGTGGTGTTGAAATGTATACTGGTCACCCAAAATGAGGCAGTGGTGTTGAGTGTATACTGGTCACCCAAAATGAGGCAGTGGTGTTGAAATGTATACTGGTCACCCAAAATGAGGCAGTGGTGTTGAAATGTATACTGGTGACCCAAAATGAGGCAGTGGTGTTGAAATGTATACTGGTCACCCAAAATGAGGCAGTGGTGTTGAAATGTATACTGGTCACCCAAAATGCGGCAGTGGTGTTGAAATGTATACTGGTCACCCAAAATGAGGCAGTGGTGTTGAAATGTATACTGGTCACCCAAAATGAGGCAGTGGTGTTGAAATGTATACTGGTGACCCAAAATGAGGCAGTGGTGTTGAAATGTATACTGGTCACCCAAAATGAGGCAGTGGTGTTGAAAGGTATACTGGTCACCCAAAACAAGGCAGTGTTGTTGAAAGGTATACTGGTCACACAAAATGAGGCAGTGTTGTTGTAAGATATACTGGTCACCCAAAACAAAACAGTAGTGGTGTAAGATATACTGGTCACCCAAAGCAAAGCAGTGTTGTTGAAAGGTATACTGGTCACACAAAATGAGGCTGTGTTGTTGAAATGTATACTGGTCACCCAAAACAAAGCAGTGGTGTTGTATACTGGTCGCCCAAAACAAAGCAGTGTTGTTGTATACTGGTCACCCAAAACAAAGCAGTGGTGTGGTAAGATATACTGGTCACACAAAACAAAGCAGTGGTGTGGTAAGATATACTGGTCACCCAAAACAAAGGAGTGGTGTAAGATAAACTGGTCACCCAAAACAAAGGAGTGGTGTTGTAAGATATACTGGTCACCCAAAACAAAGCAGTGGTGGTGTAAGGGGTACTGATCACCCAAAACAAAGTGGTGTTGTAAGGTGTACTGGTGGTGTTGCCGGTGTTGATGGTGACGTCACAGTACCATCCCCCGGATACCCTAACTCCAAAACAGGTGGCAGCGTTGTAATGTATCACTGATGTTGTTGATGATGTCGTTGTTGTTGCAGTACTGTCCCCCGGAGATCCTGACCCGGAAGAAGGCAGTGGTGTTGTAACATATACTGGTGTTGTTTCCGATGCTGCTGATGTTGATGTTGTTGTTGCGGTACTATCCCCCAGAGACCCTTACTCCAAAACAGGGGGCCATGTTGTACAATACATTACAATACAGTAATACTTTATACTTCCTTAAAAAGGAGAATTTAGTTCTCTGCCTTTGACAAATAATAACAACTACATAAGTAAATACTGTACAGTTTCACTCACTTAATTAGAATAAAAACTTAACAAAATCAAGTGAATAAACAGTGAGAAGAAAATACAGTTGCAATCACAATGACAGTGGTGCCTGTATCGTTCACACATGTGTAATGGAGCGGAGTGGTCAAAGGACAAGACACAGGCAGCGGAGTCAATAAAGTGGAGACCACAGCAGGCGTATGGCAGCAATCAGTAAAATCGCCCCTCTGGACCACAAAATGGCTGACAATTGTGTTTCCCTGGCCCGCACAAATACACTTTCCTCTACAATAACTAAACTAATTAAAACATCAAAAACATCAAATAAAAGCTACAGTTACAATCTTTTAAACCGTATAAACAAAATGTACACACATGACTTATTTTATTTACAACAAGAGTGGGAAGCGTGGCTTGCGCCTGTCTATATACAGATTCGTACAACTAAATCACAACTAACACAATGTGCAAAATATAAACGTCACTAAAACTTACATCGGAATAAAGAGCACGCTCCCACGGTTAAAATGGTACATAACAATTACAATACAACGCTCTGTAAGAGAAGCAAGACAAACTCAAAGACTAGCATTAAAACAATCGGTGCGAACTTTCGCCTGGGGCGCGTAACCTTAGTCGCAGCAGCGCTGATAGTGAGATTAAGTAGTCTATGAATACAACTTAGCTTCTACAGTACACAATACTTAATAAGTTAATTTCAACCCAAAATAAACACTAAACATGAAGTCAGCTAAGCAAAATACTATACGACAACGCATTGATCGACACAGAATTACTTTAATCGAATGAAAACAACATTTCACTACCATTTACTAGTACTAAACAAAGCGCGCCATGCAGACGACGGCTATAAAAGAATGGACCTAGAGAGTCATCGGCTACTAATTAAGCTCGATCCTGCGTCTAAATCAACGTTAAATAAACATTCTAAGATGCCAAATTATATTATACATAGCTTAGAGCATAAAAAAGGACTAGATAGACAAAGAGTAGGTAAACAAACAAGCGGTCAAAATGTTAAGGGAGAAAAACAGATTTGAAAAAGGCGCGCACTGGCGGCTATCGCCGGTCGGCTGTGTGAAGGCCATGTGGCGTTACGCCACACGCCGCGCTTCAAAACAAAAGCGTCGTCTGCTCCGGTTCCCGGGTTACTAAAGTACAGTAATGAAATTGCATTGATCCGTTAAGCGGGGCGGGATTAGTGTAAAACGTACAAAGAGCACTTGCTCACATCCCCCCCTACTCTACCACTACCAGCGTCCTCGCTGAGTAAAAACACCAATCTGTCAGGCGACGTATTTAACGTAACAACCTAGAATGGGCTAAGATCTCCGGCTGAACCGGGAAACAAAATCAATCCTTTGACTAACATATATTTAATATGAGAGTCCGCGATTTCAAATAAGACCAAATCAGAGGCGGCATTATGCCTTAGATCAACAGAGGGTTGTTATTTAAACAATGATCCTCTAATATCTACAACCTACTGAAAAATGCCTGAGTATATACTGAGCAACCGGTCACTGAGTTATCACATTTCACAATCCATTTAGGTCACCAAAAAAATTCGCACTATTTGCCAGTAAAACAGGCAGTTAGACTAGAAGATTTGCATTTAAACAAAATTCTCCTAAGTACCGTTGTTTCCGACACATTGCACCTACAAAATAGCCAAGATAAAAACATACCATGAACCTAGTAATACAGATGGCATCTGACATAAAAATCATGAACACTGTATAAAATGCAATCACACACATGTCATGTCAACAAAACAGCTAATTTCAAAACACTTACGGTACTGCGCCAGGTAACTTTGCGGTCGGGTTACTGTTGAATAATGTTCTTCTCTGCCAGACGTCGTGAGCGTCTAGGCAGAGGCACAGGTGGTCGCTGGATGACATGTGTCACTACTGGCACAGCAACAGCAGCACGAGCTGGATTCTTCGGTGTTAACACGCATAGTTCATCGTCACTGTCTGACTCAGTCACTGACGTCTGGCCGCGGAGATGGAGACTGCTGGCCGGCGGCGTCGATGGTGTTGGTGGCTAGCCGGGGTCGTCGATGGTGCTGGTGGCTAGCCGGGGTCGTCAGTTGTGGTACCGCGACATCGGTGGTGTTGGTGGCTAGCCGGGGTCGTCGGTGGTGATGGTGGCTAGCCGGGGTCGTCGATGGTGCTGGTGGCTAGCCGGGGTCGTCAGTTGTACCGCGACATCGGTGGTGTTGGTGGCTAGCCGGGGTCGTCGGTGGTGCTGGTGGCTAGCCGGGTCGTCAGTTGTGGTACCCGGCGTCGGTGGTTGGCCATCATCATCAGGGTTGTCTGCTGCGGTCTGGGCCGTGGTCACTCAACCTGCTGTGGTCTCGGGTCGCTCCGCTCATCCTGCTCGCAGCGCCAAAGTTGTAATGGAGCGGAGTGGTCAAAGGACAAGACACAGGCAGCGGAGTCAATAAAGTGGAGACCACAGCAGGCGTATGGCAGCAATCAGTAAAATCGCCCCTCTGGACCACAAAATGGCTGACAATTGTGTTTCCCTGGCCCGCACAAATACACTTTCCTCTACAATAACTAAACTAATTAAAACATCAAAAACATCAAATAAAAGCTACAGTTACAATCTTTTAAACCGTATAAACAAAATGTACACACATGACTTATTTTATTTACAACAAGAGTGGGAAGCGTGGCTTGCGCCTGTCTATATACAGATTCGTACAACTAAATCACAACTAACACAATGTGCAAAATATAAACGTCACTAAAACTTACATCGGAATAAAGAGCACGCTCCCACGGTTAAAATGGTACATAACAATTACAATACAACGCTCTGTAAGAGAAGCAAGACAAACTCAAAGACTAGCATTAAAACAATCGGTGCGAACTTTCGCCTGGGGCGCGTAACCTTAGTCGCAGCAGCGCTGATAGTGAGATTAAGTAGTCTATGAATACAACTTAGCTTCTACAGTACACAATACTTAATAAGTTAATTTCAACCCAAAATAAACACTAAACATGAAGTCAGCTAAGCAAAATACTATACGACAACGCATTGATCGACACAGAATTACTTTAATCGAATGAAAACAACATTTCACTACCATTTACTAGTACTAAACAAAGCGCGCCATGCAGACGACGGCTATAAAAGAATGGACCTAGAGAGTCATCGGCTACTAATTAAGCTCGATCCTGCGTCTAAATCAACGTTAAATAAACATTCTAAGATGCCAAATTATATTATACATAGCTTAGAGCATAAAAAAGGACTAGATAGACAAAGAGTAGGTAAACAAACAAGCGGTCAAAATGTTAAGGGAGAAAAACAGATTTGAAAAAGGCGCGCACTGGCGGCTATCGCCGGTCGGCTGTGTGAAGGCCATGTGGCGTTACGCCACACGCCGCGCTTCAAAACAAAAGCGTCGTCTGCTCCGGTTCCCGGGTTACTAAAGTACAGTAATGAAATTGCATTGATCCGTTAAGCGGGGCGGGATTAGTGTAAAACGTACAAAGAGCACTTGCTCACACATGTACTAGCTGTTACACCCTTAAGTTAATCTTGAGTAACACACACACACACACACACACACACACACACACACACACACACACACACACACACACACACACTCTCTCTCTCTCTCTCTCTCTCTCAATCACATCTCAGCAACAAAAAACATCCAGGCTAAAAGGCACTTAAAATCACTATATATCTCCACTCATGCCTCACCTACATTGTAACGTATACTGATGTTGCTGATGTTGATGTTGTTGCAGTACTATCCCCCGGACACCCTGAGCCAGAAGAAGGCAGCGGTGTTGGTTTGCTGTGGGCCTGGCAACAACGGAGGGGACGGTTTGGTCTGCGCTCGACATCTCCAACTTTTTGTACGTCACAGTCTTCCATTTTGAATTTGATTGACACAGCTGTCGATTGACCTTTGGAAGTTCATTCCATTTTCAAGCCTTGTCTGAGTTACTTTCTGTTTTGAAAAGTGCAGTTTTGAAACACTCTTTCCAGTTTAGAACTGGGTTTGGGTTTAAGTCAAAGTTGAAAACCCATTTCATCTCTGCTGCATACTGATCTGTCGTCTTCTTCTCCTTGTACCCACCCATCACCAGTAATGCATGTATTTGTAGTGTGTATGTGTGTGTGTGTGTGTGTGTGTGTGTGTGTGTGTGTGTGTGTGTGTGTGTGTGTGTGCATGTGTGTGATGAAATGAATGTCTCCTTATGTCTTTGTAAGCACTCTGGGCTCCTACAAGATGGGGCACCATAAATTATTATTAAATCCACTGGGTTCTGTGGTACCTACCCCCTGCAATTTTGTGACCAGGGCTGGGTTGCATGGCGATTGACGTTGATGTTTTTGCAAAATATCACACCTGCAAGGTATCACCAGGGTAGGAGCTTCCCAACAGAGGGTGCTGCACTGATCTCTAAGCCCTGCCTCCTTCCCCAAGACAAGCTTTCGATCTGACCGCTATGTGGTACTGTGTTGACTGGTGGAAGGGAGTTTTTTCCCTTCTTCTCCTCACTACAAGCTTTGGATCAACTGGTGGAATAGAGTCCCCCCCCCCCCCCCCCCCCCCCAAACTCCCACGACCAATATGAGTTTTAGATCTGACCACCTTGTGGTACTGTGTTGACTGCTGGAATATTATTTTTTTTCCTTCCCACTACCAGTTTTAGATTAGTTTCAGATCTGGTGGAGTAGAGGTTCCCCCCCCCCCTCCCCCCCACCCCACACCCCCAACTACAAGTTTTAGATCTGACCACTGTGGTACTGTGTTGACTGGTGGAATAGAGGTTGTTTTTTTCTCCCCACTACCAGCTTTTGATGAATTTGCGGAACAGAGGGGTTTTTCCCCGCTACTAGCTTTTGATCTGACCACGATGCCCTACTGTGTTGACTGGTGGAATTGAGTGTCTTTTGTTCCCACTACGAACTTTTCATCAACTGGTGGAATAGAGGGTTTTTCCCACTAGGAGTTTTTGATCTGATCACTGTGTGGTACAGTGTTGACTGGTGGAATAAAGTGTCTTTTTTTCCCCACTACGAACTTTTCATCAACTGGTGGAATAGAGGGTTTTTCCCACTAGGAGTTTTTTTGTCTGATCACTGTGTGGTACTGCGTTGACTGGTGGAATAGAGTTTTTTTCCCCACTATGAGTTTTAGATTTGATGACCATGTGGTGCCAGGTTGACTGGTGGAATAGAGGGTTTTTTTCCCCACTAGGAGCTTTTGATCTGACTGCCATGTGGTACTGTCTTGCTGCTCCCCACAGACAGTTCAGTTCAGTTCCTTCTTATTTTTTTATTTAAAGTCTTTTCATATAAGTGATATTGGTTCGGTTCAGGATGGATCCAAATTTACTACTTTTACTGTAAACTGAACGTAGGTGTCAGCTCCTCATGCTAGTTTTGGCCCATACAAATGAAGGAGTGAATGACTTTGTGGAGTCAGCATTCTAAGTTTTGGCCCATAGGAGTAAAGAAGTGAGCATGACTGTGTGGAGTCAGCATTCTAAGTTTTGGCCCATAGGAGTAAAGGAGTGAGCATGACTGTGTGGAGTCAGCATTCTGAGTTTTGGCCCATAGGAGTAAAGGAGTGAGCATGACTGTGTGGAGTCAGCATTCTGAGTTTTGGCCCATAGGAGTAAAGGAGTGAGCATGACTGTGTGGAGTCAGCATTCTGAGTTTTGGCCCATAGGAGTAAAGGAGTGAGCATGACTGTGTGGAGTCAGCATTCTGAGTTTTGGCCCATAGGAGTAAAGGAGTGAGCATGACTGTGTGGAGTCAGCATTCTGAGTTTTGGCCCATACAAATGAAGAGTGGCCATGACTTTGTGAAGTCAGCGTTCTAAGTTTTGGCCCATACAAAGGACAGAGTGACCACCATGACTTTGTGAAGTCAGCGTTCTAAGTTTTGGTTTATAGGAGTGAAGGAGTGAGCATGACTTTGTTGAGTCACCATTTTCCCCTTGATACAGGGCTTCTCCCCATCCATATTCTACCCCAAGCGGTCCTCAAAACAGCTCTTCCTCAACCTGACGACGCAGTGTGAAAAGATGAAGATGCCCTTCATTGAGGCTCTGCCTGACGACACGACCAGTCTCACCAACTCTTACAGCCTCATTGTGGATGCCTTGTTCGGCTTCAGCTTCAAAGGGCCACCGCGTCCGCAGTTTGCCGACATTCTGCACAAACTGAAGCAGGTGGAGAAGGAGGTCCCCATCTGCAGCATCGACGTGCCTTCAGGTGAGAGAACAGGTGTTTTGTTGATCTTCAGGTGAGAGAGAACATGTGTTGTTGGTCTTCAGGTGAGAGAGGTCTTAAGGTGAGAGAGAACAGGTGTTGTTGTTGATCTTCAGGTGAGAGAGGTCTTAAGGTGAGAGAGAACAGGTGTTGTTGTTGAACTTCAGGTGAGAGAGGTCTTAAGGTGAGAGAGAACAGGTGTTGTTGTTGATCTTCAGGTGAGAGAGGTCTTAAGGTGAGAGAGAACAGGTGTTGTTGTTAATCTTCAGGTTGGAGAGAACAGGTGTTGTTGATCTTCAGGTGAGAGAGGTCTAAAAGTGAGAGAGAACAGGTGTTGTTGATTTTCAGGTGAGAGAGGTCTTAAGGTGAGAGAGAACAGGTATTGTTGGAGGTCTTAAGGTGAGATAAAACAGGTATTGTTGTTGATCTTCAGGTGAGAGAGAACATGTTGTTGATCTTCAGGTGAGAGAGGTCTTAAGGTGAGATAAAACAGGTATTGTTGTTGATCTTCAGGTGAGAGAGAAAAGTGTTGTTGTTGATCTTCAGGTGAGAGAGAACAGGTG
The DNA here is from genome assembly GCA_963584105.1 of Alviniconcha strummeri. NCBI lineage: Eukaryota > Metazoa > Mollusca > Gastropoda > Provannidae > Alviniconcha > Alviniconcha strummeri. The sequence continues at coordinate 417,205 of OY757558.1, read as the reverse complement.
CTGTTGTTGATCTTCAGGTGAGAGAGGTCTTAAGGTGAGAGAGAACAACAGGTGTTGTTGCTGATCTTCAGGTGAGGGACGTCTTAAGGCAAGAGAGAACAGATGTTGCTGATTTTCAGGTCAGAGAGAACATGTGTTGTTGATCTTCAGGTGAGAGAGAACAGGTGTTGATTTGATCTTCAGGTCAGAGAAAACATTTGTTGTTGATCTTAGGCCAGAGAGAACATTTGTTGTTGATCTTCAGGTCAGAGAGAATGGGTCTTGTTGATCTTTAGATCAGAGAGAACAGGTGTTGTTGCTGATCTTCAGGTGAGAGAGAACAGGTGTTGTTGATCTTCAGTGAGAGAGAACAGGTGTTCTTGTTGATCTTCAGTGAGAGAGAACAGGTGTTGCTGATCTTCAGGTGAGAGAGAACAGGTGTTTTTGATTGCTTTTATGTAGTGCTATTCTCTGCTCTCAAGCTAATAATCGATCCACTATGCTTTTATCACATCTGATTCTGAATGACTGATTGTAGCCTTTCATAATGAGTTTTGAATAGCCATGCAAATGGTGTACTTAAAGTACTGTTTAGTTGTTGCATGGCTGGTGCCACATGAAGCTGCTGCCATCTCGGCACATGCTCTGTGTAAGCCGTGCACCCATGCACCAGTTTACAGTGTCATTTCATGCGAAGACACCTATGTAGGGTGCATGTGTGTTTAGCTGTAAGATGATGTGGGGCTTCATGTCCTCAGATATTAGCAACAAATTTAGCTGTAACCTGCTACCTGCACTTTTGGCAGAATGGAAGGGATCCTTTATGTGATGCTGCAGTAACACAGAGGTGGAACGAGTGTACTCGCAAAAGAAATTAGATTTTCTGTCAGCCTGTTCCTTTAAATCCACCTTTTCCCCGACATGATACTGATTGATGTGTGCGCGCGTGCGTGTGTGTGTGTGTGTGATAAGCACATTATATCTGGATGATTCAGTGTGTTTGTGGTGCTTGTGTAGTCATTGTAAATGTTGTGAATAATTGTATAGTGCTGTGGGCTCCTGTGAGAAAGGGCACTTTATAAATGTAAGTTATTATTACTATTATTCATTGACGGTCATGTGCTTGTCTTGCATGTCCAGGCTGGGATGTGGAGGAAGGATGCAAGGATGGGCTGCAGCCGGAACTTCTCATCTCCCTGACCGCCCCCAAAAAGTGTGCCTCACTGTTCCGCGGCAGGCGTCACGTGCTGGGTGGCCGCTTCGTTCCGCAGAGTCTTGAGGAGAAATATGACCTGCGTCTTCCAGCCTACCCAGCCACGGACCCCATTGTGGAGTTATAGTGTGGTTGTGCTGTTGGCACTGGGTTGAGGCGCACCTGCACAGGTTGTTGCCCTGTTAAGGATTTGAGTGCGTTTGTGCTGTCTGCATTATGAGGTACACTGTTGACCTCATTGTGGAGTTATAGTGTGGTTGTGCTGTCAGCGCTGGGTTGAGGCGCACCTGTACAGGTTTTTGCCCCAGCAGAGAGCTATAGTGTGTTAGTTATGTCTTTACTGTGTGGAAGTACATTGTTGACCCGATTGTGTGGTTACAGTGTGGTTGTGCTGTCAGCGCTGGGTTGAGGCACACCTGTACAGGTTTTTGCCCCAATAGAGAGCTATAGTGTGTTAGTTATGTCTTTACTGTGTGGAAGTACATTGTTGACCCGATTGTGTGGTTACAGTGTGGTTGTGCTGTCAGCGCTGGGTTGAGGCACACCTGTACAGGTTTTTGCCCCAATAGAGAGCTATAGTGTGTTAGTTATGTCTTTACTGTGTGGAAGTACATTGTTGACCCGATTGTGTGGTTACAGTGTGGTTGTGCTGTCAGCGCTGGGTTGAGGCGCACCTGTACAGGTTTTTGCCCCAATATAGTGTGTTAGTTATGTCTTTACTGTGTGGAAGTACATTGTTGACCCGATTGTGTGGTTACAGTGTGGTTGTGCTGTCAGCGCTGGGTTATAGTGTGTTAGTTATGTCTTTACTGTGTGGAAGTACATTGTTGACCCGATTGTGTGGTTACAGTGTGGTTGTGCTGTCAGCGCTGGGTTGAGGCACACCTGTACAGGTTTTTGCCCCAATAGAGAGCTATAGTGTGTTAGTTATGTCTTTACTGTGTGGAAGTACATTGTTGACCCGATTGTGTGGTTACAGTGT
>OY757558.1:401408-414831 GCA_963584105.1 Alviniconcha strummeri | reverse complement strand
AGATATGTGTACAACACACACACACATTGTCAGCCACCGAGACCTGTGTACAACACACACATCGTCAACCACCGAGATCTGTGTACAACACGCACATCGTCAGTCACCGAGATCTGTGTACAACACACACATTGTCAGCCACAGAGATATGTGTACAACACACACACACACATTGTCAGCCACCGAGACCTGTGTACAACACACACATCGTCAACCACAGAGATCTGTGTACAACACGCACATCGTCAGTCACCGAGATCTGTGTACAACACACACATTGTCAGCCACAGAGATCTGTGTACAACACACGCACACACATTGTCAGCCACCGAGACCTGTGTACAACACACACATCGTCAACCACAGAGATCTGTGTACAACACACACATCGTCAACCACAGAGATCTGTGTACAACACGCACATCGTCAGCTGTGAGAGAATGGCATCAATGTGATCTGTGTACATGCAACACACACATCACTGGTTGTGAGAGTGACGACACTGAAATCAGGGTCCAACACACCACCAGCAGTGTGACATAGCGGTGTCACCTCAGTGTACAGCACACACACGCACACCACCAGCAGTGACATGGCGGTGTCACCTCAGTGTACAGCACACACACACACACACCACCAGCAGTGACATGGCGGTGTCACCTCAGTGTACAGCACACACACACACACCACCAGCAGTGACATGGCGGTGTCACCTCAGTGTACAGCACACGTACATCAACTGTGAGACAGTGGCGTCACTACGATCAGGAGGCAACACACACATCACACCATCAGCTGCGACTAAGCGTAAAATCAGGATCTGAGGGCCAATCTTTCATCCCTGAGAAAACTTTTGAGAATGTTTTGGAAAATGACCTGCGTGCGTGCACACATACACACACACACACACACACACACACACACACACACACACACACACACACACACACACACACACACACACAGAAAGACAAAAAAACATTTATCTGCACACACACACACACACACACACACACACACACACACACACACACACACACACACACACAGAAAGACAAAAAAACATTTACCTGCACACACAGAGAGAGAAAAACAAAACCCCATTTATCTGCATACACACGCACACACACACACACACACACACACACACACACACACACACACACACACAAACACAAACACACACAAATTCTCTGCCTGCCCCCTCCACCTACCCTGCCTCACGCAGCATGTCGAGGAAAGCGTGGAACTGTTTGAAGGAAGCCTCGATGCTGTCCAAGACACTCTCGTCCTGCACCAGGGAGGCGTCGCGCGGCCGTTGCCCTGACGACAGCGAGGAGCTGCGCAACTTGGCCATCCGCAGGTCGTCCTCAAGGCGACGGTTCTCCATCATCAACTGCAACAGCCAATCACAGCGTGGCTGGAATCACGTGCAAAATACAGTACCAGACTGTTGAATCTCCATCATCCATTGCAACAGCCAATCACAGTATGGCTGACGCCACGTGAAAAACACAGTACGAGATCGTTGAATCTCCATCATCAACTGCAACAGCCAATCACAGTATCGCTGACGCCACGTGAAAAACACAGTACGAGATCGTTGAATCTCAATCATCAACTGCAACAGCCAATCACAGTATGGCTGATGCCACGTGAAAAATACAGCTGTGAACATGACGAGATTGTTGAATCTCCATCATCAACTGCAACAGCCAATCACAGCGCGGCCGGAATCTTGAAGACGTTGATGGAGATTCAACAGTCTCATAATGTTTACAGTTGTGAACTTGACGAGATCATTGAATCTCCATCATCAACTGCAACTGCCAATCACAGCGCAGCTGGAATCACGTGCAAAATACAGCTGCGAATATGACGAGATTGTTGAATCTTCATCATCAACTGCAACAGCCAATCACAGCGCAGCTGGAATCACATGCAAAATACTGCAGTGAACATTACAAGATTGTTGACTCTCCATCATCAACTGCATGAGATTGTTGAATCTCCATCATCAACTGCAACATTTAGTCACAGTATGGCTGACGTCACATGCAAAATACAGCTGTGATCGTTACGAGACTGTTGAATCTCCATCATCAACTGCACGAGATTGTTGAATCTCCATCATCAGCTGCAACAGCCAACCACAGTGCAGCTGGAATCACATGCAAAATACAGCTGCGAACATTACGAGAGTGTCAAGAAAAAAAGTTTTTTCTTTATGTGTGTTTACAGCAGTTGTTGCTCTTTTGAGTGTGAACAATGGAATGTGTGATATTGTTTACTGTGATCTGCGTGTGGTATATGTATCACCATGCCTGTCATTTCTGTGACAAGACAATGAATAAAGGACTCTTGAATCTTGATTAATATTATGTGTGTTTACAACAGTTGTTTTGAGTATGAAAAATGGAATGTGTGGTATTGTTCACTGTGATGTGCATGTGGTATATGTATCACCATGACTATTTTTTCTGACAAGACAATGAATAAAGTACTCTTAAATCTTGATTAACATATATGTGTGTTTACAACAGTTGCTCTTTTGAGTATGAAAAATGCAACGTGTGACATTATTTACTGTGATGTGGCAAATGTACCACCATGAATGTAATTTCTGTGATAAGACAAGAAAAAAAAACGAGTTCAATAAGAGACTGCAGTCATAGGAAACCAACAAAACTGTGATGAGACAATAAAGGAATCAAGAATCTTGAAAACGAGTCAGTAAATTAGATTTTAACAGCCTGTCAGCTGCATTGGGTGACCTGAGGACAACATGCAAAATGAAATGAAAAAACCCATTCCTGGCGTCAAGCACAACATATTGCTGACAAGTGCCCCGTCTAGTCAAAATAGAGACAGTGAACGCAGTGCCTAATTATAAAATATGATTAACAGTGAGTAAAATACCCACTAGAAATATTGTCGACATCAACTTTACCATCCTATCAGAAACATCAAATAAGGGAGATAATTAGCACTTGAAAGATCTGAGTCACCTACAGTAACTCTCTGACTCACCTGGCATGCAAGTAAATACAAGGTACACAAACTCCAGAAGACGTACATAAGGTACATACATTAGAGGATGTACCTCTGGTGGAGTTTGTGGACCTTGAATTTACTTGCATGCCAGGTGAGAATTATCATAGTTGACTCAAGTCCTTGTCGCTGTTTTTTGTCTGACATCTTTCAGGTGCTAATTAACTCCCTTGTTTCCTGATTCTGCACAAGCACTCTGGGCTTTGTTCTGTTTAAGATCTTACCAGCAATACTGCACAGTGCATAATTATGTGCATGTACACACACCAGTTTTTGAAACAAAAAAGTAAAAAAGGCCAAGAAAAAGCTGCAATTACAACAGTTGCCTCCCTTAGACCGCAAATGGAATGTGGCGGTTGGCTTTACACGCCTAGTAATGTTGTTACTTTAGAATCAGTTGACAGTGCCCAAACTTTGCAAGCAGGTTTTTGCAAATGCTGACAGTCATTCCTACTGCAGTCAGCAGATGTCCACATATCGGAACAGCAGCATTGAAAGAACTCTGAGATGCAATAAAAATAAAAAATAAAAAAAATCAAAAAAATCAGGGGCAGGTGCTGGTAGAGATCTTGAACTCAAAAACTTTAATACTCAAGCATGGTAGCTTTATGTGCATTTGGACCTCTCTAACAGCCAGTCCTTGCCATACTACAAACACAGACAAGCACGACTACACTACAAACACACACATATAATTATGTACTATATATAAAAGCAAGGGCAAGCAACTGTTAAAGGCAGTTACAGAGACTTCTTACAAAATAAGCCGAAACATCAGAATTAATTTTGTTCATGGACATACATGTATTCAACACTCATTTTTTGGCAAAAATGTGACCCCAACAAGTGAGTCCAAATCTGACAAAAATGAGGCCGAAAAGCCAGGTGTAACACTGACAAGGCAGTGTGGCAAGGGATTTCACTCTCAGAGTCCACTTTCAGTGCAGACTCTCTTATGCTGTTCTCATAGCCCTTGTGTGCAATTGCATGTACCAACACTGGCACACACATTATAAATAATAGCAGTAACAATACTAGTGGGATCTTAAAACGCCCTTTCTCAAGTGAGCCCCAAGTGCGTATGTTTCATAATCCACATACCACTGTCTGAACACACAGAAATACTGAAACAAACTTTGCACTGTTGGTTCCCGCACCTTTTCTGTCTTCAGTCACTCTACATGGAATGACCTCTCCTTCTTCTCCGACAGAAACTCTCCCTGGACTCATTCAGGTCAAACTTCAAGATGTTTCTTTTCCCAAAACTACAGACCTGCCATGGTTTCCGTTTTGTGTTGCTGTCTTCGTCCATCTCTTCATCCATCTCAAGTCTCTGTTTGGTGCGCATTTTAAGTTGCGTGTAAAATGAGTTTTGTATAGTCAGTATGCTCATGTGTGCAGGGGTGCCGGTGTTTGCATGTGTGCGTGCATGTACATGCATAGAATAGTCTCTATGGACAAGACTTTGCGCATTATATATACTTTAATTATCATTGTTTATTTAACTCTTTCACAGCAGAAAACGACCAACAGAAGTGGAAGATTTGAAATCCTTAAGCCTTTTCCTTTTTTTTGCATTAGCACATGAAGATTTCCACGAAAATGCACAGTATCAAAAGTCAATTTGTTAGACTGGGACGGGAAAATATACTGTTTGCAGGCCTGCCTGCATACTTTTCAACCAGGGGTAGTGAAGGGGTTAAAAACAGCACACACTGGGTAGGAAAGCATGGGTAGCACTGCTCTGGCGTCCACTGCAGCACTGCTCAGGTGGGGACAACCCAAACCTCCCTCAAGGGATTAACGAAGTAATAATCAAATGACGAAGCAATACTACTGGGCAGGCGGCACTAGCTCTGACCTGCATAACCTTCTGGTCCGACTTGGAACGCTCCAGTCGCTCCTCCTTCAGCGCTCGCCGCATCTGTTCCAGCTCCACCTGGAGACAGGCAGTGTTGGAAGCCAGTGACATCAGTCGGTGTCGGGTGTGGGAACAAATGGCAGAAGGACACAGCAATGAACAGACGGTGGGGGCTGGGGTGGGGTGGGGCGGAGAGATAAGGATAACAGACTCTCTCTTGCACGCACGCACACACACACATACACATGTGCACACACACACAAATACACATACAAACCATATTACACACATATACATTACACCCACCCACATGAACACATACACATACACACACATGAACACACACACACACCCTCTCTCTCCTAACAAAGCAAATACCTCTACCATCACCTCTTTCTTCATCAAACACCAAACCTGCAGTTCTCTCTCCCTCTCTCTCCATCAAACACCAAACCTGGAGTTCTCTCTCTCTCCCTCTCTCTCCATCAAACACCAAACCTGCAGTTCTCTATCTCTCTCTCTCTCCCTCTCTCTCCATCAAACACCAAACCTGCAGTTCTCTCTCTCTCTCTCCCTCTCTCTCCATCAAACACCAAACCTACAGTTCTCTCTCCCTCTCTCTCCATCAAACACCAAACCTGGAGTTCTCTCTCTCTCTCCCTCTCTCTCCATCAAACACCAAACCTGCAGTTCTCTCTCTCTCTCTCCATCAAACACCAAACCTGCAGTTCTCTCTCTCTCTCTCCCTCTCTCTCCATCAAACACCAAACCTACAGTTCTCTCTCTCTCTCCCTCTCTCTCCATCAAACACCAAACCTGGAGTTCTCTCTCTCTCTCCCTCTCTCTCCATCAAACACCAAACCTGCAGTTCTCTCTCTCTCTCTCTCTCTCTCCATCAAACACCAAACCTGCAGTTCTCTGATGTCCCTCTCCCGCTTTCTCTGCAGGTCTGCGTTCAGCCGATCCTCCTCCAGCATCTTCATCTCAGCCACAGTGTCCAGCGACTGGTCCACGCAGCTGTCCTCTCGGGTGATGAGGATGGAGGTGGTGTCCCCCTCGCTTATGTCGTCAATGGGTTTCCGGGGCGTTCGCTCCGGTGGGAACCCCCTGTGTTCAAACACATCACTGGATAGGACACTTGACATCACTGGACAGGACATTTGACATCATTGGATAGGACACTTGACATCACTGGACAGGACATTTGACATCATTGGATAGGACACTTGACATCACTGGACAGGACATTTGACATCATTGGAGAGGACACATGACATTGTTGGACAGGACATTTGACATCATTGGATAGGACACTTGACATTGCTGGATAGGACATTTGACATCGCTGGATAGGACATTTGACATCGCCGGATAGGACACTTGACCTAACTGGATAGGCCACTTGACATCACTGGATAGGACATTTGACATCACTGGATAGGACACCTGACAATGTGCGTGGCAGAAGCAGTAAAAACGCAACAAATTCTGTGTGGATATTGATTACTGTGTAACAACATCCTAACACATAAAAGGTTCAAAAGAGCACTATTTATTAAAACAAAACGCAGCACGCAAATTTTCAGCGTAATGCCTTTGATCAAGCTACAAAACGACGCTTAAACAACAGTTAAATGATTCTTCAAAGCACTACACACAAACGCAACTCAACCAAAAGCAGATAAATGTCCTAGTCCCACATCTCAGTTTTCACCATTTAACTGTTGCTTGATAACCGGGGATTGCCCTGAAAATTCACATGTTGTGTTTTGCACTAATAAACAGCAGTAAGTAAACATGGTGCTTAACAGCCACAGAAACCATGAGGCTTATTAGGGATGGGGAGAAGGGGAGGGAAGGGGGTATGGAGGTGGGGAAAGAAGGAGATTATATACCTATCGCTACACTGTCAACACCAGAATGATTCCTGCATTAAGATGGGCAGCAATGAGAGACATTTTAATGTTTCAGCAGGAAGTGATGGACAAAGTCACAAGACAGTGTCCACAAATCACAATTTTTCTGAAGAGAAAGGAGAGCCAAAGCAGTATCGAACCGAGGTCCTTCAGCCTTACCGCTAGGCCAAACCAGCGCACTTAATAAAAAGCAATTTGTTTTTTAACCTTTTAAGTGTGGATCCTGTTTTAGGATGCTAGCAGTAATTCTTGTTTCAGATTTGTTTTGTTTAATTTATTTTTTTACTGTGATAACAACCTGACACAAACACCGGAGATGAATTCTGCTTCTTACAGTGTTGTTAAAACAGTCCCATTCTTTTTTAAACTCTTTCCATACATTGTTTTGTTAGACCTGTTTAATACCAAGTTGTCTGGAAAAAGGCATATTTAACACTGTCACCACCAGAATAATTCTGCATTAAGACAGGCAGCGATGAGAGCCATTTTAAGGTTTTAAACTGTGAGGGGCAAAGTCACAAGACAGTGTGCATAAACCACAACTTTTGAAGAGAAAGGACAGCCAAAGTGGGGAAGATATATATATTTTTTTCCCTCTGTTATGTTTTCCATATATATATCTATAAAAATTCAGGTAGGAAGAATTGTTGAAATTCTGTTCATAGTCATTACTGACTTGCTACAGAAACAAAGCAAAAAAACACATACATACATAAACTAAAGGCATTCATAAAATAAGTAAACTTTATTACAAACATGCTCTCCACACACACACACACACACAAACACACACCACATCACACACACAACCACTGAAACGTCAGCTTCACTAACCTGAATCTGTTAAGAGCTTCACTAACCTGAATCTGTTAAGAGCTTCACTCACATGAATCTGTTAAGAGCTTCACTAGCATGAATTAGTTAAGAGCTTCACTAACCTGAATCTGTTAAGAGCTTCACTAACCTGAATCTGTTAAGAGCTTCATTAACCTGGATCTGTTAAGAGCTTCACTAACCTGAATCTGTTAAGAGCTTCACTAACCTGAATCTGTTGGCGCGAGCGGCCGTTCGCCATGGCAACCCTGGCGTGGGCTTCAAGTTCTCCATGGCTTCCTGTCTGGACAAGGCCACAGCGCTTGTAGACTTGGAGCGTCTGCGTGAACTGACCGGTGTTACCTGCAAGGTGTTATTGCACATGTCAGACACCAGAGCTTGGTGTGTGTGTGTTGTACACTGCCCTAAGTTAGCTAAACTGTTGGTGTGTGTGTGTTGTACACTGCCCAAAGTTAGCTAAACTGTGTCAGTACACATCAGTTGTCAGAGCTTGGTGTGTGTGTGTGTGTGCATGTGTGTGTGTGTGTGTGCGTGTGTGTGTGTGTGTGTGTGTGTGTGTGTGTGTGTGTGTGTGTGTGTGTGTGTGTGTGTGTGTGTGTGTGTGTGTGTTGTAGACAGCCCAAAGTTAGCTGAACTGTGTCAGTACACATGCCAGTCATCACAGCTTGGTGTCTGTTGTACGCTGCCACAAGTTAGCTAAACTGTGTCAGTATACACATCAACTGTCAGCGCTTTGTGTTAGAATTGTGAGTGTTGTAGGACCCTGATGCTGAGTGCTTTGTGTTAGAATTGTGAATGTTGTAGGACCCTGATGCTGAGTACTTTGTGTTAGAATTGTGAATGTTGTAGGACCCTGATGCTGAGTGCTTTGTGTTAGAATTGTGAGTGTTGTAGGACCCTGATGCTGAGTGCTTTGTGTTAGAATTGTGAATGTTGTAGGACCCTGATGCTGAGTGCTTTGTGTTAGAATTGTGAGTGTTGTAGGACCCTGATGCTGAGTGCTTTGTGTTAGAATTGTGAATGTTGTAGGACCCTGATGCTGAGTGCTTTGTGTTAGAATTGTGAATGTTGTAGGACCCTGATGCTGAGTGCTTTGTGTTAGAATTGTGAATGTTGTAGGACCCTGATGCTGAGTGCTTTGTGTTAGAATTGTGAATGTTGTAGGACCCTGATGCTGAGTGCTTTGTGTTAGAATTGTGAATGTTGTAGGACCCTGATGCTGAGTGCTTTGTGTTAGAATTGTGAATGTTGTAGGACCCTGATGCTGAGTGCTTTGTGTTAGAATTGTGAATGTTGTAGGACCCTGATGCTGAGTGCTTTGTGTTAGAATTGTGAATGTTGTAGGACCCTGATGCTGAGTGCTTTGTGTTAGAATTGTGAATGTTGTAGGACCCTGATGCTGAGTGCTTTGTGTTAGAATTGTGAATGTTGTAGGACCCTGATGCTGAGTGCTTTGTGTTAGAATTGTGAATGTTGTAGGACCCTGATGCTGAGTGCTTTGTGTTAGAATTGTGAATGTTGTAGGACCCTGATGCTGAGTGCTTTGTGTTAGAATTGTGAATGTTGTAGGACCCTGATGCTGAGTGCTTTGTGTTAGAATTGTGAATGTTGTAGGACCCTGATGCTGAGTGCTTTGTGTTAGAATTGTGAATGTTGTAGGACCCTGATGCTGAGTGCTTTGTGTTAGAATTGTGAATGTTGTAGGACCCTGATGCTGAGTGCTTTGTGTTAGAATTCTGAGTGTTGTAGGACCCTGATGCTGAGTGCTTTGTGTTAGAATTCTGAGTGTTGTAGGACACTGATGCTGAGTACTTTGTGTCATCAGAACTGTGAGTGTTGTGGGGCCCTGATGCTGAGTGCTTTGTGTTGTCAGTACTGTGAGTGTTGTAGAATTTTGTGTTGTCAGTACTGTGAGTGTTGTAGGATATGTGATGTCAGTACTGTGAGAGTTGTGGGACTTTGTGATGTCAGTACTGTGAGTGTTGTGGGTCTTTGTGATGTCAGTACTGTGAGTGTTGTGGGACTTTGTGATGTCAGTACTGTGAGTGTTGTGGGACCCTGAGCTTTGCGCTATCAGAATTATGAGTGTTGTGGGACCTTGATGGTGGTCTTCTTGCCGATGCTGCTGTTCAGCACTTTGGTGGTCCTGCGTCTGGACCTCTGCGACCTGCTGCTGGGCGCCTTCTCCTCCTCCGCCGCTGGCTCAATCCACTGGTACTGAGCACAGGGAGAAACAAAACATGGGATGAGACATCATCATTTTCATTATCACCTCACTGCCATCACTATCACCACCACCACCATCATCATCATCGTCACCACCTTCATTATCACCTCACTGCCATCACCACTACCACCATCACCATTATCATCATCATCCACTGGTACTGAGAACAGGGAGAAATGAAACAAGGTGTAAGACATCATCACCACCACCACCACCATTACTTTCATCATCATCATCACCATCATCACCATCACCATCACCACCATCATCACCACCATCATCATCACCACCATCATCACCATCATCATCACCACCATCATCATCACCATCACCACCATCATCATCACCATCATCATCATCACCATCATCATCACCACCATCATCATTACCATCATCATCACCACCATCATCATCACCACCATCATCACCACCATCATCATCACCATCATCATCACCACCACCATCATCATCACCACCATCATCACCACCATCATCATCACCACCATCATCATCACCATCATCATCACCACCATCATCATCACCATCATCATCACCACCATCATCATCACCATCATCATCATCATCATCTTCACCCTGCCATGTCCATCTGCTGGCTCGATCCATTGGTACTGAGCACAGGGACAAATGAAACATGGGGTAAAACATCAGCATCATCACCACCACCACCATCATCTTCATTATCCTGCTATGTCCATCTGCTAGCTTCATCCACTGGTATCACACAAGGAGAACGATGAAACATGGGGCGAGACATCATCATCGCCATGACCACATTTACCACCTCCCTGCCTTCTTCCTCTGTTCACAGGCTGTTTTCAGAACCCACACGCACAAGAGAAAAAGAGCAAGGAACGAAAATGAGACCTCATCATCATCATCACCATCGTCATCATCATGTCTTTTTCATCTGTCACACGCACAGAGAAAGACAGCAAGGAACAAGAATGAGACATCATCATCGTCATCCTCCTCCTGTCTTTTTCATCTGTCACACGCACAGAGAAAGACAGCAAGGAACAAGAATGAGACATCATCATCATCATCCTGTCTTTTTCATCTGTCACACACACAGAGAAAGAGAGCAAGGAACAAGAATGAGACATCATCATCATCATCCTGTCTTTTTCATCTGTCACACACACAGAGAAAGAGAGCAAGGAATGAGAATGAGACATCCTCCTCCTCCTCCTCTTGTCTTTTTCATCTGTCACACGCACAGAGAAAGAGAGCAAGGAACGAGAATGAGACATCCTCCTCCTCCTCCTCTTGTCTTTTTCATCTGTCACACGCACAGAGAAAGAGAGCAAGGAACGAGAATGAGACATCATCATCATCATCATCACCATCATGATTATTGTGCCTTTTTCATCTGTCAGTGGGATGTGCAGAACCTGCACTCACACAGAGATGAGACATCATCATCATCATCATCATCATCATCATCACCATCATGATTATTGTGCCTTTTTCATCTGTCAGTGGGATGTGCAGAACCTGCACTCACACAGAGATGAAACTGAACAGCGATGACACATCGTCAACACCATCATCGTCATCACCCTGCCCTGTTTCATCACACTGTGGGGTGTGTGCAGAACTCACACTCACAGAATACCCAAACAAGGGAGTTAATTAGCGCTTGAAAGACGTCGCACAAACACAACAACAAAGACCTGCGTCGCCCACTGGTAACTCTCTCACCTGGCATGCGAGTAAATACGAGGTACACAACTCCCACCAGAGGCACACCCTTTGAGAACCAATTGAGGATGTACCTTTGGTGGAGTTTATGTACCTTGTATTTACTTGCATGCCAGGTGAGAGTTACTACAGGTGACTCAGGTCTTTGTTGTGCTTGTGTGACGTCTTTTGAGTGCTGATTAACTCCCTGGTGTGTTGATTCTGCATGAATGCTCTGGGCCTCATTCTGTTTCAGATTCGCACTCACAGAGAAACAGAAGAAGGAGCGACAAATCATCACAACCATTACCCTGTCTTGTCCATCTGTGGATCTACTCAGTGTCCACACAGCTATGTGGATGAAGTGGACAGAAAGGAGTGTGTGCGTGCGTGCGTGCGTGTGTGTGTGTGTATGTGTGTGTATGTGTGCATACTGTGTGTGTGTGTGTGTGTTGCATGTGAGTGTGGTGTCTGCGTGTGTGCATGTGTGTGTGTGGTGTGTGTACGTGTATGTGAGCATACTCTGTGTGTGTGTGTGTGTGTGTGTGTGTGTGTGTGTGTGTGTAGGCTAAGCTGGGGGGGGGGGGCTAAGCTGTGGGGGGGGGGCTAAGCTGTGTTGTGTTTGTGTGTGTGTGTGTGTGTGTGTGTGTGTGTGTGTGTGTGTAGGCTAAGCTGTGTGTGTGTGTGTGTGTGTGTGTGTGCATGCATCCATGTGTGTGTGTGTGTGCGCGTGCATGCATGTGTGTGTGCATTGTGTGCGTGTGTGTGTGTGTGTGTGTGTGTGTAGGATAAGCTGTGTGTGTGTGTGTGTGTGTGTGTGTAGGCTAAGCTGTGGGGGGGGGGCTAAGCTGTGTGTGTGTGTGTGTGTAGGCTAAGCTGTGTGTGTGTGTGTGTGTGTGTGTGTGTGTGTGTAGGCTAAGCTGTGTGTGTGTGTGTATGTGTGTGTAGGCTAAGCTGTATGTATGTGTGTGTGTGTGTGTGTGTGTGTGTGTGTGTGTGTGTGTGTGTGTAGGCTAAGCTCTGTGTGTGTGTATGTGTGTGTAGGCTAAGCTGTATGTATGTGTGTGTATGTGTGTGTGTGTATGTGTGTGTGTGTGTGTGTGTGTGTGTGTGTGTGTGTGTGTTAGGCTAAGCTGTGTGTGTGTGTATGTGTGTGTAGGCTAAGCTGTATGTGTGTGTGTGTGTGTGTGTGTGTGTGTGTGGTGTGTGTGTGTGTGTGTGTGTGTGTGTGTGTAGGATAAGCTGTGTGTGTGTGTATGTGTGTGTAGGCTAAGCTGTATGTGTGTGTGTGTGTGTGTGTGTGTGTGTGTGTGTAGGCTAAGCTGTGTGTGTGTGTGTGTGTGTGTGTGTGTGTGCTAAGCTGGGGGGGGGGGGGGGCTAAGCTGTGTATGTGTGTAGGCTAAGCTCTGTGTGGTGGGGATGGGGCTAAGCTGTGTGGGGGGGGGGGCTAAGCTGTGTGTGGGGGGGGGGGGTGCTAAGCTGTGTGTGCGCGGGGGGTGGGGGGGGTGTGGGGGGGAGGAGAAGGGGGAGTTTGCGCTCGCCCTTCGCTCTAATATAACCGTTACAGCTGCCGACTGGGCGTGAAAAGACCAAGTCCCCTTAATTCTTTCCCATCCACCAGTGTAGTCGGAGGTCTGTCCGAGGTTGTTGTTTGTTTGTTATTGCTTTGATGTGTTCTTTATGTGCGAGCTGACACTGTAATTTCCTGTAATGGGATGAATAAAGTAGTCTGTATTCTGTGCTCTTCCGACATCCGGTCCGTCTGTATGTCTCTGAGGAGTAAGACAGAGAAACTGGATTTGAACAGCACAGGGAGACTAAAGGGTGACCAAA
>OY757558.1:367780-397780 GCA_963584105.1 Alviniconcha strummeri | reverse complement strand
AGAATTTGGACTTAAAGAGAGAGGGTGTATTGGATATAGTGTAGTCGTGTGTGTGTGTGTGTGTGTGTGTGTGTGTGTGTGTGTGTGTGTGTGTGTGTGTGTGTGTGTGTGGTGTGTGTGCGCGCGCGCGTGCGCGCGCGCGCGTGCGTGCGTGAGTTTATATATATATATGGGAGGGAAGTGTTTACATACTTGTTGTCTTGAAGGTCTCACGGTTGGCAGTGTGTGTGTGTGTGTGTGTGTGTGTGTGTGTGTGTGTGAGAGAGAGAGAGAGAGGAGAGAGAGAGAGAGAGAGAGAGAGAGAGAGAGAGAGAGAGAGAGAGAGAGAGAGAGAGAGAGATTGGGGGTTGATTCCTGGACACCTTTTTGACGTTTTCTGCACCTTTATCTCACATCTGGAAAAATGAAATTAGAAAAGAGTGTGCGAATTCTTTGTGCCTTCCAAACACCGTTTTAAGCATTTTTTTGTGTGGGTATTCCTAACGTACAGGAACTTACTTCGGAGAGGTCAGGAAAGATACCAGGGCGGTACATGGATGGTACCTTGAAATTTTCTTGGGTGACTTAGAGAGAGAGAGAGGGAGAGAGAGGTGGATTGGATAAAGAGTAGTCGTGTGTGTGTGTGTGTGTGTGTGTGTGTGTGTGTGTGTGTGTGTGTGTGTGTGTGTGTGTGTGTGTGTGTGTGCGCGCGTGTTCGTTCGTGCGTGCGTGCGTGCGCGCGCGGGCGCGCGTACATGCGTGTGTGCGTTTATATATATATATACGGAGAGCACATGGCATTCGTCTTCAATTGTGTCTACACTAAAGGGGCTGAGTCATTGATCCTTTGCTATTGAGAAGCGAAGCCTGTGGCCGTTTATACGCGAAACGCCCTTCCGAGAGTAACAGTTATGTACACTCTGCTTTGTAAGACTTGCAGGTATCTTTCACGCGCAGAGAGAGAGAGAGAGAGAGAGAGAGAGAGAGAGAGAGAGAGAGAGAGAGAGAGAGAGAGAGAGAGAGAATGACTGACGTGAACAGCCTGGCTGGGGTAAGGTACATATATAAACTACCGTAATCGTGACACTATAGACAGCAGACAGATGTGTGTATGCTGGTATGAAGATTTTTTACATTTTATTTTTAAATCAATAAGTCATTTGTTTCAAGTGCATAGACCAAAATATTTTAAACCACCCAGTAAGACTTTTCCCACCAAAAGCAGGCGCAATCGATAGTTTTATTATTCTGCTATCATGCTGCTATTATGCGTTATCCTTGTGCATGCCATAGTGTCGTTAAGACTTCTCTTTTTGATGGTGAACATGGGGTGTTTAACTGACTAGTGCAACGGTGTTAGTGCAAACAGTATCTCAGAAAAACTGAAAACGGTCCATTACGCTTTCTCTATCGGGAGTTGAACCCACGGTAGCTTCGCTTTCACTAGATCAGCACCATAGCTCTAACCACTGAGCTACGGCCCTTTCAGTCATGTGGGTTGTCAGGACAAAACGGGGCATGACTGATCAAGACTAGTACAAGTCAGCCAGAAATTGCGCTTGTCTACGGGAGGTAATCCATGAATAATAATCACGCAAATGATTGACAGCCTGGTACCTTGAAGACACCTTCTGAGTATTCCGGGCGTGCCTTTTATGCACTTTCCAGACACTTTCCGAGCACCTTTTCAATACCCAAACAGAACTAGTACTACAGAGGTGTTCAGAAAGTGTTGGCGAGGTGCACCTCCAGCCTTGATTTGCATATGTTAATTGTACCATTTTGGTACCTTTTCCGTACTCTTCTAGTACCTAAAGTTGCTCTGGGTCTTTATCTCCGCGCGAGCTGTCCACTAACGCTGTCAGCGCCCTCTGAAAGGTTTGGGTGCTAATCAAACTCCAGGCTCTGGTTTACGACATCCTTCCTTCAACCACTGCCATATTTAGTTACGCCACTGGTCCCATAAAACTGTCAGCTAACGAGAAGTGTTTTGTTGGAGCTCAAACAGTAGTAAGTGTGTTACAAACAACTCAGATAAAACAAGGCGTGTCATTTATAGCCGCCAACAAAATGTACACCAGCACACATAAAACCACAATCGTTTGAATCGAGACGACTTGGGGGCGGGGATAGCTCAGTGGTTAGAGCGCCGGACTCGTGTTTGAAATGTCGCGGGTTCAAATCCCTGCTGGAACGGCGGGAGAATTTTCTTCTCCAGGGTCGACTTTCTGTGCTGACTCTTATTTCGGTATCCGTTCCACCCCCGTGTTACCACAGTAGCACGTAAAAAATCCCGGTCATTCTGCCAAAAAGTGCAGGTGTCAGGTTACAGCTAAACACGCATACATCTTACGTATGTGGATTTTATTGAACCGTGCTTCGGCATTGGTCACAACTTGTCCCTAATATGTCAAATGACATCTGAGGACATTAAGCATCAACTCATCATCATCGAGACGACATCCGAGGACATTAAGCATAAAATTCTCTCTCTCTCTCTCTCTCTCTCTCTCTCTCTCTCTCTCTCTCTCTCTCTCTCTCTCTCTCTATCGAGACGGAACTCTTTTTTATTCCCGGGGGGGATGCGTCTCACGTTTACGTGCGTGCTTTGGCGCTAGGTTGCTTCTACAGTCATCTTAGTACCCAAACCTTTCGGAGGGCGCTGACCGCGTCGCTGGACAGCTGCGCGGAGATAAAGAATACCCCTTCAGTGGCGTAACTAAATCTGGCAGAGTTTGGAGGAAGGTACCGGAAAACGATGCTCGCAGTGTGGGTGCTAATAAGTTTGCGGAAGCAACACAGCGTCAGAGTGGTAAGGCGGTAGGCTGGTAAGCGGAAGAACCTTGGTTCGATACCGCTTCGGCTCTCCTTTCTCTTCAAAAGTTGTGGTTTGTGGACACGGTCTTGTGACTTTGTCCCTCACAATTAATGAAACATTAAAATGGCTCTCATCACTGCCCATCTTAATGCAGGAGTCATTCTGGTGGTAACAGTGTAGCGATAGGTATATAATCTCCCCCCCTCCCCCCCATACTCCCTCCTTCTCCCCGTTCCTGATAAGCCTTATGGTTTCTATGGACGTTAAGCACCATGTTTACGACTACAATTTGAGTTGTCTGTTACAAACTTACTGGCATGTCAGTGGCACCAACGCAAAAAAACAACAACAAAACAAACAAACAAACAAAACTGTCCGTTAACTTATAGTTGTTTCACACCTAAGGCGTAACAAATTATGGCAGTGGTTGTTGGAGGGATGTCGTAAACCAGTGTGGTTGGAGTTTGTGTTCCATCCTGTGTAGACTGGGGAGCCGGTTTGGTCCAGCGGCAAGACGTTAGAATGGTCAACTGACGACCTCAATTCGATTCCCCGCCGTCGGCTCTCTTTTCTCCGTTTCGGTTGTGTTGTGTTGCTTAATGTCCTCGGATGTCGGCTGACATATTAGGGACAAGCTGAGACCAATGCCGAAGCATGGTTCAATACAGCTTTACGTCCACGGAAACCAGAAGGCTCGTTAGGACGGACAGCCCAGGACGGCCACCTCGACTCTCACACAGCTCCACAACTATGATGCCTCTTTTCTCCTTAAAATGTTTGCCTCTTGTACGCCATCTAATGACCTTGCCCCTCACAATGAAGGAAGCATACAAATGGAGCTCATCGCTGCCCGTCTTAATTCGGGAGTCATTCCGGTGGTGACAATGTAGCGTTAGGTAGCGTTAAGTTCTCCCCCCCCCCCCACACACACACACACACGAACACCTCACCCGATCCGTTTTCATGGGATCTCTGTCCCTGCTAGTAGGCTACCTGGGAGATGATTCGGTGATAACGAAACTCTGTCGACTGGAATCGCGTGCGGCCGAGAAAATCACCAACACGAGAGATGACGTTATACGTACACGCGACTTAGACGTCCTTAATACTGATTGTATTCTGACGTTAGAACAGCTCGATATCTCAACCCCCCCCCCGCCCCCCCCCCCCCCCCCCAACCATCTTGTCTTGGGACGGGGTTGATGGGTAGGGGCTTTTTGTACTTTATTAGTATTTTAGTTTTGGCTTGTGAGGCATACGCATTGTGTGTATCTGGCACTATGACATTCATTCATTCATTCAAGTTTGTACGTTTACAAAAGATATAAGGTTTATTCACTATCTCTTCCAAGACAACTAAAATATTTGCACTGTTTAAAACTGTATACAAAACTAAATTACAATATTATAGCTCAATACGTATAGTCACCAATACTCCCGTATTACATTTATAAACAACAAATTCAACGTGTGGCAGTCATCTCAGCACAAAATTATCAACCAAAATAAATGTTAATATGGGTAGACAATGTAACGTAACTAGGCTATAACGTAGCCTGACAAGCGTGAGATCACCGACCGTCTCAATCCACTCATCACTGACACTGCATAGTGCATATGACAGGCTGTCACTGGCACATGTGTGCGTGTCAGTGTGATATGTGAGTGCATGTGCATGTGTGTGGGGGTATGAGAGTGTAGCTGCGCGCACGCGTGTGTGTGTGTAGTGATTGACTCTAACGTTCTGTTACAGGATCGAGGTCATAGGAATCCTTGAAACCGAAGAACATGAGTGATGTGCCTCCGAGTAAGTACTGCAATGCTTAATCTTGAAACATGTACCCCGAACTGAGACCGGGGATATTTGATTTTTCCCGTGTCTGGAATCTCAGGGCTGTCATTTGATTCTATTTTCCTATCTGTTATCTGCTGTTTTTTCTATATACTCCTTTGGCTCTTTCTGTCTTGCCTTTTTTTCTGTTAATTGTCCATTGTTCTGACTCAGTTTCCCCCCATAATATTTTTAAACATGTGTGAGCAAGTGCTCTTTGTATGCGTTTTACAATAATCCCGCCCCTGTTAACAGATCCACAGCAATTTCATTACTGTACTAATAGTAACCCGGGAACCGGAGCAGACGACGCTTTTGCTTTGAAGCGCGGCGTGTGGCGTAACGCCACATATGGCCTTCACACAGCTGACCGGCGATAACCGCCGAAGTGCGCGCCATTTTCAAATCTGTTTTCACCCTTAACATTTTGACCGCTTGTTTGTTTACCTACTCTTTGTTTACCTAGTCCTTTTTATGCACTAAGCTATGTATAATATAATTTGGCATCTTAGAATGTTTATCTAACGTTTATTTAGACACAGGATCGAGCTTAATCCGAGTAGCCGAGGCCTCTCTAGGTCCATTCTTTTTATAGCCGTCGTCTGCATGGCGCGCTTTGTTTAGTACTAGTGAATAGTAGTGAAATGTTGTTTTGATTCGATTAAAGTAATTCTGTGTCGATCAATACTTTGTCGTATAGTATTTTGCTTAGCTGACTTCATGTTTAGTGTTTATTTGGGGTTGAAATTAACTTATTAAGTATTGTGTAATGTAGGAGCTAAGTTGTATTCATAGACTACTTATTATCACTATCAGAGCTGCTGCGACTAAAGCCCGTTCTTAATTGGGCGAATGTTTCTTCGCGAAGCTAGTTGGAAGTATTCGGCGAAGCTAGTTGGTTCTTAATTGGGCCAACTTTTCTTCGCGAACCTAGTTGGAAGTATTCGTCCAAGCTATATTCGGGGTCCAAAAACCTTCGCTCAACATGTTCTGGGAACATTCGCCCTATTGGACGATCATTGCCTCTGATTGGCTGAGAGCAGAGCTCTCCTGTGAATGAAGAAAACACAAAAATAAAAATGGATGACGGTGTCGCTAGATTCTTCACTCGCTTCAGAGGGAATTTGTTTATTTGTTGACTTGTGGAAGGCGCAGCCTTGTCTCGGAGACCCAGAATGAGATAGTAGTTAGTTGAATTACCGTGTGAGGGATGATTAAAGTATATTGACTTGACTTGACTTGACTTGACTTGACTTTAGCCTACGTTTTCGATCATACTGTCTGCTGCGCGTCTGCCGCAAGTTCGGGCCGAAGCTTGCATCTCATTACAAGACAGTTGAGAACGAAGTAAAGTTCGTCGAACTGTCCGAACCATGTTAAAAGGGCAACAAGGATTATGCCCCCCCCCCCCCCCCCCTTTTTTTTTTCTTTCTCACAGTAATCGTTTGAGTATGATCCTTTCCATTATCTTACCAGCATGTGATGTTAGTACAATTGGTCTGTAGCTAGCAATATTATTGCTTATTTTGTTTTGCCTTGTTTTAGAATCAGGATTATTACTGACTGCTTCCAGATACTAGGAAGAGTTTAATTTAACCAACATTTTTGGTAAAATGCATGTAATAACTGTTTCCAACTATCAGGCAAATGATTCAGCATTTGATATGAGATGCCATCAATTCCAACTGCTGTAGAGTTTGATGCAAAAGACTCCAAGGTCTCTATAAATTCATCATACTGTAATGGGGAATTCAAGTAAAGACACTGGTTTGGAACTGCGTCCTTGTATTCTTCTTTTTGTTCTTCTTCCTTTCTAAATTTGATAATCGATGGATTGAGATTTGATGATAAACTATTTTCTGCAAACAAACTTACAAATGCTTCTGCTTTATCTTGTCCGCTTGGAAAGTCATTATTTTCTAATTTGATAGGATATTTGTGTGTGCGCCAGCCTAATGGTGCTAAGATATAGGACTATCACCATGCCTATATGTCATTTCCACTCGCATTCTCATACATTTCTCATAAATTCACATCGACACTGGGGTTGCAGTTCAGTCCACGTATTGTGACATGTAATCAATAGCATGATTATAAAGATATCAATGTGAATGGCATAAGCCATGCCACTGTGAGTTATACAGATTGATACGTAAGTTTACATAGTACAGGAAACATCGTTACATGAGATCCATTCTTTCCTTTCTAAACTAATATGTACGAAGAGCATTGCTTTCACACTTTTGAAACTGTTAGATTAGAGAAGGCCCTTTTGCCTAGCTGACTGGATTGTCTCCCCTGGACTGTCCTTTTGGGGGGGAAACAACGCCATAACACTTCTATCCCTACACGGGAAGTGTTGGCCCAAAAAGAAAGATAAATGGCTGAAGTGCACCCCAAAGCGTGAATACCGCTGCTAATAAAGACAAACAAGAAGGTGAGCTGGTGGTCCCCGTTGTGGCTCCAGCCCTGTTGGTCCGGGTGAGGTATGGTCCAGGTCTGAGAACCCTCGAGACCTGTAACATGCAAACACTCAGCAGCAGAAAAAAACATTTTCAAACCTGGAACATATGAAAACTGGCAGCAGCAAGACATTCCAACATGAATGTTTTGCCAAACATTTTTTTTGGCCCCTCTCTTTAGGCCCCACCCTTACTTCTCACTCTGATGACCCATGCAATTAATCATGCAAGTGCTCGTGATGGAGGAGACACCCTCTGTGATCATCGCATGTACTTCATGAAGGCATCTGAGGACCGTCTACCCAGTGATCTTATCTGGCTCTCTGACATGCCTTGGGCTGCAGCAGTAGTGGCTGCTCCTATACGAAAGCTATGTGATTTAAACTGTTTGGGGCAGAAATGACAAAACTGCAGGGCTCCTCGCAGCTGCTCATTAAACTTGGCACGCGTGACAGGCACGCTGGGGCAATATAGAAATAAAGTACCTGCTGTAGCACCTCGCACAGACAAGTAAGCCTTCATGATCTGAAGAGGGCAGTCCTGCGGCGAGGTGGTACCTTTTATTGTTAGGGTCAAGGGCTTGCCTTTGGTGTGCTTGAAGTGAATGGAGGTCACTGTCAAGGATGTGTCTGACAAGCGGCAGGACTGCCAACTAAAATCATGAAATAAAGTCTGACAAGCGTCGGGACTGCAAACTCAAACCAGTGGAATAAAGTGGCATGGCTGTAAACTGAAACCAATGAAATAAAGTCTGACAAGCAGCAGGACTGCAGATTGAAACCATGAAATCAAGTTTGACAAGTGTCAGGACTACCAACTGAAACCAATGCAATAAAGTCTGACCAGTGGCACGGCTGTAATCTGGAACCAATGCAATAAAGTCTGACCCGTGGCACGGCTATAAACTGAAACCCATGCAATAAAGTCTGTAAACTGAAACCAATGAATTAAAGTCTGGTAAGTGGCCCGGCTGTAAACTGAAAACAGTGCAATAAATCTGGCAAGTGGCATGGCTGTAAACTGAAACCAATGCAATAAGTCTGACAAGTGGCAGCGTTGTAAACTGATACTAAAGCGACAGAGTCTCGCAAGCGGCAGGGCTGCAACTGTAATGTGCATTAACGCAGTGGCCCACAGAGGGCAAAACTGCCTCACGGGGAGGACAACCACCAACGGCCCACAGGGGGCATGGCTGCCTCACGGGGAGGACAACTCACCGAAAGGCCTGCAGCGGGCATGGCTGCCTCACGGGGAGGACAACCACCAACGGTCCACAGAGGACATGGCTGCCTCCCTGGGAGGACAACTCACCAAAAAGGCCCGCAGGAGGCATGGCTGCCTCGCGGGGAGGTTCTTTTATTTCACACTCACAGGGTACCTCACTTTGATCGCTTCAGCTTGTCCAGGAGCTGGTCCACCCAGGCTGGTTCTGCCCCCACTGCTGAAGGGCCTGAAGTGTTGGTGTCTTGGTGGTGGACCGGTGGTGCCGGTGCCGTCGAGGCCTTCCTGGAACGCCGGACATGGTCCGTTCGTCTGGCAGTCCCTCTAATGCCCTGGCATGGCGGCTCCTCGTTGGGTGTCTTTGGCATCTGATCATAAAGCAACTCAGGAAGAGCTAGATATTAGTCACTCTGGTGTGTCCCTTTCTAAGGTTTTAGCAATATATTTGGTATAGCTATAAGCAGGTCGCACCTTGGACCTAGTGAAATAAATTCTAGCCAGTCAGGTCACACCTTGGACCTGGTGAAGTATATTGTGGCCGATGACAGAGCTGCAGTGTAGTGTGCATTAGGTCATGGGCCCCAAGGGACATAGCCAAACACATCGTAACTTTTCGAATTATAAATCTCTGTGCAGATACATGCAGGTTGTAAACTGAACCTGGATAACTCAAATCTGGCAAGTGGCAGACTGCAAGCTGAAACCAATGAAATAAAGTCTGACAAGCGGCAGGACTGCAAACTGTAACCAGAAAATATAGTCTGACAAGCGTCAGGATTGCAAACTGGAACCATTGAAATAAAGTCTAACCAGTGGCACGGCTGTAAACTGAAACCAATGCCATAAAGACGAGTGGCGGGACTGTAAACTGAAACCAGTGAAATTCTGGCAAGTGGCACGGCTGTAAACTGAAAACGGTGCAATAAAGTCTGGCAAATGGCAGGGCTGATAAACTGAAATCAAGGCAAAAGTCTGACAGTGGCAGCGTTGTAAACTGATACTCATGCGATAAAGTCTGGCAAGTGGCAGGGCTGTAAACTTAAACCAATGAAACAGTCTGGCAAGTGACAGGACTAAACTGAACCCAATGCAATAGGGTCTGGCAAGTGGTAGTGCTGAAATTGTAATGTGCATTAACGTAGTGGCCCGCAGGGGGCAAAGCTGCCTCACGGAGAGGACAACTCACCACAAGGCCCGCACGGGGCATGGCTGCCTCACGGGGATGACAACCACCAGACGGCCCACAGGGGGAAAGCTGCCTCACGGGGAGGACAACCCTCAACGGCCCACAGGGGGCAAAAATGCATCACTGGGAGGACATCCATCAACGGCCCACAGGGGGCAAGAATGCCTGTAATGGTGTAGCAAAACATGTGAAAAATGCATCACTGGGAAGACACACATCGACGACCCACAGGGGGCAAAAATGCCTGTAATGGCGGAGCAAAACATGTGACAGGCCGCGGAGGTGGCAGCAGCATAAGAAAGTTAGGGTAAAGTATGCCCATCATTTTGTTATGTCAAGCGACCACACATACATGCGTCCTGAAGAAATAGCCACTGTGAGTGCCTGTTGTGTGCAACTCACTTCAGGGAATGGCTGGCAGCAATCATTGCCCCCTTGGTAGATTTATACAGGAAGTACCGACCCTGTGTGGACAACGGTGTATCCCGTCCTCATTGAAGAGTCCTCTCCTGCTTTCCTGAAACGTAAACTTTGCATTATGTTTCCAGACTGTGATGTGGGGCACCTTCTGGCTGTGCTCTGTCAGCCCTGTGTTGACTGCCTGCGCCCACCCCGAGTACTGCCTAACTTCTAGCGGAGAAAGGCCTCTCCGGGATCTTCGAGTTGAAAAGCGCGACAAAATGCAACCCACAACAACCCTCTTTGCCTTGTACCGGTCGTTGAGCTGGGCGAATGTTTCTTCGCGAACCTAGTTGGAAGTATTCGGCGAAGCTAGTTGGTTCTTAATTGGGCCAACTTTTCTCCGCGAACCTAGTTGGAAGTATTCGTCGAAGATACCTTCGGGGTCCAAAAAGCTTCGCTTAACATGTTCTGGGAACCTTCGCCCTACTGGACGATCATTGCCTCTGATTGGCTGAGAGCAGAGCTCTCCTGTGGATGAAGAAAAACAAAACAAAATAAAAATGGATGACGGTGTCGCTAGGTTCTTCACTTGCTTCGGAGGGAATTTGTTTATTTGTTGACTTGTGGGAGGCGCAGCCTTGTCCCGGAGACCCAAAATGACATAGTAGTTAGTTGAATTACCCTGTGAGGGATGATTGAAGTATATTGACTTGACCTGACTTGACTTTAGCCTACATTTCCGACCATGTACCGGCTGAAACTGAGCATTTTGAGTGACTTGCTGTAGATAATCTGTACACTGGGTCCAGAAGCAAGTGGAAGCTCCGGCTAAACAAGATCGCTTCCGGTGCTGATCAGCAAGCAAAACCATGAACGTTCAGTCACACCAGAAGCCGTACTTGTCGCATGCTAGAATTAGTGACCCCCAACCCCCCCTCGCCCCCTCCTCAAGATATGTTGGCGGTGTACCATCGTGAGCCAGTGTCAAGCAAATACTGCAATCCATGCAGTACCTTATATTTTCACTAGACACTTTGGCTGTTGATGAACTATAGCATGGGTATCAAGTGATGTTTGGATGTGAATGATTCATGATATAGTACAAGTCGTCATATTTTGATTTTATACGCCCTCACTGACTGACCTTGAAGATGGTAACACATTTTTTTTTCATGTGATACTATACAGTGTACTCCCAACTTAATTTGTTGAGGGGGGCGGGGGGGGGGGGGGGGGTAACCTGTAGTTATCTCCAGTGACTGCATGTACTGGACGCTTAATCCAAAGGTTTACAACTTTGAAGGACATAATAATTAAATTGCCCTTATCTTGCTAAAAGATCTATTCTGGCGGGTTGGTACAGGCTCTGTACTGGAGCAGTACTGAAGTTGGTACTGGCTGGCCCGTACTGACCCCGTAGGGGCTGGCCTGTACCAACAGCAGCCCATATTATGCCCGTACCGGGACGGGACCTGGCAGCCTGTACAGGGTCCTTACTTGTCCGTACAAGCCCATACCATACCAGTACCTGCCCTCTACAGGCATGTTTACTGAGGTTCCTTTAATGAAGTTACCTCTGTGTTTGCTTTTGCTTTCTGAAAGGACAATGGTCAATCATCGCAAGTGCACATATATGCAGAATTTGTGAACGTGGTGTAGCTGTTCACCTGAACTTTGGCTCAGAGCAGTCAACTACTGGCGACTGTTGTAAGGTAAGAGTAAATACTGTTCTCTTGGATAATAATTGGTGCGTGCGCGTGTGCAGTGTGTGTACGGGGGAGGGGGATGACTGATTAAACTGTATTTATCAACGGTGAAGATACTAGCACAAAGGCCGATATGTCGTTGCTACAGTACAACTAGTAACCAAGACGTTTGTAGCGAAATATTATGATAAAGGGACATTAATGAATACAACATAAATCATAGTAATAATGATAATACAGATTATTATTTTTTAATTAAAAAAAGAAGAAGAACACGATTGCAATGGAAATGAAATGTATAACAGTGAGAAACAAACTGGAAAAAAGCCAACAGTTTAAAGTAATATGCTATACAGTTTGGCTAATTTACACATAAACGATTACAACAGAAACAAAAAACAACAACAGAAAACGAATAATAAATACAAAAATGATATGATAAGCAGAAGATATGTAATAAAACATTATAAAATGGCAATGTGGTAATAAAAGTTCTAACTTGGACTGCAATAATAATAATGCATTACCGCTGGTGCTATGACCAGAAATTGGGAATATAAAGGAGTAAGACATTATTTAAATCGTCATTTTGTATACATAGCACAGAGTGAAAGGGCCACACACTCACACACACTCGCGCGCGCGCGCACACACACACTCACACACACACACACACACACACACACACACACACACACACACACACACACACACACACACACACACACACATTATATTTCTGGCTCACCAATAACTTAAAACATTCAATAAATATTACAATAAAACAAACATTCCTTAAACATCAAAAACACTAAAATCGACCGCAGTATATATAGGCAGCAATTTAGTATTGTAAGATCGTAAAATCGTTTGGTACATACACATTTAAAGGTCTTCAACATTTTCCTACTGACCTGTAACACATTGAAACCATTCTGACTGACTGGGCATAAAAAACAACAACAAATTATTTACTTACTGTAACATATAACTTTCGATCTTACAATACTAAATTGCTGCCTATATATGCTGCGGTCGATTTTAGTGTTTTTGATGCTTAAGGCATGTTTGTTTTATTGTAATATTTATTGAATGTTTTAAGTTATTGGTGAGCCAGAAATACAATGTGTGTGTGTGTGTGTGTGTGTGTGTGTGTGTGTGTGTGTGTGTGTGTGTGTGTGTGTGTGTGCGCGCGCGCGCGCGAGTGTGTGTGAGTGTGTGGCCCTTTGACTCTGCTATGTATACAAAATGACGATTTAAATAATGTCTTACTCCTTTATATTCCCAATTTCTGGTCATAGCACCAGCGGTAATGCATTATTATTATTGCAATTCAAATTAGAACTTTCATTACCACATTGCCATTTTATAATGTTTTATTACATATCTTCTGCTTATCATATCATTTTTGTATTTTTAGCTACCCCCACCCCCACTCCCCTAGCTGGGGGGGGGGGGGGGGGGAGCTAAAAACACAAAAATGTCAGTGGAATCTAGGTCAGTACCAGCAGTGGTCAGTACTAGCCGACTGCTTCTAATTTTTAACTTGTGGGCTGCTGAGTGTACACGATGCTTTCTGTATTTTAAGTGAGTGTTTCCAGTAGTGAACATATTGATGCTGTGATGCATGTTTGCTGTTTAGTTTCAATGTTCCTTTGTTTCGTACGTTTTATGTGTGTACTGCGCACATTTTCATTGTTTGCATGTCGGAAAGGCTCTCTTGCCAAAATAGTATACTGTTTACACCCCCTGTGAGTTTTTCTTTGAGAGTCTGGCCTGATTTTAAATGAGTGCTTCCTGTAGCAGATATATTGATGTTGTGATGTATATAATTATGTTGTTTTGTTGAGAAAAACAGCAGCACCTCACAATAATGGTATACGTTTCGTACTTTTTGTGTGTGTACTGTGCACAGTGTCATGTTTCGAGTGATTTTTGCATTAAATGGTTTTGTTGCTGCATGAAAACTAAAACTATTGTACCAAACATATCTGGTGTCTGTGTAAACTTCAAAATAAGAACTTTTCAATGGTCTGCTGTACAACTCTGTGGTGAGATGGCGCTGGGAAAGGGAGGGGGTGAAAGACGGCTGCTATAATTTACTGCTGGCAGCAGCAGCAGCATGTCCATGGCCGGACCGCTCAACTATCGGATATCTCAAGTGGGGCCACCTGCGTAGCTGACCTAGATTCCGGGGCACTGGCTTTAACTAAAGAGACGTCTGGGAACAGCCGTGACTGCTTTTCGACCTGCAGGCCTAGTTTTGTATTTCCTTCCTATAAATGAACTTTTCTTATGAAGTAATGCAAAAATGTATCCAGTTACAACAGACAGAGCTGCTAATTGGTGTGTGTGTGTGTGTGTGTGTGTGTGTGTGTGTGTGTGTGTGTGTGTGTGTGTGTGTGTGTGTGTGTGTGCGCGCGCGCGCGCGCGCGCGCGTGCACTTTTCAGATGTCAGATGACGTTCGTCACTTCTTGAACAAACTACCGGGCCAGCTTTTAGCCCACTCAATGGTTCACACTCGTATCGAAAGACCAGCACAGAATAGCATTCTGCAGGTGAGTACCTCCGAGTAATTTAAAGCAGTCCCAATACAGTTCAACACGCTTACGTCAAAGAACTTCGCTAAAGTCGATTTCTTTTTTTCTTTTTTCTTTTTCTTGTTCTAATAAATATCGCTCCTTTTAACCTTTTATGTGTTCTGAACTAAATATACACCTCAGTTGGTGGATATTCAAAACGCGCTATAAAAAGCTAGTCACTCATGTAGAATCACAAGCAAGCGCAATGAGTCTGCTCGAGAGCAGATAAAAGCGATCAACAACAATATTCGACTGCATTCACTCTGTAATATTTCAAACAAAAAACAGAACAAAAGTAAACAACAGCAACAACAACAACAAAATCAGACGAATCCTCATTACAGTGCTTCTGGCCTGAGTGGCCGGGATGTGTGAATTTATTTAACAGGCCCACAAATGCGGTCAGACCTGACTTGATCTTGATATGCCAATAGGATCAACATTTTAGATTTGAGTATGTGATTAGAGCAAATCTTACTTTCAGAGCATTCGCTTTGATGACGTCCTTCGCGGACACAAAAACGAAATGTTGTTCAAGATCAACGAACATCTCGTGTCCGGTCAACCACTGCGTTGTGTCCTGGAGATCCGTCACGTGCCTGGCGATAAGGTGCCCAGCTGGGGCTCAGAGCAAGACGATGAGCTGGTCACAAGGCTGGTGCTGGAGGTAAGTCCATATAAAAACCTTGCATTGACTACTAAATTGTACGGTTTCTGTGGACGTTAAGCACCATGTTTACTTACTTACTAAATTGTTTTCCTTGCCTACTAAAAGCAAAACGCATTTAAAATCACGGAAAGAATGGTAAAAACCTTGCCCTTGATCGTCACCTGTTTTTCTTCTGCTTACGACTATGTGAATGCCCCAAAGCTCCAAATGACTGCAGATCACTATTTACAAAAGACCTTTGGGGCATTGACAAAAACTAGAATAGGTCTTCGACTTGGTGTTGCACTGCACCACCTGACTAGTTCCAGGTACCGCGTTGAACACTTGCACGGAGTTTTCTTCATCTTACAGTGAGGTCAAACCTTTCTTTAACTATTTGCTGCACTCGGTCAAGGAACAGAGCTGGCCGGCTGCCGTCCAGGCGGCTGGACTCAGTGTAACGTCTCTAGTGCGTAAAGGGATCAAATGTCGAGCGATTCTGTGGCCACACAAGTGAGAACGCTAGCAGGTTAGGTTATAAACATGTCTGCGTTAATTACTTGCACATGGCATTTCCTATCAGAAAGTGATCCAGCACACACACACATCCACACACACACACACACACACACACACACACACACACACACACACACACACACACACACACACACACACACACACATCCACACACTCACTCGTTCACTGTATCGTTCTACTTTTTCTCGCTCTACTTCCATCTCTCTTTCAACACGAATTCAAGTGGAGAATGAAAGTTCCAAATATTATTGAATAAAAAAATAAAATAAAATAAAAAGACAAAAAAGAAAAGAAAAGAAGAAGACATAAATCACAAGCAGGTCATAAGCAGACAAAAGAAGGGGTTAGAATACACAAAGGTTCGAAAAGCCAATATAGCTAGGTAAACTTTATCTGGTTGTCTCATCGTTCCATGAGAATTTAACGTAAACGACAATTAAGTCAACACAAAATCGTCCGTGCGGGTTACAAAAGTCTGAGCTACAAACCTGTGAAAAGACAGTTCACAACCGGTGTATCATCAAAAACAACAACATCACCTCACTTTATAATTTCTCAGTAGGGTCTTACACTGAATTTATGGAAGAAAACTTTAAGGTATCTTCCAAGTCGGTGGATAGTGGAAGATGGAATACAAAATATAATTATTTATGGAAAAGTCAAACCAAAGCTAATCGCGGACTCTCGCGGAGCTGACCTTTTCACATTGATATTAAATAGAAAAGTCAAACCTGTTAATCGCGGACACGCGGAACAGGCCGCTTTTCTAACCAGTTAAATAAAGGAACTTCATTAGGAGGTGTAGATCAGAATGGAAAATAACGAACCTGACCTCTCTGTCAGAACATCTGTTGAATAGATTACAATTCAACACACCAATCATGAAATGAGAAAAATTGTTATAACCCATATATCTGAAGCAACTCGTGACTACCACGAAGCTGGCCCCTGTACCTAATCATTTAAGCGAACGTTAAGAATAATCAGACATCAGCGACGCCAGATCTTACGGCAAGATCAAACCATAAAAACTACAACAATCAAACAACAATAAAACATCAGTCAGAAACTAGGAAGATAAAAGACAGTCAAACCAACCTGTTGGATGTAGATTAAATTGAGCCAAAACACTAGTTGCACGAATAAAAAACTTTGACTTGGAGACTTAGAGACTGACTTGGAGACTGACCTAGAGACTTGGCAAAGTGACTGCAAAAGAGGGCACACGGCCTTTAAATTTCTGTGAGGGCGAGTGGTGCGGGGATAGTAATATAAGTAAGTAAACATGGTGCTTAACGTCCACAGAAACCACGGTGCGGGGATTAAAAGGGAGGGTCTTTTATACCTTGAAAAATACGGCACCGGCGGCCCAGAATTTGGAATAAAAGAAGAATTCGTAATAGAAAGGGGAAGGCAGCTCTTCCGTGCCCGTGCGTGAACAGGGAGGCTTGTTGTCTACAGATCGGCCAACTGACCGGCGCTAATTGAAACCATCCTTTAGCCAGTGGCTTCACACGGGAAAGGAGACTACTGCACCCCGCGACCGCACTAAGACACAGTACCAACGAACTACTGACTGAACTAAAAACATTCCCATCTTCTCAACTTCAAGTCAAAACTTACAAAGACTATTTCACCAACAGTCCGACTAAAGTTAAACTTAGATTTTAAAAAGGGGATCGGTAACCCGATGTCCTGTCTAATTTTGTCCTGTCTAATTTTGTCAGTCAGACTGGGCTTGAGTCACTCGATGACGTTCAAGAAGGTTTGCGCTTCTGAGCGCTTCTGCTAAAATATTCTGAAATGCTACTTGTCGCTGCAACCACTTTCACTCCTCCACGGCGCAAGGTAAACCATACTGAGCGTAGCACGAGTCATCCCGCATGCGGAGATATCTCCGAGGGGGACCGCTACTAGAAATGGGAGGCGATCGGCAGACCTCCAGGTGGTTCCAGAGCAACCAGAACCCGTTTAAGTGTGAAAAACGTCAAAACACTCACAAACAACCCTGCACCGGACGCGCGGCCGAGCGCCTGTCAGATTGTTTAGCGAAATGATAAACTTGCCCGGGCCCTTTTCCCCCGCCTAGCCGTTTCCAGCCTGGCCGTTTTTATTCCAAGTCTCTAGCTCGACTTTTCGGCGTCAGTTTTTGATTTTTCTCTTTCGACGATTCTACTTTCGTTTACAAACGGACGCCATCTTAGGGGTTGCTTTGCCAATTGCTCCCGTCAAAAAGTTAATGAATTATTTTTCCTAAAATCTAGTGTAGTTGCAGTTTTTTTTTTATATAATCCAAAAAGGCAGATAATGCAGGACATGGCTGTTATATGATGATTTTTATGGAATTTAGGTAAATTATTTCTTCTTCGAATAGTGCAGTGAGCTAATGAAAACTCCCCTTGGAAGACGCTTCAGTGACTTCCGTTTACCGTTTAGCAGACGAAACTGAGGAATTTAGTTTCATACCGAGCAAAAACCACAAAATTACAGCGATTGAAAACATCCGAAAGAGGAGTATCCCTCAAGAAAAGAAGAGCACAAGAGGGAATAGCATTCAAAAGTGACAACGTTATTTGAGAAACACAACAAAAGTCGAACAAGAAAATGCGTCTGTGAAACTAACGGAAAAGCAATATAAGCATAAATTTCTCCGACTCTTGCTAGCTTCTCCGTAGAGTAGTCGGTAACACGCCGGGCTCCAATACAACTGAACACGGATCGAATCCGGTTTCTTCTTCTTTTTTTCTTTTCTTTTTTTATAATATATTTTCTCTCTTTCTTTCTTTTAAATAATTGTTCAGCTGCTGCAATCGCGGACATGTGCAACCAGATTTTTTTTCTATGCGTATTACGTGTTGATATTTTTAAAAGATTATAATCAGTCACAAATGCGTGTGGCACGGCTGGCAGCTTCCTTTCCGCTAAGCGCGGGGAGAGTAGTGGTTGTGACAGGTCGTTCGCTTTTCCAACAGTAGATGGGGAGTGATTCTCTCTCTCTCTCAGTCTCTCTTCTTTTTTCTTCTTCTTCGTCCCCCACTCCGCACCCCCCTCCGTCACTGTGCATATGATTCAAGTGCACCAATTTAGTCGCTTGTAGGAAGAGTGCCAGAAACACAGCAAACTACATTAAAAAAACACACACAAAAAAAAAAAAAAAAAAAAACAGACAGAAACGGCAGTAACACAGCAAAAAATCACAGACTATGAACTTACAATGACACAACAAACATTACAGTACGGGTGGAGGGGGGGGGGGGGGGGGAGGGGAGGGGTGACCCCAACAACAACAACAACAAAAAACCCAAAAATCCGGCTCAAATCAAAGGTTACTACTGCTTGATTAAAGATGAAAACACAGATTATTATTATTATTATTTTTAAAAAGAATTCAACAGGCCGTTTTCTCACCTTTTTTTTATTTATTTTTTTTAATTTTATTTTTTGGTTATTGACAAAAGAAATGAATTTAAAACAAAAAACTAAAACAAAACAAAAACAGGATTTTTCAATAGGCACTTTCTTTCACGTTTTCCTCTCTCTCTCTCTCTCTCTCTCTCTCTCTCTCTCTCTCTCTCTCTCTCTCTCTCTCTCTCTCTCTCTCTCTCTCTCTCTCTCTCTCTCTCTCTCTCTCTCTCTTTCCCCCCCCCTTCATTTTATTATTTAGATTGACAGCTTGATATCAACACTAAAGGTCTGAATGTTCAGTCGGTTCCTTCAGGACAATCGTGTGTGTGTGTGTGTGTGCGTGCGTGCGTGCGTGCGTGCGTGCGTGCGTGTGTGCGTGTGTTGTGTGTGTCGTTTTTGTTGGCCGTTTCATTAAAAACAACATGCATCCATCCTTTTATACCTTTCACTCACATCCAGATTTCCTTGCATAATATAGTTATATATGGTAGTTTCACAGAAAAAGGGCTATCTGCATGGGCAAAATAAAAACTGAAGGAAAATAAATTTACGGTTTAAAGTTATTAAGAGGTAACACCCCATCTCTACTCCCGTTATACAAAAACCCACAATGAAACAGAATAAACAAGACAACACACACACACGCCCGCCCGCTCGCGCACGAACGCACGCACCTGGACAACTGGCTTTGTGAAAAACGTCATACTATAGGTGTGGTCCCTTAATTGCAGCTTACATTGATAAGAACTAATAACTGTAAAATGCTGCTGGTAAAAGCGATGTCTATTCAAGCATGTCATCCATGCCAAAAAGAATAAAGATTACACTAAAATTAATTGCCAGGATGAGAACAATTGTCTACTAATAACTGACACTGCTAGATCAGTTCAGAATGTCTGGGTTACTTGACAAGGATCAAAATAGGTGTGAGATGCTGTCATCCTCATGGCTACAGAAAGACTGAATACTGAAGAATCACTGACATACGATGATCCTGCACTAAGACTAATTTTTTGTTTCTTAATACAGGCCTAATGTGGTGTAGTTGGGTATATATTTTTTATAAAGAAGGGAAGAGAATAAATTATTTTATGAAGAAAGAAAGGATGACTTGAAAGTAATGTGTGGACTCAGTAAAATCAGTCATTTCTGAAACTAAACTGCTGATATGGGACTCAAATTAATAATTCGTATTTTCGCAAGGCATTAAACAAACGAACAAAAACAACAAAAGATTACAGCATACACGTATGAAGGTGCCGACTGAAGTGCATGCATACTGCACTCTGCCTTCGGGTTTAACTGAAGTTTATTCATGTTCAAGTAAAACTGTACAAACGAAATGAGCGCATGAGCATTAAACAAGCTATACACGCTCATTACAAATGCTCATTAGACATAACTGACAGTAAATGTACTCAGAAACAGCGGGCATTTTATACTGCATTCAGTCTTTGCTGACTGAAGTTTTATTCTGCCTTATGCAGAGAGCCAGTTAAAAATGCAACGCTAAGGAGAGTTTTCTTCTTTGCGATATGTACCGCTGCCCAGTGACCAGGAGTGCGGTAACGTAAACAGTCCGGCGGCTGGCTTTCTTCAGGCGTAAGAGCCGGCGCCGGCCTGCGGGGGGGACAGCGGGTAGGAGGGCTCCTGATACTGTATTTGTTGAAGTATCACCCATCTTTATCACTAACAAATGTCAATCAAACCACTGAGCTACCATGGATTCAGCTTGGATTTTCTAGCAGCGGGGTCTAACAGAGAGAAAGAAGGGAAAAGGCCTGGAGATATCACGGACACAAAAAGAATGCACACATTGCCGCACCGCCCTTACCGAAGCCGTGTCACATCGTTCACAGTGGCCTATCACATTTCATGATTGCTGTCACTTCAACTCGCTAAACTGTCGATTTTCAAAATCCATTTTATTTTTATTTTTAAAATCCTTCTAAACATACACAACACAACAAAACAAACAAACAAAATGTAATCAGCACGATGTAGGCGTTCAAAAATATGTGAAAATCGAATCAAATTAATCCATTGTCTCTGCTTTTTCCCCAGTTTTCATGTGTCGACCGGCTGCGACTGCGCATCCAAAATTACTGTCGGACTCTAACTTTGTCTTAAACTGTCTTTTCAGGTGACGCCGGAAGCATTGGAGCGTGCAGGAATCACAGAAAGGCATCCGACAACTAATGAAGTATTACAGCAAATTCAACCAACCGCTGACACTGGGGATATCAACATTCACAACTAATAATCCCTGTAACACTACCACACACCCGACACATAAAACAGACAATTACCGCCACCTAAATAAAATAACTCAAACGCGATAGTCTAGTTTTCCTCCTGGTCTTCTATTCCATTTCTTCGTACTTAAAATCAACAGTCAGTCAGTTCCAACATTTTTCATCAAAGAAAATCAAATACAAGAGACAATTTCTAATCATCTCCTATCATGTCCCTATAGTCTAGGCCCAGCTTGCGCTCCCGCTTTCACTACGGCTATCAGTTCATAACCTCTGTTCTGCATGCTGAAGCTTAGCTAAGCCTAAAGCCCAGCCGTAGCTGGCCTGAGCTGTCCCTAAATCTGAGCCATCGCTGTTGCTCTCGCTGTAGCTCTCTTGGGCTTATTTCACTCCATCTTTTATACTCTTTTGCCGTGTTTTCGAAGTTAATCCCCCGTCACGATTTTAAGGTAACTTCCTCCAATACGAGACTGACCATCAATCGTATGGCCTTGTAAGTGACGCCGATGGCGATAGTTAGAGAGTGCACCGGCCGTACCTGTCACTCACAACATCACGTTTTGTGGTACGACAACCGTCTTATTAAATATTTACATTCGATACTCAAAAAGGGCATGTTTCTCAAAGTCAGGGGGGGAAAGTTCAATCGTCCCGTTCAAGGTTGGGGGAGCACTTGTAGATTCGGTGCACGTAGCGAGGGCAGTCAGCGAGTGCGGTCAATCAACCGTATAGCCCCGCAAGGCTCTCATCGCTACACCGGGATGGTTTATGCTAGCGCTTGATAGTTTATGCACTAATGGGATGCTTTATGCTAGCGTGGGGTAGTTCATACTAGCATAGGATTGTTTTTGCTAGCGTGGGATGGTTGATTCCAGCATGGGGTGGTTTGCCTGGAATGGGATATTTGATACTAGCATGGGATTGTTTATACCAACATGGGGTGGTTTATACTTGCTTGGGATGGCTTATACCCGCTTGGGATTTCTATGCTAGCACAAGAAGGTTTATACCAGCAATGAAGAATTTATACCAGCATTTGATATATAAAATATGAGATGTTCTTCTTTCCAACTAGTGAGCCGGTTTGGCCTAGCGGTAAGGTGTTAGGTTGGTAAGCGGAAGGACCTCGATTCGATACCGCTTCGGCCCTCCGTTCTCTTCAAAAAGGTTGTGGTTTGTGGACACTGTCTGGTGACTTTGTCCATCACTTCCTACTGAAACATTAAAATGGCCCTCATCACTGCCCAATTTAATGCAGAAGTCATTCTGGTGGTGACATTGTAGCGATAGGTATATAATCTCCCTCTCTCCCTCTCCCCCCACCTCCAATCCCCCTCTCCCCCCATCTCCCCATCCCTAATAAGCCATACGGTTTCTGTGGACGTTAAGCACCATGTTTACTTACTTCTTTCCAACTTGACTTCAGCATTTTGAAGACTCAGACACTTTTAGTACATTGTGGTTTATTTGGGCGTTTCCACAATGCACCAGTTCTGCCATGGACTGCAGGATCTTTAGCATGGGTGTAAACTTTCTGCCTGCACACACACACATAGGGGACCTCAGTTTCTACAGACTCATCCAAAGGCCTTTTCTTTTTGGCAGAGTCTGCACAGAATCTGACTCCAGAAAAAAATAATCTTTGGGTGGGGACAGACCCTAGCATTTGAACGGTCACCCATCCATGGGGTGTCCAAACTTGACTGTGCTTACCTTTTGGCTTTCAAGAGGAGTGCTGTCCCTTTGTGCCACCAACTCTTTGTTTTACGCATGCTGGACAGGCAGGGTGCAGAACTCCCAAGTGTGTGCTTGTGCTAGCTTATACACGTTTTGAACACCGGACCGGTGTCTTTGAAAGTGGGCAGGCGTGGTATGTGTGAGCTGTCCTCTTACTCACAATGGTGTGCTCAGCATAGACCCCTCCAGGTGTGTTGTGCGCAAGATGTGATTGTGTAGATCTACTGTGTCAGTGGGTGTAAGATGTGTTTGTGTAGATCTACTGTGTCAGTGACTGCAAGATGTGTTTGTCGCTGACTGCAAGAAGTGTTTGTGTAGATCTATGTCGCTGACTGCAAGATGTGTTTGTGTAGATCTATGTCGCTGACTGCAAGATGTGTTTGTGTAGATCTGCTGTGTCGCTGACTGCAAGATGTGTTTGTGTAGATCTGCTGTGTCACTGACTGCAAGATGTGTTTGTGTAGATCTGCTGTGTCACTGACTGCAAGATGTGCTTGTGTAGATCTGCTGTGTCACTGACTGCAAGATGTGTTTGTGTAGATCTACTGTGTCAATGACTGCAAGATGTGCTTGTGTAGACCAGTGTCAGTGACTGCAATATGTTTGTGTACATCTGTGTCAGTGACTGCAAGATGTGTTTGTGTAGCTTTGTGTCAGTGACGGCAAGATGTCTTTGTGTATGTCACAGCCTGCAAGATGGGTTTATGTAGGTCAATGTCAGTGACTGAAAGATGGGTTTTTGTAGATCTATGTCAGTGACTGAAAGATGTGTTTTTGTAGATCTATGTCAGTGACTGAAAGATGGGTTTATGTAGGTCAATGTCAGTGACTGAAAGATGTGTTTTTGTAGATCTATGTCATTGACTGAAAGATGTGTTTTTGTAGATCTATGTCATTGACTGAAAGATGTGTTTTTGTAGATCTATGTCAGTGACTGAAAGATGTGTTTTTGTAGATCTGTCAAGTCGCTGGCTGCAAGATGTGTTTGTGTAGATCTATGTCAGTGACTGCAAGGTGTATTGCCCTGATATAACCGCACTGGTTGACTGGGCACAAAACACCAAGTTACTGCAAGATGTCTTTGTGTAGATCTGTTAAGTCGCTGCCTTCAAGATGTGTTTGTGTAGATCTGCAGTGTCACTGACTGCAAGATTTGTCTGTGTAGATCTACTGTGTTACTGACTTTGTGTAGATCTGTTGCCACTGACTGAAGACATATTTGTGTACAGCTGTTCTCACTGATTGCAAGATGTGTTTGTGTCGATCTTTTATCACTGACTGCAGAATGTGTCTGTGTAGATCTGTTGTCATTGACTGCAAGATGTTTGTGTAGATCTGTTATCACTGACTGGAAAATATGTTGGTGTAGATCAGTTGTCGGTGACAGCAAGATGCATTCGTGTAGATCTCTTGTCACTGAACTGCAAGATGTTTGTGTATTATGTCTAGGTCACTGACTGCAAGGTGTGTTTGAACAGAGCTATATCACTGACTGCAAGGTGTGTTTGAACAGAGCTATATCATTGACTGCAAGGTGTGTTTGAACAGAGCTATATCATTGACTGCAAGGTGTGTTTGAACAGAGCTATATCATTGACTGCAAGGTGTGTTTGAACAGAGCTATATCATTGACTGCAAGGTGTGTTTGAACAGAGCTATATCATTGACTGCAAGGTGTGTTTGAACAGAGCTATATCATTGACTGCAAGGTGTGTTTGAACAGAGCTATATCATTGACTGCAAGATGTGTGTGTGTGTGTGTGTGTAGATCTATCGTGTTACTGACTGCAAGACCTATGTAGATCTACTTGCTGGACTGCAAGACTTATGTAGATCTACTTGTTTGACTGCAAGATGTGCTTGTGTACATCTGCTGTGTTGCTGTTAGCAAGATCTGTTTATGTAGATCTACCATATTAGCTGGTTGTTGTTTTATAATTGCAGGATGCATTTATATAGATTTACTGTGTCCTTCACCATATCATTATTCATCCAGACTTTGTTAAATATTTTACTCATGTTGTTGGTTGTGGTCTTTTTGTTCTTTCTATCTTCTTTTTTTTTGTTGGGGGGGGGGGGGGGGGGCAGGGGGCTTTTTGTTTGGGGGGGGGATGGGGTAGAGGATAATAATGTTTTTTGAGCTATTAACATCCACTGATTGTTTTATTCGGCATCTATGTGCTGTCATTCTGCTATGCTCGGATCGGACTAACCCCCCACCCACCTACCCCCACCCCACCTGCCCACCCCCCTTTTTATTCTGTTAAAAGAAAGAAAAAATCAAATTAACTTATATCCAGCTTCTTTGTATGGAGTGCCATTCTTGCTAACATCACCAGAATATTTTGTGTCAGTGGTTTTTATATTCAGAAACTGTGTACTAATAACATATCATTAGACCTTTTTTTTTGTTTTTTTTTTGTTCTGTTTTTTGTTGTTGTTGCTTGTTGTTTTCGTCTTTACAGAGATTTTTGTTTTTTGTTTATTTCAGTGCCATTTTGTACGTGCATACTGGTCTTGCTTGCCAATTCTGTATTTCACTAGCAGCCAAGCTTGCTGTTTTTACTGGCTTGTCTTTTATAGCTGCCAAGAGTGTGCAAAGGTTGTGCGGTTGTGAATTGTACATATTGTACATGCATTAGCTACTTTTGTCCCTCTCACAAGAGGCTTCTTCTTTTTTTTCTTTTCTTTCCTTTTTATTTAATTTATTTTTGTATAAATATCTATAAACTGTTGTTAATATATGTTTGTGTGAGTGACTGCGCTACTTTCGTGGGTTGAGGGTTTTCGGTTGTTTTGCGTGTTTGGTTTTTTTGTTTGTTTGTTTTGGTGTGGGACTTCATGCTTAGTGCTTTCTGCAACTAATAATGGGCGGCTTTTCTGCTCAGGACATTCTGTAGTTGTTTCTCACGTTGGAGCTGTCTGAGTAAAACTCACACTGCATGCACCTAAAAAGAGCGTAACCTCTGGGCAAAATTACTATCATCATTCAGACGCGGCCAAGCGTCGGGCCTTTTCAGTTCCTGCGAATAAACCCTGCCTCTTTCCGCACAAATTTTCTGTCTGACAACGATCACCATGTGGTACTGTGTTGACTGATGGAATAGAGGGGTTTCGCTCAAAGCCCTAAACACGTGTTTGTCATGACAAAAATATGTTTGTCACTGAACTGCAACTGTGTTTGTCATGACAACAGTTTTGTCATGACAAATATTTGTCGCAACAAACATAATTTTGTCATCACAAGCAAACTTGTTGCAACAAACACATATTTGTCATGACAAAACCTCTCTTTTGTCACGACAAAAGTTTTTTCGCGACAAATATTTGTCACGATAAAAGTTTTGGCATGACAAAA
The DNA here is from genome assembly GCA_963584105.1 of Alviniconcha strummeri. Classification (NCBI taxonomy): domain Eukaryota; kingdom Metazoa; phylum Mollusca; class Gastropoda; family Provannidae; genus Alviniconcha; species Alviniconcha strummeri. The sequence goes on along the minus strand of OY757558.1, from coordinate 371,648 downwards.
TATTCTTGTTGTGACAAGCATGCTTTTGTCATGACAAAAGACGTGGTTTGATTTATGCTAGAGATTATTATCCAGCACTGCTAGTGCACAGCCAAGCTAGAGTGTGTCATGGTAGAGCACATTAGAATAAAAACATTTTGTGCACATATGCATACACACACACACACACACACACACACACACACACACACACACACACATACACACACAGAGTTTCCTTAGTAGCTAAAAGTGCACTGTGCATTTTCAAAACCTGTACCTTCGCTTGATTTTTAAACCTTTCCTTTTAGTTCCAGCATCCAGGAACTGCTGCCTGAATTTGTGTATATAGTAAGATTTTTTTTTTTTTTTTTTTTGGTGTGGGTCGCTTTTTTACACTCTGCACCTGCCTGTACTTAAGGTTGACATTTTGTTGTTCTGCTGCCTGGGTTGTGACGTCATTGTGTGGCTTTCTTCTTACAGGCACCTGACAGTGTTTAATTGTCTTGTTTTAAATTTTGGATAATGAGAACAGGGCTTATTTTGATAATATCCCCCTCGCTCCTTTTGCCCTCTTTTCAACGCATGCACACAAACACACACACACACACACACACTGATGCACTCACACACACACTGCCCCTCCTCCCCATCCCACCCTATGACATAAATTGTCAGGTGCCTAGGACTTGTTGCTTGTGTGTGTGAGTGCATGGGGGGGGGGGGGGGGGGGGGTGATATGATGATGTGTATGTGAAGAACAGCGTCAGGCATTTTTGCGTTGGTGTGGTATATCACTTTGCACAATATATTCTCTTCTTTTATGTTTTTTTTTTTTCTTTCTTTTTTTTTGGGGGGGGGGGGGGAGGGGGGGTCTTTTGTATTGCAATTCAAAATTTTGCTAAGTATAGCTTGTTGGGTTGGGTTTTTTTTTTTTTTTTTTATATGAGCTGCAAACCTGAAAGCAAAATAAACAGTTATATATTGTAGGTTTCTGATTTGGTTTTTAGAAAGTGTTTACAGTCACTGTAGAAAGTTAATGGGGGTATTCACCCCTTCATTTTATAATCTTCCGAATGAGAAAGGAAAGGTGAGGGACTGAGATATGCATGTGTGTGTTGCTTTGATGCCTGAGTGTTTTTCTTTATGTTTTTTTTAAAACTTTTTTTTGTTTCTAGTTTTTCTTTCGCCAACCATTTTCTTGTTAGATTCTGGAATGTGTGCATGTGTATTGCATTTGATGTCAGTTCGTCTTTACATAGACATCTCAAAGAGAGCTGTCATTTATTTTGTTAAGCAGTCTTGTATTAAAAACAAAACAAAAAAGTGTCTTTTTGCCTCCGATTTGTATTTGTGTGGTCTGGGTCTGATGACACCACTGTTTTAGATAAACAGGGAAAGTTTGTTCATCACATCATTTGTGGATGTTTACCACTTTTCGTTTATCCGTTTCCATGTACCTTTTTTTCCCTTCTTTTTTCTTTCTTTCTTTCTCTGTGTGTGTGTGTGTGTGTGTGTGTGTGTGTGTGTGTGTGTGTGTGTGTGTGTGTGTGTGTGTGTGCGTGTGTGTGTGTTTAAGAACATTCATTCGAGGTCAGTCGGGTCACGAAATCGAAAGCGAGACTTGGCACAATGTTGACCCGGGGTCATTATTAATGAGCTAGCAGGGCTGCCATTAACGCATAATGAATGTGCGTCCCTGACGCACTAGAGCTGAAAAGGACGCATTTAAAATACATCTGGAGGGCGCACTAAAAATAAATTGCCATGTTACTTCAGAACCCACCACCTATTCTCCGTTCTCAAGCAGACGATCTGCGCCTTTTGTCGCGTGTGTGATTCTGACTGAGTGGCTGAGGTTTTTCATAGCGCGTTTTTAATATCCACGGAAGTGGTATGCTTACAGCGCTGCCGGTTTGGTTGTTATACGGCTGCTGTCACGTAAAACTGCTATTGTCAGTCTCGGCTGCTGTCACGTAAAACTCCTATTGTCAGTCTCGGCTGCTGTCACGTGAAACTGCTATTCAGTGTCAGTATCGGCTGCTGTCACGTGAAACTGCTATTCAGTGTCAGTCTCGGCTGCTGTCACGTGAAACTCCTATTGTCAGTATCGGCTGCTGTCACGTGAAACTCCTATTGTCAGTCTCGGCTGCTGTCACGTGAAACTCCTATTGTCAGTATCGGCTGCTGTCACGTGAAACTCCTATTGTCCATCAGCTGCTGTCACGTGACTGAAACTGCTAGTGTCAGTAATGGCTGCTGTCACGGCTGCTGTCACGTGAAACAGCTATTGCCAGTATCAGCTGCTGCCACGTGACTAAAACTGCTATTGTCACTCTCGGCTGCTGTCACGTGAAACTGCTATTGTCAGTAACGGCCGCTGTCACGTGACTAAAACTGCTATTGTCACTCTCGACTGCTGTCACGTGAAACTGCTATTGTCAGTCTCGGCGCGTCAGTTCTGTGTACAACCATGTACTATATCACGTCACCATATCACGTAGTACTGTAGCAACGGCAGATAATTACGCGAGTCTGCCTTTGTGCTAATATCTTCACCGTTGAGAAATAAAGCTTAATCAACTAATCACCAAATAAAGTTTAATCAACCAATCAACCAATCACTTTATGCAAAGCCACATACGTAGGGTGCATGTGTGTTTGGCTGTAACCTGCCACCTGCACTTTTGGCAGAATGCTACTGCGAGGATTGTTACTGCGGAAATAAAGGGGAAGGGGGTGGGAGGAGGGGCAGGCGGCGGCAGAATGGCCGGGATCTTTACATGCTAATGCGGTAACACGAGGGTGAAACGAATACTGAGGTCTCCAACTGCCCCTGGACCCTCTAAAAGTTGTAGCAGGAAGTCCCAGGGACCCTGGTAAAACACTCGTTAATGGCGGGTCACGAGATCGAAAACGAGGTTGCAGTGCAAAGATGGTACCCTGGTAAAACACTCGTTAATGGCGGGTCACGAGATCGAAAACGAGGTTGCAGTGCAAAGATGGTAATCGATCATCGCTTTCGATTTCGTGACCTGTCTTATTGAGAGTAGTTCAGTGAAAGTTTATCGCGTCACTGACATGCTTCCCAAGGTTGTGGCGAGACGAAGCTTTTTGGGAGTGGGAATTAGTGTAAACAGGATACCAGACTGACACTCTCTCTCTGTCTGCCTCAGTGTCTCTCGGTCTCTGTCTCTCGTTTGATTCTTCAGAAACAGCTTGTGTGCTTTTTGACAAACATGAAGTTGTGTCACCATACGGTATTTGTTCTTTTTTTCTGTGTTGTGCGTGTGGTTCTCTCCGATTCTGTTACGCCCTCCTCCCACCCCCCTCTCTCTCTATATGTATATGATAAAAGAGGAGTTGCAATGTTATTGATTTATTATACTATCCTCCCCCCCCCCCCCAACCATCTCTGTCTCTCTCTGTCTGTCTGTCTCTCTCTCTCTCTTCTTCTTCTTCTCTTTCTTTTTTTTTTTTGAAGGGTGTGGGGGGTGGGGAGCAAATTGTCTTTCGGGGGCTTTTATATATGGTTTCTGAAAGGAAACCCGTTCGTACCACGCAAAAATCAGCTGAATGAAGCGTTCCGGTTGCTGGTCAACAAGTCGAGCTGCTGGCGAATCGTCTTGCTTTTCATTTCAACACAATACAGTCTGCACATGCGCGTGAGGTAGGGACATGACTGATTAGTGTGCGATTCCGGCAATGTCTTGTGTTAACAGAAGAGTCTGCTTGTCCGTGACGTGACATCCTGGTCTTTCGCTCTTGCTGTTTGTCTGCGTAAGTCAAGTCATGAAGAACCGAGTATTCATCCTTGTCTTTTACCGTCATCAATACGACTTTGGTCAGTTATATAAATGATACAAAACTGCCATTATGATCGTATGCA
>OY757558.1:327761-367580 GCA_963584105.1 Alviniconcha strummeri | reverse complement strand
GTCTGGGCCTAAAACATGTACGACTGTACCTATCTAATACAGGTCTGGGTCTAAAACACTGTACGACTGTACCTATCTAATACATGTCTGGGTCTAAAACACTGTACGACTGTACTATCTACTACAGGTCTGGGTCTGAAACACTGCACGACTGTACCTATCTAATACAGGTCTGGGTCTAAAACACTGCACGACTGTACCTATCTAATACAGGTCTGGGTCTGAAACACTGTACGACTGTACCTATCTACTACAGGTCTGGGTCTGAAACACTGCATGACTGTACCTATCTAATACAGGTCTGGGTCTAAAACACTGTACGACTGTACCTATCTAATACATGTCTGGGTCTAAAACACTGTACGACTGTACCTATCTAATACAGGTCTGGTCTAAAACACTGTACGACTGTACCTATCTAATACATGTCTGGGTCTAAAACCCTGCACAACTGTACCTATCTGCTACAGGTCTAGATATTCAACTACAGGTCTAGGTCTAACTCTACCCACCACCACCTACCATCGGTGGTCTGAGGGAGGAGTGAAGTGACTGCGGATGGCCACAAACTCCAGGCTCTTGTTGATCTGCAGTGTGTGGATGATGGGGGGCCAGTCAGGGGCCCTGAAACATATTAGTTAGTTAGTTAGTTAGTTGGTGCTTTCAGCCCAGTCAACCACAAAGGGCTATATCAGCGCCAACAACAAATTTAGGTTTATCTCCTAGTTATTCATAAAGGAAAGTCTAAAATGTTTTATGTAAAGATTTTGAATAACTCTACAAATATTTCACATAAACATTACCATAACAGTTAACACGCTTCATATTTTGTAAAACATATTTATAAAGGAAAGTGTAAAACGTTCTACATGAAAGTTTTGAACAACTCTTTAAACATACTTCACACAAACATTACCTTAACAGTTAACACCCTTCATATTTTGTAAAAAACACATTATAAAGGAAAGTGTAAAACGTTCTACGTAAAAGTTTTGAACAACACCTTAAAAAATACTTCACACCAATGAAACAGACGCGGGCCTGGGTGCACTGCTGGAGTGAAGGGACATGACTGAGCAGACCAACTAGACTGGCAGGCAAAGCACTCCCTATTCGTGCATGATTGTATGTGTGAGTAAGCGAGTTATCATTTAACTAGCATGGCTTTAAATGTCATCAGCATTTTGTTTTTGATCACTTACTCTAGTTTACCCTTATGCGTGCATCACTGTATGTGTGCCTGCATGCGTGTGCATAAGTGAGTTATCATCTAACGAGCAAAGTAACGTGGCTTTAATGAGTTCAAATAGCACTTTGTTGTTCATCACTTACTCTACCATCATGTGTGCATGTCACCCATGTGTGCTTGTGTGTGTGTGTGTACGTAGGCAAGTTATCATCTAGCATGGCTTTAGTTTAATCAGCTTCAGTAGCATTTTGTTGTTCATCACTTACTCTAGTTTATCAGCATACTTTACACAAAGTGCATTTTCACAAGTAGCAGCCAGCAGTGGGCCGGTGTCAGGCCACTGAGTACAGGAGTCAGGATGAAGATGGCAGTCATATATTTCAAGTATTTCTCAAAAGGGCATCAGTGGATGTCAGTGAGGAGTTACCACTGACAGCATCAGCATGGGGCAAGACCAAATGATGTTGAGCTGACATGTATTATATTTATATTAATTATAATAATTTATAATTTTCATTTATTTCAGTTTCATGTTTCATGTGGCACTAGCCATGTCAGTGCTGTAACTAGTGTAAGTACTCCACTTTAGTGGATATTCAAAAATGCGCTATAAAACTAAAAGATATTCAGTCATGTAGAATCACATGTGACCGCAGTGAGTCTGCTCAAAAGCGGACAATAGCACTATATAAAAGCAACCAACAACAACTATTACAAACTATGATGGACATTGTCTGATGTCACTCTGACCCTGAGAAGTAAAATCTGTATTGTATTGTACCATCATGTGTGACGACAACACTGTCACTGACTCTAGATTTGTGTACTATATGTATGTCATTACTGAGGATGGGTAAGGTGATAATTGATATAAATTATGAGGTACAATAATATATTCATTATACTTAGTATTATTAACACTGTTGTCAATGGTACTGTACAGTCAAAGTTGTTAATTAAACAGTTCAGTCAAAGTATGAATGAGACTGTTAATGTTAATTGTTATGTTACATAGTTGAATTCAAATTTTATTTAATTGATAACTTTTATGCATGGCTAATTATAATGTCTATTTGATAATGCACTGTATCGTATTCATAATCATCGTGTATGACTGTCAACGTCACCAAGACATATTCCTATACATGTACATTTTCATGTCATTGGCAAACAAATATCCTCATATCCTTGCAGTTTGTGATTGAGAGACAGTTGTTTAAACATGACAGAGACATGTCTGTGACACTGACACTGACACTGACAGCCAGCACAACTCACCTGACTCTGTCGGCATTAATGTCCAGGATGCCGGAGGACAGGTTGGCCTTGACGGCAGCCAGCGGCACCGAGTCCTGCAGGGCGCACAGGTTGTCATAGTGACTCTCAAAGTCGTACGCCCCTCGCTGCCGCGCCTGAACACTCTCAATCATCTTCTTGTACGCCACTAATCTCTCCACTGGCTGCTTATGGGTCTTGGCTGCACACATGACGGCTAATTGTATGGTGTGTTACTAACCATTAAAAGCAGAGTAATACTAATACAGTAATAGAACATGTTTGTTTACTCACATAATTTATGATAAAGCACTGAGTAAGACTAAGAGAACACGTTTGTTTACTCATAATTTATGATAAAACTACATCCAAAATGACAGGCATACAACAATAATAATTAATAATCATTAATAATAAAAAATATATTTAAATCTATCAATTCCCCCTGTGTGTGTGTGTGTGTGTGTGTGTGTGTGTGTGTGTGTGTGTGTGTGTGTGTGAGTGAGTGAGAGTGTGTGTGTGTGTGTGTGTGTGAATGAGTGAGTGAGAGTGTGTGTGTATGTGTATGTGTGTGTGTGTGTGTGACTGTGTGTGTGTGTGTGTGTGTGTGTGTGTGTGTGTGTGTGTGTGTGTGTGTGTGTGTGTGTGTTGTCAGTGTTATTGTGAAGAGCCCTGTGCTCCTACCTTGCGTGTTAGATGTGTCTTAGATGGGTGCTCTAGAAATCCTCTTTCTTCTTCTTCTTCTTCTTCTTATTATTATTTAAACTAAAAACACAATTTATGCACAACTCACCACAATCAGATAATAGATTAATACTAAAAATGTATGAAGCAGCCAGTTTATACTAAAAAGCCTCTTACTACACTCTTACTAGTCTTAGCCTGGGTTATACGCAAATTACGGCCAAGATGATGATCATTTATTCAAATAAAATGAAACTGTTTTTTCTCCTGGACCTGGCTGGATAGGAGGATTTGCTTTCAATTCAGTGACAACTGAGCAATCTAATGTTCTAGATCCAGGGTTTGCAGTGTTTTTGGTAGTGTGATACTCATATTTGCTACCAGTACCACTTCCATCATAGTTCATACACAATGTGTACCAGTAGTCTTTTATTTTGAATTGTCAATACAAGTCATTGTATTAATTAATTAGCAGTGCAGTATGTCCACATTTAGCCTCATCAGTTCTTTCTTCTTCTTGATAATGTATACTCCAGGAACTGAGTGTCTGATGCTCTTCTTCTTGATAATGTATACTCCAGGAACTGAGTCAATGTCTGATGCTCTTCTTCTTCTCAGAAGGTAACCAACCTCATCATAATTTTATATGATCTATAGTTCTAAGAAGCTGTATCAGTTCACACTGTCACTGCGGACGTATATTATTATATAACGCATTAATGGGAGAATAAATTAAATAAAAATTCTACCCCCCCCCCACCTCTGTGTGTGTGTGTGTGTGTGTGTGTGTGTGTGTGTGTGTGTGTGTGTGTGTGTGTGTGTGTGTGGTGAACACACACGGAGAGAAATTTAAATTTTATACGGTGCCATTTTTTATTTTTTTAAACCCAAACAATGATCAGTTTCAAATATATTCATTCCTTATTAATAGGTTTAATAATGCAAATAACAGGGCTGAACGTGGCAAAATGACACGCGAGGTTGGTAGGTTTTCAACACTGAGCGTGAGCAACAAACAGATGTACAGGGAAGAGTCCCAACTTCAAAGCCGGGGAGACACCTACACAGTACGTGTTGAAGCTTGCTCAACGTGAGAAACGAGAACTACCGCTAAAGCATACCTCATCAAATGAAATCCTGTGACAGGAATACCCTAAAACAAAGGAAGGCAGTTCACTGTACAAAAAGGAGCGAACGCTTCGTTTTGCAGTCCCTGCAAGAAACGCACCTGAACGTTTGAAATCCTTTTGTTTATTGTGTTTCCATCAAGTCATAAACTGGCGCCATACTTGTGACGTTTACTCAAACTCGAAATAGTGAAAGCAGAAATGCACAGAAACTGGTGACGTCATTATCACGCGAACATTTATTAACGTTGAGGAAAAAAGAGTGTCATGCTCCAGCACTTATCCTGTGTCAATGACAGTAACAGTAGTAATATACTAGGCAGTGTACTGTCAATCAAACATAACTGGCTATGATATTGAAAAGGAATGAAATAGGCAGAAACAGGAAGTGTCAATGTTATGATCATTGACTTCCGGTTCGTGGAAGTTTACAGCTTGACTTCTGACTCGGTTGGTACTTTTAGCACTTGTAGTAAAGACATATTTTAGTCTCGGTGACTCAAAACACAGATAAAAAGTTCCCATTTTGCTTTAAATGTTTAACAGCTTTGTGAGCCCACAACATTACCTTTGTAACTTCTGCAGCTCACGTCAGATGTGTACAGATCGCACACCTGAATCATAAGACTCCTTTTCACTCGCTCGGACTGGTGAAGTGAAACAAATACTCGGCATTTGCATCAGCTGTATTGATCAATGTATATAATTTTGGCAGTTGGTATTGATCAGCATATATAATTTCATTTCACGAGAGTCAGTGCTACTTTGGTCAATGTTCGCGTCGACGCTCTATTAGATGTTTGCTTCGTTGATTTGTGCTTTTACTTTTAGTGTTTGGATTTTGTTTTTGTACTTGTAGTTGACACTTGTATTTGTAAGTACTTTTTTGTTGATTATATGCTGTGTGTTCTTAAAATTTCTCCCATAATTAAATTGTTTTTCTGACTAACTGTAGAAAATCTTTGGAGGGAAGTAGTGGTAAATACTCCTCTCCCATCTCCTCCCAGAATATCTCAAAATATCATACTTCCTGTTTCTAATATTTTTGTGCTTAGAAGTAGAAGGCAAGCTCTGTGCCTGTATAAACATGCAAGAGCATTTTGAGTTGTAGAGCTGAGACAAGGTTGGCTTAAATTCAGTTGCCTGCTGGATTTACACAGTCAGTTACAAAGATTTCTTTAAGGCTTTCTCAAAGTTGATTGCAGCAGTGTTTGCAAGTCTGTTTTTAGTTTAAAAGCCAATAAAAATAAAAATAAATCATTGACCTATAATTATATTTTATTTGTACTCTCTTAGTCTTACTAGTCTCACTCTCAGTGTTTCTAAATGATGTGCTATTGTTATTATATATGTTAAACTAAAGCCAATATATAAATTATTATGCCGTTTGTTTTAATTACAAAGTTACAATAACAAGTTTACATATGATGTCTGCATTTAGTGCAATGCATTATTTGCGATTGCAATGCATAGTTTTTAGTCACTAGTGTATTTTTCATTAGTTCTGGTACAGTGGTACACTGGTAGTGGTACAGTAAGTCTGTATTCATTTTTTTCAGGGCAGGAGTCCTTGTTTGGAGCCAGACAGAAGTGCCAGGCTGCTCGGATATAATGTGAGACAAGTGTGCAAAACAAGGGACTACTGAATACAGATCAACAGCTTTGAGTTTTATTAGCCTGTGGCACTGGTGCTTTAACATTGGCAGAAGCTGGGCTGCGGAAAGGCCTGTGGCCAGGCTGTGGTGATTTCTTGCACAGCAGTTGGACTTTGTTTTTGTTTTTTCCCTTCTCCACAACACTGACTAAGACAGTGTTTGATTGGCTGCTTGGCAACTGAACTCGTAGTGAAAAGACCAGACAAGATGGCCAGTAATGTGGATGACCAGTATGATTACATCTGGAAAGGTAAGAATGAGACAAATATTGACCTACTTGTGCCTGTGTGCTGATTGATTATGTACCCAAAATATGTGACTGAAATGTTGACCTACATGTGCATGTGTGTGTTGATTATGTATATCCAAAATGTGTGACTGAAATGTTGACATTTATATGTGTGCCTGTGTGTGTTGATTATGTACACCCAAAGTACATGACTGAAGTGTTGACCAGCTTGTGCCTGTGTCTGTTGATTATGCACACCCAAAGTATATGACTGAAATGTTGACCAGCTTGTGCCTGTGTATGTTGATTATGCACACCCAAAGTATATGACTGAAATGTTGACCAGCTTGTGCCTGTGTGTATTGATTGTGTACACCCAGAATATGTGACTGAAATGTTGGCCAGCTTGTGCCTGTGTATACACTGTATGATGATGTAGCTGGAAGGTGTCACTGAGATGTTGACCTGCTTGTGCTTGTGTGTTTGTATTATCAAAAGGTGAGACAGAAATGTTGACCTACTTTTGCCTGATGTGTTACTGTGTCATTTGTATAGATAGAATGATGAGACTAAAATGTTGACCAGCTTGTGTTTAGGTATATGAATGGTTTCATTTGAAAAGGCGAGAGTCAAGAATGAAATGTTGACCTGCTTGTGCCTGTGTATATGATTGCTCTTAAAAGGTGAGACTGAAATGTTGACCTACATGTGCCTGTGTATATGATTGTGCTTGGAAAGGTGAGATTGAAATACTGACCTAATGTGCCTGTGTATATGATTGCACTCAGAAAGGTGAGACTGAAATGTTGACCTACATGTGCCTGTGTATATGATTGTGCTTGGAAAGGTGAGACTGAAATGTTGACCTACGTGTGCCTGTGTCTATAACTATAATATTCTAGCGCAAGGCTTTTTCTGTGTGCAGTGGTGTTAGTGGGAGATTCTGGAGTGGGGAAGACCAACCTCTTATCACGCTTTACTCGAAATGAATTCAATGCAGAGAGCAAGAGCACCATTGGTGTTGAGTTTGCCACACGGTAAGTTATGTGTGTGTGTGTGTTAGTGGGGGGGGGGGGGGGGGGGGGGCAAGTAAATTTAGTCTTTCATAAATTGACACATAGTTCTGTTGATCTGTTGATTTCAATGAGTGTTGTTGTTTTATGTTGCGTGTGTGTGTGTGTGGGGGGGGGGTGCATGACTGTGTAGATCATGTGTGTGTGTTTGTATGTCACTGACACTGTATACTGTATAAAGTGTGTGTGTATACCTGTATGTTTTACTTTGTATGTCACTCTATGTGCACATGTTATTATATATAATTACATTACAGTGTGTGTGTGCATTTGCAGGAATGTGAACATCAAGGGGAAGATGGTGAGGGCTCAGATCTGGGACACTGCAGGTCAGGAGCGGTACCGCGCCATCACGAGCGTGTAAGTTGGCACCACCCTGACCATAGGTCTTGAAAAATTGCCAGCTAACGGACATTTTTTCGTTGGTGGCAGGAGGTTTGCAACAGTCATCTCAAATTAATCTGGCATTTCTTTTATAACCACCCGTGTTACGTATGTGAGCACAAAATTGTTTGAATCAAGCGGGAACTCTTTTCTTCTACCTGAGGAATCATGGTTATGTGCGTACTTGGATGCTGTGTTGCTTCCACAGTCGTATTTCTGTTATTAATACCCAAACCTTTGGGCTCGCGTTGACAGCATCGGTGGACAGCTGTGTGGAGACAAAGATTGCTCCTTCAGTGGCATGTCCATTTCTGGCAGAGTTTGGAGGAAGGTGCCAGAAAGCGAAGTTGGGGTGTAGGCATTTGTTTGAAATCAGACTTTGGAAAAAATGTGACGGTCCGCAAATGTGGTACTTTTGCATCACAAGAAGATTCCAGAGTTTGAAACCGTTTTTTGTGGTCGCATTTTGCATTTTTCTAGGGTGGTGTGGTATGGGCACTGGTATGCAACCTGACATCACTCATCATTATGACTGTGACTGGTGTTTCAAATAGTAGCATTACTGTGGTGGTATATGATGTAACATTTCAAGTCTCTGTGTGTGTGTGCATGTGTGTTTGTGTGTGTGCATGTGTGTGTGTGTGTGTGAGTGCATGCATGCATATATGCGTGTGTATGCATACGTATGTGGGTGGTGCAGGTGGGTAGGTGGGTGTGACCCCCTGTTCAGATATTCCCAGAGGGTGGGTGGGTGGGTGTGTCCCCCTGTTCAGATATTCCTACAGAGTGGTGTGGGTGGGTAGGTGGGTGTGACCCCCCGTTCGGATATTCCCAGAGGGTGGTACGGGTGGGTAGGTGGGTGTGACCCCTGTTCAGATATTCCTACAGAGTGGTGTGGGTGGGTAGGTGGGTGTGACCCCCAGTTCGGATAATCCCAGAGGGTGGTACAGGTGGGTAGGTGGGTGTGACCCCTGTTCAGATATTCCTACAGAGTGGTGTGGGTGGGTAGGTGGGTGTGACCCCTGTTCAGATATTCCCACAGGGTGGTGTGGGTGGGTAGGTGGGTGTGACCCCTGTTCAGATATTCCCACAGGGTGGTGTGGGTGGGTAGGTGGGTGTGACCCCTTGTTCAGATATTCCCAGAGGGTGGTACAGGTGGGTAGGTGGGTGTGACCCCTGTTCAGATATTCCCAGAGCGTGGTGTGGGTGGGTGTGACCCCCTGTTCAGATACTCCTACAGTGTGGTGGAGGTGCAGATGGTAGGTCACCCAACATCACTAACCATTATAGCTATGAATGTGACCCCATGTTCAGACACCGTTAATCAGTAATGATGATAATGATCATGGTGATCTGGTGTTTCAGACATTCTCACTGGTCAGGAGGGGCCCCTCGCATCTCTAACCAATATAAATTTATAATAGTGATCTAGTGTTTCACTTTTAGATATCACCGCAGGGCAGTTGGAGCACTGGTGATACACACTTGGCATCACCCATCACCTTGACGTCGCTCATCAACATCACAGTAATTCAGTGTTTCGGATATTACTACATGGCAGGAGGGGTGCTGGTGGTGTGCACCTGACATCAGTCATCAGTATAACAGTGACCCGGTGTTATAAATGTTACCGCAGGGCAGTGGGGGCACTGGCAGTGTAAACCTGACATCACTGATCAACATTACTGTGATCCGGTGTTTCAGATATTACCGCGGGGCGGTTGGGGCGCTGGTGGTGTATGACCTGACAAAGCCACAGACGTTCCAGAACCTGGACAAATGGTTGGACGAGTTGAAGGACCATGCGGAGAGCTCCGTCCGTATCATGCTAGTGGGCAACAAGACGGACCTGCGCCATCTGCGCGCCGTCACCATGGAGGAGGGGCGGGCCTTGGCTGGTCAGTGGGCGTGTGATTTAACTCTTTCCCTGCCTTCAAAACATTGCATGACGTCCTTGGCACGCCTCTTCCAGTTTTTCCTAAAGAATGTCGCACGATGTCATGTTTGAAATCTGATTTGTTTATGTAATTTCAGTTTTCTGAGAACCAATCAAGCAAAATAACCACCAGTACATTTAACCAGTTGTTGACTTTGTTTCCGATATTTGCTGATCTTACCTGGTAAAATGCTGGAAATTATCGGTCAGCCTTAAACCCATGAAACGTATCCCACCTGAGGTAATGGTGACATGGTTTTTCCTGTCTGTGTGCAGAGAAAAACAAGTTTTCCTTCACAGAGACATCTGCATTGGATTCCACCAACGTTGGAGAGGCTTTCAACAACTTGTTAGTAGGTGAGTTGCTGTGCTGCTCTCACCGTCACAGCTCATGATGACGTCAGTTTACACACCACGTTGCAAACTCCAAGCACTGTTTTACGACGTTCTTCCTTGGTGCTCAAACAGTAGGAAGTTTGTTACAAACAACTGAAATAAAACAAGACGTGTCATCTATAGCCGCCAACAAAGTTTACACCAGCACAAATAAAACCACAGTCATTGGAATCGAGATGGAACTCTTTCTTTCACCCAGGGTGGATGCGTCTCATGTTTATGTCTGTGCTAGGTTGCTTCCACAGTCATATCAGTACCCGAAGCTTTCGTAGGGTGCTGACTGCGTCGCTGGACAGCTGCGCGGAGATAAAGAGTGCCCCTTCAGTGATGTAACTAAATCTGGCAGAGTTTGGAGGAAGATGCCGGAAAGCAATGCTCAGAGTGTGACCACGTTACTGACTCCATGTGGTAATTAACCCCTTCAATGTGCCAGTCTGTAAAATTTCCCAGCTGAAAAATGCAGTCGCACGCCTACCAGCAGTGCGTTTTCCCGTCCTATAGCAAATCACTTTCAGTGTTGTGCGTTTTGATGAAGGTCCTTTCCCGTCCTATAGCAAATCACTTTCAGTGTTGTGCGTTTTGATGAAGGTCCTTTCACGTGCTGATGCTAAAAAGAAAATGCATAAGAATTTCAAATTTCACACTTTTATTGGTCGTTTTCAAGTGACATCCTGACAGTGAAAGGGTTAACATAGTGTGTGCAGACTGAAAGACAGGCAGTGAAAGGGTTAACACAGTGTGTGTGTAGACTGAGAGACAGGCAGTGCATGTCTAAACCATGTTCTTAACTGGGCGAATATTTGTTTGCTGAACATACTTCAGACACTTCGATGAACTATGATTCGTTTCTTAATTGAACTTTTAGTTCACCGAACATGGTTCAGACAGTTCAACGAACTTTACTTCGTTCTCAACTGGCTTGTAATGAGATGCAAGATGCAAGCTTTGGCCCGAACTTGCGGCAGATGCGCAGTAGACTGCATGATCAAAAATGTAGGCTAAAGTCAAGTCAGTATACTTTAATCATCCCTGACAGGGTAATTCAACTAACTACTATTTCATTCTGAGTCCCCGAGACTAGGCTGCGCCTCCCACAAGTCAACAAATTCCCTCCGCAGCGAGTGAAGAACCTAGTGACACCGTCTTTTATTTCTTCTTCATCCACAGGAGAGCTCTGCTCTCAGCCAATCAGAGGCAATGTTCATCGAATAGGGTGAATGTTCCCAGAACATATTGAGCGAAGCTTTTTGGACCCCGAATATAGCTTTGTCACAGTTTGACGAATGCTCCCAACTAGGCCCACAAAGAAAAGTTTGCCCAATTAAGAACCAACTAGGTTTGCCAAATACTTCCAACTACGTTCGCAAACAAACATTCGCCCAATTAAGAACGGGCTTAAGAGTGGGTATGTGGGTATGTTTCATGACTTTGAATTATTGAGATATGCGCAATTCAATTTTTCGTTGTGCATTAATGGATAAGGTCAAACGACAGTGGACTCCATGTAGTGTAGGCTGAGAGACAGGGGGTGTACATCTAAGAGTGGGTACGTGCATGTGTTTCATAACTTTTGAATTAATAATGTGCAGTTCAATCTTTCGTTGTGCGTTAATGTATAAGACCAAACAATATGCTTTGATATCTATCGTTATCATTAACTGACTAATTGCAGACATCTTCAAGAGCCAGGTGGATGAACAAGGGAAGCTTCCGCAGTCCCCAGCGACCAACAACAACAGCCCCTCCAACGTTGACCTGTCGCCAAAGTCAGAGGAAGCACAGGAGGGCGGCTGTTCGTGCTGAACATGTTATCTTTACTTGTGGGGAGGGGGTAGGGGGGTGCACCAAGTCTGTGCCTGAGTGTCTCCCCCAACAGCTGTGTTTGGCAGTTGCCAGATTTGTATGTCACTCATTTCCTTGCATCTTTTTTTACCTGCATAAAGAGGGGAGGTTGGGAGGTTAACAGGGCAGGTTAACCCTGCACCTGTTAGGCTTCGCCATCATTTGTCTTTTTTCTCAAAGACCACGCAGATCAAAGGAGCCAGAGGAAAAGAGTTCTCTCCCTTCATAACTTGCACCAAGTACGCTATCTGAAGCTATTTTGGTGAAAAGTCCATCAACAATCAAAGTAGTAGCCACGAACAGACATTTTTCATTTACACGCAACATGAACAGATTGCCACTAAATGAGAAGTTCTGTTCACAGACAGAGGGTATCCATCTTTTTTTCATTTAACTACTTCATTTAGTTAGCCTTTGCTGAAAATTTGGGTCATCTGACCTGGGGAAAGGCTACAGCAGCCGCAAGAGCAGCGCCACCCATTCCTGCCAGTGCGTGCATTAATTTCCTGTTTCCAGACAATGGTGTGGCTTCCCCGAGGGTTTGGATTTTTAACGTGCATGCAGGTGCCATTGGATTGTGGGAGCTGTATGCAGACCACACAAGAGTGTTCTGTAAGAAAACTTGACTGTGGTGGGGAAATCCCTTGCTGCACTGGGGACAGGAACGCGTGTTAGCGCTGCACCTGGCTTTTCGGTCTGGCACTCAACCAAATAAACTACGTGCCACTGATAGCCACCTTTCCAACCCCCTCTCCCATTTTTGTGTTTGTGTGTGAGAGTGTTTTTGTAATTACTGGTATTTTTGTGTGTGTGTGTGTATGTGTGTTTGTAATTTATTACTGATGTTGCCTGTGTTTTTACAGTTTATTACTGATACTCCCCCCCCACCCCCCACCCCCACCTCCCCCCTCACCCCTTCCCCACCCTGTCTCTGAAGGAATCTGAGCTCTGTATGGTGGTTAAAATTGAATGGTTGTATTTACTGGCCTTTTTGACTTGGAATCTTATGGTACTTCTCACTATTTCATCTGTTCTCTTGTTTTCAAGATTGTTTTTGTCTTCAGTGATTTTGGTTGTGCGTTTAGTGTGTTTGGTTGTGAACTGGAGGGTTTGGGTAGAGAGTCTTAGTGGTGAACTTGGTATGGCACTTTTTGTGAATAACCATTTGTGCGCATGTTTTCAGGCTATTGTTCTGGTTTTTCTGTTGTTTAGGGTGTTGATCTGTCATAGTGTATATATAAATTATAATCTGCATAGCTGTTTGTGTGAGCGTATGTGTTGTGAGTGCGTGTGTGTGTGTGTATGCATGTGTGGAAACAGAGATAGAGATTAATATTTATCTTACAGTTGCATTGTCAGATTTAGTGTATTTTTTGCTTTTACTTCATGCTGATTTCAGTGGTCGGGAAACAGGCTTATTGTGTTTGTGTGTTGTGCATTTTTCTCTTTTTTGGGGGTGGGTGGGGGGCTGTTGACTGTTTACTACTAATAAACACAGTTCTGCAGCTCTGTGTTTCTGCGGACTGTTAGAACTATTGACTGTATCTCAATATATGGCATTTAACATACCAAAAACTGGTTAACACGGTTGGTCCTGTGCGCTTGTTGAGTTTTGAATTCTGCATTTGGTGGCTCTCTTCATACAGATCACTATCGCCTGATGTGACTGTTTTTACACAAACTGCCTTGCTGGGAGGAGGGGACAGAAAGGTGCTGGCCTGTAGCTGTCTGCAACTGTCTTTGTGTGTCTGTCCACAACTGTCTGTCTGTGCCTGTCTGCAACTGTCTTTCTATGTCTGTCTGCTTCTGCCTGTCTGTGTCTGTCCACAACTGTTTTTCTGTATCTGTCTTCTTCTGTCTGCAACTGTCTTTCTGTCTGTGTGTGTCCGCAACTATCTTTCTGTCTGTTGGTCTCCTCTGTCTGTGTCTGTCTGCAACTGTCTTTCTGTCTCTTTTTCTGCAGCTGTCTGTCTGCTTCTGTCTGTCTGCAACTATCTGTCTGTCAGCCTCTCTCTGTGTCTGTCTGCAACTGTCTTTCTGGCTGTGACTGTCTGTATCTGTCGGTCTGTGTCTGTGTCTGTCTGCAACTGTCTTTCTGTCTCTTTTTCTGCAGCTGTCTGTCTGCTTCTGTCTGTCTGCAACTATCTGTCTGTCAGCCTCTCTCTGTGTCTGTCTGCAACTGTCTTTCTGGCTGTGACTGTCTGTATCTGTCGGTCTGTGTCTGTGTCTGTCTGCAACTGTCTTTCTGGCTGTGACTGTCTGTATCTGTCGGTCTGTGTCTGTGCGTATGATTGTGTGTCTGGCTGCTTCTGCGTGGAGTGTGTCTCTCTCCATGCGTTGTGTATATCTGTCTCTGCAGAGTGTGCCTGTCTCCATGCGTTGTGTATATCTGTCTCTGCAGAGTGTGCCTGTCTTCATGGAGTGTGTCTCTCTCCATGCGTTGTGTATATCTGTCTCTGCAGAGTGTGCCTGTCTCCACGGAGTGTGTCTCTCTCCATGCGTTGTGTATATCTGTCTCTGCAGAGTGTGCCTGTCTCCACGGAGAGGGTGTTTCTGCAAAGTGTGTCTGTCTTCATGGAGTGTGTCTGTCTCCATTGAGTGGTGTGTCTGTCTCCATGGAGTGTGTGTGTCTATCTCCATGGAGTGTTTGTCTCCACAGAGCATTTGCATCTGTCTTGGAATTTTTTGTCTATTCCCATTTTGTCTCTGCTCATTTTTTGTATGTCAACTGCCTTCTGAAGTTTTAGATTTATAAGTGTCTTTGTGCACATGCTGTACTGTGAGTGTAATGAAGTTTGCTTGTTTGTATACTGATGCCATCTTGAGACAAGGTACTTTAAGAATGAAATTCTGCTTTACAGAAGTGATTTCACTTTCCCCACAAAACCCATATAATATATTGCTTTAATTTTTTTCTTAATAGAGCACAAATTTCAGATAATTTTGTTGTTAATGGTGCATTGGTACCTTTTATACATTATATGTGGTATTCATCCATCTTTGGAAAGTATACAAATCTGCAGCTCTTCTTCTGCTTCTTCTTCTTTTTATTTTTTATTTTGTTCGTCTAAGTTCAACTTGGAGGGGGGGGGGGGGGGCGGGGGAATAGTCATGTGATAAAACTCTAGACTCAGTCATAATAGCAATGTTGGTAATTCTCTCTTGTGTCATCTTTGGCGCATTCCAGTGCAGTTTGATTGTGGAGTTGCAGAGCTGTTTCTTTATATCAATGGAAGGTGTTGTGTGATTATAGAGCTGTTTCTTTATATCAGTGGAAGGTGTTGTTTGATTATAGAGCTGTTTCTTTATATCAGTGGAAGGTGTTGTTTGATTATAGAGCTGTTTCTTTATATCAGTGGAAGGTGTTGTGTGATTATAGAGCTGTTTCTTTATATCAATGGAAGGTGTTGTGTGATTATAGAGCTCTTCAGCTGTTTCCTGTGAATGGACATTTTGTTTGATTCCGTAACAGTTTGATTAATTAAGTTGAATGGAGCAGTGAGGTTAAAGTCAGAAATGTGAGAGGTGTGCAGCATAACAGTGTGTAAGGTGTTTGTGGCCTGTGACTTCTCTACATTTTTAATAAGTTACTGTAACCTTTGTCTATGTTCGAGTTCAGATGAGTAGTATTCACCTTCAAGATGGTTTCTTGCTTGTAGTTTCAGTCAGCATTGCTGAGTGAGCAAACATCAGTTTTCGCTGTTGTTCTCATATCTTTGTGGACTGTTTTCACAAGCAAAAGACTTGTAGTGGCATGTCATTACTTGTTTATGTGTTGTTGAATGTATTAACGTGTCATTGCTTGCTTTTGTGTTTTTGGACTGTACTGTATTTTTTAGTGTCAACTCTATTTTTTTCAGTGAGATTGACTACTTTTTCAGTTTTTTATTTTTATTTTTTATTTCACTTGTGAGCATGCCGTATGTACCCTCATTATGGTTCATTATATTGATATAGCGATGCAGAGAAGGCATAGCAGACAGATACAGTAAAAGTGGTGCAGGCCAGCTAAAAGCTGTACAACCATTGAAAGTGCCACAAACTGTGAATCCCACCTTTGTTGCAGGTTTTCCTTCAGAGAATTTGGTACAAACTCATAACCATTGCCTGTAACCAACTCAGAAACCTTATCCACATCAACAACTGCTTCAGAAACCTTCTCGATAAACACATGGAGCAGAAAATATATAGCACAAGGTAACTGACGAAAAGAAGCCAGGTCAGTACACGCAGCACTCTTGAAAACAACAATACTCTGAAATGTGATATTAGCAGGTGAAAGGCTAAAAAGCCCATGAGCCGTAAATTCATATATGTATATATGAAAGCCACGAAACAAAAATATTTGCCGCATGGAGCAAAACTGTTTTTGTATGGCTGTGGCTTCACACGTATGGATCCACCCTTTATTAATAATAATGTACATTTTAGCATGCACTCATCAACGCCCTGAGCGCTCACATAATACATATTAACCTGAATATGATATTCTGTATATACATACATGTACTAATGTAGGGCACAGTCCTACCAAAACAATTTACATAAAGTATTATACACAGAAAAAAAGAAAAGAAAAAAACCCCACTCCACACACACACACACACACACACACACACACACACACACACACACACACACACACACACACACACACACTAACTGTTGCAGAAACTGGATACTGATATTAGCTGGATGAAAATACTGTGAGAAGAATGTTGTCAGTTTGGCTTTAAAAGATGAAAGGGTTGAGCAATGTCTAAGGTCTTGTGGGAGTGAATTCCAATTGTGGGGTCCAAAGCAAGAGAAGGTCCGGAATCCTTTTTAGATTTTTGCTGCTGCTGCTGCCACAGCCTGCTCCATTGCCATATGAATGCGCTGCTGTAATGAAGGTGAAGCATGTTCTCCGTTTTACCAGTGCATGCAGAGATGTAACAGTTGTATGGATGACTATCTGCTGTGGGTAACAGTCCCAGCGATATGTCACAGAAAGGTTTCATTTCATTAGTCATTTCAGTGTTTTTACGTTCTATCAGTGGTTTACAAATCAAACTTGTTGAGCTGTGTTTCAAAGAAAATAATGATTGTTATATTGGTATATATTTATCACCTAGTTTGTGAATTGTGTATCGGAAAATAATGATTGTTATATGGTATCTTTATCACCTTTTTTTGGGGTCAGTTGAACGTAAGAAAATAATGATTGTTATATGAGATCTTTATCACCTTTTGGGGGGTCAGTTGAACGTAAGAAAATGATTGTTATATGATATCTTTATCACCTTTTTTTGGACAGTTGAGTGTAAGAAAATGATTGTTATATGATATTTTTGTCACCTTTTTTGGTCAGTTGAGTGTAAGAAAATGATTGTTATATGATATCTTTATCACCTTTTTTTGGCCAGTTGAGTGTAAGAAAATAATGATTGTTATATATCTTTATCACCTTTTTTTGGTCAGTTGAGTGTAAGAAAATAATGATTGTTATATGATATCTTTATCACAAATCTGAAACAGAACAAGCCCTAGTGTTGTGCAACACACAAGGGAGTTAATTAGCTCTTGAAATACCTAACACAGGCACAACAAAGACTAGAGTCACCTACAGTAACTCACCTGGCACGCATGTAAATACAAGGTACACAAACTCCACCAGAGATGAGGATGTACACGCACGCCAGGTGAGAGTTACCGCAGGTGACTCGAGTCCTTGTTGTGCTTGTGTTAGGTATTTCGAGTGGTGTTGTTTATCAGCGAGTTTGTGAACTGTGTGTACAGTTTGATTGTGCGTAACTAGCCATTCCAGTCCACCTGCATCGCTTGTGCCTTCTGTTAACACCTTCACTGCCCCAGCCTGTACAATTTCCGGGCTGAAAGATGCACAGACACGCCGGCAGACAGTATATTTTCTGGTCCCTTTGCCCGTCGACTTTCAATGCTCTGCGTTTTGATGATATTCATTTCACATACCAGCACGAAAAAGAAGACAAAACGGGTTGGGGGGGGGGGGGGGCTAGATTTTGCACTTTTATAGGTAGTTTTCAAGTGACATCGTGGCAGTGAAGGGGTTAATGTTGCCTTGAGGAATGTGTGACGTGTTTATCTAGTTTGAAGACTTCCTGTTGGCTTGTAGTTGTAATGATGCTTTGTGTGTGTGTGTGTGTGTGTGTGTGTGTGTGTGTGTGTGTGTGTGTGTGTGTGTGTGCTTTTTTTCTTCTGTCTTTCTTTCGTTCTTCTCGCTTTAATTTACAAGAGGTAAAATACATAAGGAAAACCTTACTCTTTCAACTTTTTATGATCATTTGTTGAGAATAGGGTAGTTTAGGCTAGCATGGGATGGTTTATGCTAGCGCTTGATAGTTTATGCACTAATGGGATGCTTTATGCTAGCGTGGGGTAGTTCATACTAGCATAGGATTGTTTGTGCTAGCGTGGGATGGTTGATTCCAGCATGGGGTGGTTTACCTGGAATGGGATATTTGATACTAGCATGGGATTGTTTATACCAACATGTCATGGTTTCTACCAGCATGGGGTGGTTTATACTTGCATGGGATGGCTTATACCCGCTTGGGATTTCTATGCTAGCACAAGAAGGTTTATACCAGCAATGAAGAATTTATACCAGCATTTGATATATAAAATATGAGATGTTCTTCTTTCCAACTAGTGAGCCGGTTTGGCCTAGCGGTAAGGTGTTAGGTTGGTAAGCGGAAGGACCTCGATTCGATACCGCTTCGGCTCTCCGTTCTCTTCAAAAAGGTTGTGGTTTGTGGACACTGTCTGGTGACTTTGTCCATCACTTCCTACTGAAACATTAAAATGGCCCTCATCGCTGCCCATCTTAATGCAGAAGTCATTCTGGTGGTGACATTGTAGCGATAGGTATATAATCTCCCTCTCTCCCTCTCCCCAATCCCCCTCTCCCCCCTTCTCCCCATCCCGAATAAGCCATACGGTTTCTGTGGACGTTAAGCACCATGTTTACTTACTTCTTTCCAACTTGACCTCAGCATTTTGAAGACTCAGACACTTTTAGTACATTGTGGTTTATTTGGGCGTTTCCACAATGCACCAGTTCTGCCATGGACTGCATGATCTTTAGCATGGGTGTAAACTTTCTGCCTGCACACACACACATAGGGGACCTCAGTTTCTACAGACTCATCCAAAGGCCTTTTCTTTTTGGCAGAGTCTGCACAGAATCTGACTCCAGAAAAAAAAAATCGTTGGGTGGGGACAGACCCTAGCATTTGAACGGTCACCCATCCATGGGGTGACCAAACTTGACTGTGCTTACCTTTTGGCTTTCAAGAGGAGTGCTGTCCCTTTGTGCCACCAACTCTTTGTTTTACGCATGCTGGACAGGCAGGGTACAGAACTCCCAAGTGTGTGCTTGTGCTAGCTTATACACGTTTTGAACACCGGACCGGTGGCTTTGAAAATGGGCAGGCGTGGTATGTGTGAGCTGTCCTCTTACTCACAATGGTGTGCTCAGCATAGACCCCTCCAGGTGTGTTGTGCGCAATATGTGATTGTGTAGATCTACTGTGTCAGTGGGTGTAAGATGTGTTTGTGTAGATCTACTGTGTCACTGACTGCAAGATATGTTTGTGTAGATCTGCTGTGTCACTGACTGCAAGATGTGTTTGTGTAGATCTGCTGTGTCACTGACTGCAAGATGTGTTTGTGTAGATCTGCTGTGTCACTGACTGCAAGATGTGTTTGTGTAGATCTGCTGTGTCACTGACTGCAAGATGTGTTTGTGTAGATCTGCTGTGTCACTGACTGCAAGATGTGTTTGTGTAGATCTGCTGTGTCACTGACTGCAAGATGTGTTTGTCGCTGACTGCAAGATGTGTTTGTGTAGATCTATGTCGCTGACTGCAAGATGTGTTTGTGTAGATCTGCTGTGTCACTGACTGCAAGATGTGTTTGTGTAGATCTACTGTGTCACTGACTGCAAGATGTGTTTGTCGCTGACTGCAAGATGTGTTTGTGTAGATCTACTGTGTCACTGACTGCAAGATGTGCTTGTGTAGATCTGCTGTGTCACTGACTGCAAGATGTGTTTGTGTAGATCTGCTGTGTCACTGACTGCAAGATGTGTTTGTGTAGATCTGCTGTGTCACTGACTGCAAGATGTGTTTGTGTAGATCTGCTGTGTCACTGACTGCAAGATGTGTTTGTCGCTGACTGCAAGATGTGTTTGTGTAGATCTGCTGTGTCACTGACTGCAAAATGTGTTTGTGTAGATCTACTGTGTCACTGACTGCAAGATGTGCTTGTGTAGACCAGTGTCAGTGACTGCAATATGTTTGTGTACACCTGTGTCAGTGACTGCAAGATGTGTTTGTGTAGCTTTATGTCAGTGACGGCAAGATGTCTTTGTGTATGTCACAGCCTGCAAGATGGGTTTATGTAGGTCAATGTCAGTGACTGAAAGATGTGTTTTTGTAGATCTATGTCAGTGACTGAAAGATGTGTTTTTGTAGATCTATGTCAGTGACTGAAAGATGTGTTTTTGTAGATCTATGTCAGTGACTGAAAGATGGGTTTTTGTAGATCTATGTCAGTGACTGAAAGATGGGTTTTTGTAGATCTATGTCAGTGACTGAAAGATGTGTTTTTGTAGATCTGTGTCAGTGACTGAAAGATGTGTTTTTGTAGATCTATGTCATTGACTGAAAGATGTGTTTTTGTAGATCTGTCAAGTCGCTGGCTGCAAGATGTGTTTGTGTAGATCTATGTCAGTGACTGCAAGGTGTATTGCCCTGATATAACCGCACTGGTTGACTGGGCACAAAACACCAAGTTACTGCAAGATGTCTTTGTGTAGATCTGTTAAGTCGCTGCCTTCAAGATGTGTTTGTGTAGATCTGCAGTGTCACTGACTGCAAGATTTGTCTGTGTAGATCTACTGTGTTACTGACTTTGTGTAGATCTGTTGCCACTGACTGAAGACATATTTGTGTACAGCTGTTCTCACTGATTGCAAGATGTGTTTGTGTCGATCTTTTATCACTGACTGCAGAATGTGTCTGTGTAGATCTGTTGTCATTGACTGCAAGATGTTTGTGTAGATCTGTTATCACTGACTGGAAAATATGTTGGTGTAGATCAGTTGTCGGTGACAGCAAGATGCATTCGTGTAGATCTCTTGTCACTGAACTGCAAGATGTTTGTGTATTATGTCTAGGTCACTGACTGCAAGGTGTGTTTGAACAGAGCTATATCATTGACTGCAAGGTGTGTTTGAACAGAGCTATATCATTGACTGCAAGGTGTGTTTGAACAGAGCTATATCATTGACTGCAAGGTGTGTTTGAACAGAGCTATATCATTGACTGCAAGGTGTGTTTGAACAGAGCTATATCATTGACTGCAAGGTGTGTTTGAACAGAGCTATATCATTGACTGCAAGGTGTGTTTGAACAGAGCTATATCATTGACTGCAAGGTGTGTTTGAACAGAGCTATATCATTGACTGCAAGGTGTGTTTGAACAGAGCTATATCATTGACTGCAAGGTGTATTTGAACAGAGCTATATCATTGACTGCAAGGTGTGTTTGAACAGAGCTATATCATTGACTGCAAGATGTGTGTGTGTGTGTAGATCTATCGTGTTACTGACTGCAAGACCTATGTAGATCTACTTGCTGGACTGCAAGACTTATGTAGATCTACTTGTTTGACTGCAAGATGTGCTTGTGTACATCTGCTGTGTTGCTGTTAGCAAGATCTGTTTATGTAGCTCTACCATATTAGCTGGTTGTTGTTTTATAATTGCAGGATGCATTTATATAGATTTACTGTGTCCTTCACCATATCATTATTCATCCATCCACTCTTTTCATATTTACACTTCTGTAGTTCTTGGGCATTTTTTCTTTTTTCTTTTTTCTTTTCCCCTGTTCTTCTAATAGTGTCTTGGAATTTTGTTTATGTATTTGTAGATTGTTCTTCTGGAGTTCACCCTGCATGGTTTACAGTTAATATCAGAAAATTTGCTGACTTATTTCAGGCTGAAAATGTAGACTTTGTTAAATATTTTACTCATGTTGTTGGTTGTGGTCTTTTTGTTCTTTCTTTCTATCTTTTTTTTGTTGTTGTTGGGGGGGGGGGGGGGGGGGGGGGGCAGGGGGCTTTTTGTTTGGGGGGGGGGGGGATGGGGTAGAGGATAATAATGTTTTTTGAGCTATTAACATCCACTGATTGTTTTATTCGGCATCTATGTGCTGTCATTCTGCTATGCTCGGATCGGACTAACCCCCCACCTGCCCACCCCCATTTTTATTCTGTTAAAAGAAAGAAAAAATCAAATTAACTTATATCCAGCTTCTTTGTATGGAGTGCCATTCTTGCTAACATCACCAGAATATTTTGTGTCAGTGGTTTTTATATTCAGAAACTGTGTACTAATAACATATCATTAGATCTTTTTTTGTTTGTTCTGTTTTTTGTTGTTGTTGCTTGTTGTTTTCGTCTTTTCAGAGATTTTTGTTTTTGTTTATTTCAGTGCCGTTTTGTACGTGCATACTGGTCTTGCTTGCAATTCTGTATTTCACTAGCAGCCAAGCTTGCTGTTTTTACTGGCTTGTCTTTTATAGCTGCCAAGAGTGTGCAAAGGTTGTGCGGTTGTGAATTGTACATATTGTACATGCATTAGCTACTTTTGTCCCTCTCACAAGAGGCTTCTTCTTCTTCTTCTTTTCTTTTTTTTGTATTTATTTTTGTATAAATATCTATAAACAGTTGTTAATATATGTTTGTGTGAGTGACTGCGCTACTTTCGTGGGTTGAGGGTTTTCGGTTGTTTTGCGTGTTTGGTTTTTTTTGTTTGTTTGTTTTGGTGTGGGACTTCATGCTTAGTGCTTTCTGCAACTAATAATGGGCGGCTTTTCTGCTCAGGACATTCTGTAGTTGTTTCTCACGTTGGAGCTGTCTGAGAAAAACTCACACAGCATGCACCTAAAAAGAGCGTAACCTCTGGGCAAACTTACTATCATCATTCAGACGCGGCCAAGCTTCGGGCCTTTTCAGTTCCTGCGAATAAACCCTGCCTCTTTCCTCACAAATTTTCTGTCTGACAACAGTCACCATGTGGTACTGTGTTGACTGATGGAATAGAGGGGTTTCGCTCAGAGCCCTAAACACGTGTTTGTCATGACAAAAATATGTTTGTCACTGAACTGCAACTGTGTTTGTCATGACAACAGTTTTGTCATGACAAATATTTGTCGCAACAAACATAATTTTGTCATCACAAGCCAACTTGTTGCGACAAACACATATAAGTCATGACACAACCTCTCTTTTGTCACGACAAAAGTTTTGTCGCGACAAATATTTGTCACCATAAAAGTTTTGGCATGACAAAATATTCTTGTTGTGACAAGCATACTTTTGTCATGACAAAAGACGTGGTTTGATTTATGCTAGAGATTATTATCCAGCACTGCTAGTGCACAGCCAAGCTAGAGTGTGTCATGGTAGAGCACATTAGAATAAAAACATTTTGTGCACATATGCATACACACACTCACACACACACACACACACACACACACACACACACACACACACACACACACACACACAGTTTCCTTAGTAGCTAAAAGTGCACTGTGCATTTTCAAAGCCTGTACCTTCGCTTGATTTTTAAACCTTTCCTTTTAGTTCCAGCATCCAGGAACTGCTGCCTGAATTTGTGTATATAGTAAGTTTTTTTGTTTTTTTTTTTTGGTGTGGGTCGCTTTTTTACACTCTGCACCTGCCTGTACTTAAGGTTGACATTTTGTTGTTCTGCTGCCTGGGTTGTGATGTCATTGTGTGGCTTTCTTCTTACAGGCACCTGACAGTGTTTAATTGTTGGATAATGAGAACAGGGCTTATTTTGATAATATCCCCCTCGCTCCTTTTGCCCTCTTTTCAACGCATGCACACAAACATACACACACACACACACACACACACACACACACACACACACACACACACACACACACACACACTGATGCACTCACAGACACACACACACTGATGCACATACACACACACTGATGCACTCACACACACACACACACACACTGATGCACTCTCACACACACACAATGATGCACTCACACACACACTGATGCACTCTCTCTCACACACACACACACACACACACTGATGCACTCACACACACACACACACACACACACACACACACACACACACACACACACACTGATGCACTCAGTCTCACTCACACACACACACTGATGCATTCACACACACACACACACTGATGCACACACACACACACACACTGATGCACTCTCACACACACACACACACTGATGCACTCACACACCACACACACACACACACACACACACACACACACACACACACACACTGATGCACTCACACACACACTGCCCCTCCTCCCCATCCCACCCTATGACATAAATTGTCAGGTGCCTAGGACTTGTTGCTTGTGTGTGGTGAGTGCATGGGGGGGGGTGGGGTGATATGATGATGTGTATGTGAAGAACAGCGTCAGGCATTTTTGCGTTGGTGTGGTATATCACTTTGCACAATATATTCTCTTCTTTTATGTTTTTTTTTTTTTTTTTTTTTTTTGGGGGGGGGGGGGGGGGGGGTCTTTTGTATTGCAATTCAAAATTTTGCTAAGTATAGCTTGTTGGGTTGTTTTTTTGTTTTTTTTTTATGTGAGCTGCAAACCTGAAAGCAAAATAAACAGTTATATATTGTAGGTTTCTGATTTGGTTTTTAGAAAGTGTTTACAGTCACTGTAGAAAGTTAATGGGGGTATTCACCCCTTCATTTTATAATCTTCCGAATGAGAAAGGAAAGGTGAGGGACTGAGATATGCATGTGTGTGTTGCTTGATGCCTGAGTGTTTTTCTTTATGTTTTTTTAAACTTTTTTTGTTTCTAGTTTTTCTTTCGCCAACCATTTTCTTGTTAGATTCTGGAATGTGTGCATGTGTATTGCATTTGATGTCAGTTCGTCTTTACATAGACATCTCAAAGAGAGCTGTCATTTATTTTGTTAAGCAGTCTTGTATTAAAAACAAAACAAAAAAGTGTCTTTTTGCCTCCGATTTGTATTTTGTGTGGTCTGGGTCTGATGACACCACTGTTTTAGATAAACAGGGAAAGTTTGTTCATCACATCATTTGTGGATGTTTACCACTTTTCGTTTATCCGTTTCCATGTACCTTTTTTCTTCTCTCTTTTTTCTTTCTTTCTTTCTGTGTGTGTGTGTGTGTGTGTGTGTGTGTGTGTGTGTGTGTGTGTGTTTAAGAACATTCATTCGAGGTCAGTCGGGTCACGAATCGAAAGCGAGACTTGGCACAATGTTGACCCGGGGTCATTATTAATGAGCTAGCAGGGCTGCCATTAACGCATAATGAATGTGCGTCCCTGACGCACTAGAGCTGAAAAGGACGCATTTAAAATACATCTGGAGGCGCACTAAAAAATAAATTGCCATGTTACTTCAGAACCCACCACCTTTTCTCCGTTCTCAAGCAGACGATCTGCGCCTTTTGTCGCGTGTGTGATTCTGACTGAGTGGCTGAGGTTTTTCATAGCGCGTTTTTAATATCCACGGAAGTGGTATGCTTACAGCGCTGCCGGTTTGGTTGTTACACGGCTGCTGTCACGTAAACTGCTATTGTCAGTCTCGGCTGCTGTCACGTGAAACTGCCTATTGTCAGTCTCGGCTGCTGTCACGTGAAACTGCTATGTCAATCAGCTGCTGTCACGTGACTGAAACTGCTAGTGTCAGTAATGGCTGCTGTCACGGCTGCTGTCACGTGAAACAGCTATTGCCAGTATCGGCTGCTGCCACGTGACTAAACTGCTATTGTCACTCTCGGCTGCTGCCACGTGAAACTGCTATTGTCAGTAACGGCCGCTGTCACGTGAAACTCCTATTGTCAGTCTCGGCGCGTCAGTTCTGTGTACAACCATGTACTATATCACGTCACCATATCACGTAGTACTGTAGCAACGGCAGATAATTACGTGAGTCTGCCTTTGTGCTAATATCTTCACCGTTGAGAAATAAAGCTTAATCAACCAATCACCAAATAAAGTTTAATCAACCAATCAACCAATCACTTTATGCAAAGCCACATACGTAGGGTGCATGTGTGTTTGGCTGTAACCTGCCACCTGCACTTTTGGCAGAATGCCACTGCGAGGATTGTTACTGCGGAAATAAAGGGGAAGGGGGTGGGAGGAGGGGCAGGCGGCGGCAGAATGGCCAGGATCTTTACATGCTAATGCGGTAACACGAGGGTGAAACGAATACTGAGGTCTCCAACTGCCCCTGGACCCTCTGAAAGTTGTAGCAGGAAGTCCCAGGGACCCTGGTAAAACACTCGTTAATGGCAGCCATGCTTGGCCAATCGCAGCGGGTCACGAGATCGAAAACGAGGTTGCAGTGCAAAGATGGTAATCGATCCTCGCTTTCGATTTTGTGACCTGTCTTATTGAGAGTAGTTCAGTGAAAGTTTATCGCGTCACTGACATGCTTGCCAAGGTTGTGGCGAGACGAAGCTTTTTGGGAGTGGGAATTAGTGTAAACAGGATACCAGACTGACACTCTCTCTCTGTCTGCCTCAGTGTCTCTCGGTCTCTGTCTCTCGTTTGATTCTTCAGAAAGAGCTTGTGTGCTATTGACAAACATGAAGTTGTGTCACCATACGGTATTTGTTCTTTTTTTTCTGTGTTGTGCGTGTGGTTCCCTCCGATTCTGTTACGCCCTCCTCCCACCCCCCTCTCTCTCTATATGTATATGATAAAAGAGGAGTTGCAATGTTATTGATTTATTATACTATCCTCCCCCCCCCCCCCCCTCCCAACCATCTCTGTCTCTCTCTGTCTGTCTGTCTCTCTCTCTTCTTCTTCTTCTCTTTCTTTTTTTTGTAGGGGGGTGGGGGGTGGGGAGCAAATTGTCTTTCGGGGGCTTTTATATATGGTTTCTGAAAGGAAACCCGTTTCGTACCACGCAAAAATCAGCTGAATGAAGCGTTGCGGTTGCTGGTCAACAAGTCGAGCTGCTGGCGAATCGTCTTGCTTTTCATTTCAACACAATACAGTCTGCACATGCGCGTGAGGTAGGACATGACTGATTAGTGTGCGATTCCGGCAATGTCTTGTGTTAACAGAAGAGTCTGCTTGTCCGTGACGTGACATCCTGGTCTTTCGCTCTTGCTGTTTGTCTGCGTAAGTCAAGTCATGAAGAACCGAGTATTCATCCTTGTCTTTTACCGTCATCAATACGACTTTGGTCAGTTATATAAATGATACAAAACTGCCATTATGATCGTATGCAGAGTTTGTGTAGGTGAGTTTACGGCAGACTTTTGTGCCAGAAGCAGTAAACTGAAATTCTCTCTCTCTCTTTTTTTAAATTTTTTTATGGATGGGACATATAGGTCTGATATCTTAAGTAAACATGGTGCTTAACTGATCTTACCTCGGCTTCAGCGCTTGTTTTGTTGACAGTTTTGATTTATTTATTCATTGAGAGAGACAGAGAGAGATTTAGTGATCTTTAACACTCGAGTATAACGATTTTAGGATTACAGGGTCTACAGGTCCTTGCAGAAATAAAAGCTGATAAAACAACAACAAAAACAGCTACTACTACTACTACTACTACTACTACAACACACACACACACACACACACACACACACACACACACACACACACACACACACACACACAGAAAAGAAAAAGAAAAACGAAAAGAAGTCCGATGAGAAAAAAAGAAAAAACGAGAAAAAACGACGAAAAAAACGAAAGAAATTTTCAAAAAAAATATTTAAAAAATCGAAACTCTAGTCACTTCACACCAATGTAGCGATAGATCACATTAAGACAGTTGCAGAAAGGGTGCACGTCTAAAAAATCAAAAATATATATCTAAAAAGAAGGATAAAGGTTATGGCACGAATGCCAGTGGAATAGCCCGTCACTGTAACAATTACAAGCATCTAAACACGTCTATGGCCACAGAGGGGGAAAAAAACAGTGTGAACCGACAATCATTATGAATAATACAACAGTAATAAATCAAATCACAGCAACACCAGGAAACTATACGTGCGTATTACAAACCAAGCCAACATTACAACAATCTGTTCTAGTGAGTTGGAACTGGCAAAGCTATCTGTAGTGAATCCATTGGATAGTTTCAGCTAATGTTAAGAAGTGCGATCAAATATTTAGCTGTAACCTGCCACCTGCACCTCCGGCGCTCTAACCACTGAGCTATCTTAAAAATGTCTTTTAGATCCAGAGCAAAACTCTTTTGCGCAAGCTTATTCCCACTGGTGTTTAATCCACTGAGGTGTTTGTCAGTGTCCGTTTCGGTGTACTTACTTATATATGTAGTCGAAACGCGCAACATGGCGCTAGTTCAGCTTTTGTTTGAAAAGCATGGCCGCTATGTACTCCTAAATCAGTCTTTAAAGTTTCTTGGTTTATTCCCCGATTTCTATATGTGCATTTGTTATATATGTGATGACATGTAGAACTTCTACTGTTTTTCACAGCAAACTGATTACGGTCTTGTGTGTCACTTGTCTGTCACTTTGGGTCGGTGATGTCAGTAATGAGCAGACCGACGTTATAGACTTTTCCATGGACTCAGCCTGCGACTTGTCCTCCGCAGATCACTGCTGGTCTCCGCCAGACCTGCTGAAACCAAACGACATGGAAGATTATTGGTGATTATCACAGACATGCAGCTGACAGACTGCAGTAGCACTACAGTTCAGTTCAAGATGCTATCTATGCAATCGGAAATGCCCATATGCGCCCCACCCCGTCTCTCGGAAAGAAGTTTCCAACGCTGCCTTTGAAACAGTTCCAAGGTTCATCTGAGTGACGATGGCCCTCTCTCGTCCTTTCAAGGAAGATCGCCTAGCGCTTCCTCTTTCCACGCCTCTCTCCTCCAGCTGATCGACCGTGTGATGTCCTTGGCGTTGTGCCCGCTGGTAGTGTTTCAAGCTCCTCAACATTTCAGATCTTCTGAGAAACCAGCCACTTGTGAGAGTTGCTTTGCCCGCCAGTCTATCTGCTCGGTCATTTCTCTTCACTCCGGCATGTCCAGGGCAGTACACCCACAGGAGTCTTTGAAGGTGGATTTCGACTATTCACACATTCCAGTCTGGGCTTCCCATTCCAATTTTTACTTTTTGTAGCAAACTTATTGAATTGTGAAGTTGCTGGCATGTGCGGTCTGACTGTCGCCTGTTGAGGCAATACACCGGAGGGCATTGATAGATAGATAGATGATCGCTTATATAGCGCTATTCTCCGCTCTCTTGAGCAGACTCACTGCGCTCGCATGTGGTTCTACATGAGTGACTAGCTTTACAGCGCGTTTTTTTTTTTTTTTTTTTTTTTTTTAAATATCCACTGATGCGCTGGCATGGCTGGTGTCACATAAAACTGCAGCCGTCTCGGCGCAAGTCCTGTGTACACCATACAACCATGCACCATGTCACTTCAAGCAAAGCCACATACGTAAGGTGTATGCGTATTTAGCTGTAACCTGTCACCTGCACTTTTGGCTGAATGACCGGGATCTTTTACGTGCTACTGCGGTAACACGGGGATGGAACGGATACCGAAATAAGAGTCAGCACAGAAAGTCGACCCCGGAGAAAAAAATTCTCCCGCCCCTCCAGCAGGGATTTGAACCCGCGACCTTTCAATCACGAGTCCGGCGTTCTAACCACTGAGCTATCCCCGCCCCTACTTAGCATGGGTGACTGCTTCCACTTCCATTGTCAAGCTGGAGGTTGGAACCGTATAGGCTGCACTGTCTTCGTGGATGGTGATCTCACCTTGCTTTAGCCCCACCTTGACTGTCTTTGGTCGTTGAGGCACCCGTGTACACTAACAGCTCGTGCGGTTGGCTGTTTTCTTGCATGAGAAGCTTGATCCCTGACTCCCTTTTGCCTGCTGGCTCGACATAGTACCTTATATTACCCATTTTTTCCGAAAGAGTGTCTCATAGACAGAGAAAACAGGAATCGATTTGGGTACCTTGCCCGCTCTTTGGTCTGCTTGAGCTCTGTCAGCTGGTAGTAGTAGTAGTAGTAGTAGTAGTAGTAGTAGTAGTAGTAGTAGTAGTAGTAGTAGTAGTAGCGGTAACTAACCTAATATATAAAGGATCAAGTTTTCTCAGTTTCAGTGCGGAAATGATTGATTTGTATGAATTTGTGTTATTTTAAAGCAAGTTTTCTTTTAGAATGTTAGTTTTTTCATCCACCGGCTAATTTTACCGAACAAATGACCAGCCATAGGGTCAGCCAAAACAAGCTTGAGGCTGACCCCAACAGATCACTCTCATTCTAGAACTCAGCAATACGTGGTCAATAGTTCACTCCACAAAGATAAATACTACAGTATATATGACACGTGTTACAGTCAGTACATTTCAATGTTATCAACTGGGGGAAGAGGGGGGGGGGGGGGGAGATCTGAAACAAAACTAGACACGAAAACATAGCTCAACCAAAAATGGACAAATGGTTTAGCTTTCCATCTCATTTCTGATCGTTTAAAAAATATAAAAATCGTTTAAGTGTCGTTTCGTAGCTTGATAAAGGGGATTACCACCACCACCACAACAACAACAACAAAATGTATAATCTGTTTTGTCCTAATAAATAGGGTTCTTTTGAACCTTTCATGAGTTTGGAGCTTATTATCAACTGAGCATAGGTTTGCTGGGTAGTGCATTCCAGCAAGAGGATCGAGAATACACAAGACTCATTTTGTAGATGTCAGTTCTTGTTTTAGGCAGTATGAGAATGCTGTTTCTTGAGCTTCCATAGTTCAGTGTTTCCGTGTGGAGACTTTGTCTGAGATATCGAAAATTGTTACAGGAAACTATGTGCACCGAGATGTATTTATTATAGTGAAGATTTTCAAACGTCACGGATTAAATAAAAGGTGTCCTCGTCCAGATAACATCGACGAAACAGCACAAAAACATTTTGTACGTTTGTGTACAGACTTAACTTGAGTCGCTTAATATGTCACTGCAGCTATCCCATACACTTAACATTAGAGACATACATGTAATTCGTTCTGGACATAAAGTGTGCGTGAAGGAAAGTACCACAAGCATCACTGTTACAAAAGAGTCTGAGATGAGAATGCAACTACGCATTTTTACAACAGCGTTAGCAATACTGTCAGTGTGGG
Source organism: Alviniconcha strummeri (assembly GCA_963584105.1). Classification (NCBI taxonomy): domain Eukaryota; kingdom Metazoa; phylum Mollusca; class Gastropoda; family Provannidae; genus Alviniconcha; species Alviniconcha strummeri. Next base: position 336,536 of record OY757558.1, on the reverse strand, counting down.
CTTGCCATTTAAACTGATCATCGAAAATAACACCACGATGACGATGTTTTCAAACCCGTCCTATCACCCGCCACTTCAAGTGTCCAATAATATAATAATAAAGTGCAATGTGTGACAGTCGGGAGAAGGGTGTGGGGGATAAAGGGTCAACCCGCAGAGGCAGGGTCAAGAACTGTTATGCCAGAAACGCGATGATCTGCGAACTTTCTATTGTGACAAAGCATTCGCATGATAAACCAAAGCCAAGCTGCCTGCAGACACTGGAAGAAACAATAACATGCAACCGCCACCTGCCTAGTGTTTATGTTGGAAAGCTTGTAGGTGGCCAGCAGCTAAGTTAGGAATTTGGGAATATTCAACAATGAAAATTAATAGACTTAAAATGCTTGGCTTCGACTTATCCGAGTAGGAAAAGGGGAAAACATGTTCGACTTAGCTGAAATTTGACTTATGCGTTTTTGATTTATCTGCTGCAAAATTAGTTTTTCAAAGAGCAGCTTTGTTCGCGAAAAGATTCGACTTAAGCGAAGTTCGACTTACACGTTTTTGACTTAAGCGTATTCGACTGTATAAGCATTCAAAAAGCGTACACAAACACGTAACGCCTTTACTCAGACAGCGCCTTTAACTTATGGAGATGTCCTACCTGTCTTATCCCTGCAGACCACAACAACGTGACGGAGCATCGGCAACCTGGAACAAGTACGTTTTAAGTCAGTTGCCCTGATGGTTGCCTGAACTGACCTAATTACAAATGAACACACGCACGCATGCACGCACGCACGCACGCACACACACAAACACACACACACACAAATATTTCGCACATGCACACAATATTTCTTTGTAACAAAGATCTGGTTCACTTTTATTTACCAAATCAGACTTCTTCTTTTTTGTTTGTTTTTTGTTTTGTTGTTGTTGTTGAAACAGTCGCTACAGAATATCTGAGCTTATTCAACATTTAAGCCAGCAGTACACAGGGTGTTATTAGACGCAGAACGATGAAATGTATGTATCTGCCCTATGTAAACGGGTTATTTTAAGTAGACCAAGGGTCAAAATGAAGATGATTTGTGCTTCTTTGAGCAATGCATTTTCAGTTTCGGTGCATGGTTAGTTGATGCCGAATAACAAACAAACCTTTCCAATTTGGTTTTGGTTTCGGATTGATGTTGTTATACTCGGGCCATAACATAGCATGACATTTCAAACGGAATTCAGCGTCTAAAACAGTTATTATCGGTAATTCTATGTCGCTTGATAACTTTATTACAAATCACGTGATGCAAAAAGGATGAAATGCGTGTGTTTACCGTCTGTAAACGGGTTACTTTGGTGACCAGAAAGAATTCATCAGGTGGCGCACTTTATGAGAGCTCAGTGTCATCAGCAGACTCGTGAAAGTCGCACTCATGATAAGAAATTACATCCGACAGAGGCTGAGAGTACAATGTGAACAAAACAGGCCCCAGAACGGAGCCCTGGGATACTCCATACACAAGGGGGTTAGAAGCCGACACAATGCCGTCATCAGTAACAACAGACTGACAGCTGTCATGGACATAGGATGCAAACCACTCAAGCGCAAAGCCCCGAACTCCGCAAGTCATCTTTAACCTTTCCAGAAGAATGGAATAATCAAGCATGTCGAATGCTGCGTTGAGGTCCAACAGAGCAACCAGAGAGACATTAAGGGCCTCTCATCTGCCTTCTCTAACAGACAGTCAAGAACACTCAGCACAGCAGTCTCTGCGCTATGATCCTTCCTGTAGGCAGACTGACGCTTGAACTGCTTCGGGACTGTACCTGTGGAAAGCGGGGCATTGACAGTAGCAGATATCAAGGACACCAGAGCACCACTATACTGTTTTCTTAGGGAAGTTGGCATATGGTCCAACAAGCAGGTCTTGGCTGGCGATTGAACAATCAAAGCATGAGACCAGAAACTGTTGGCGATTCACATGTACGAGAGTCCAGATCATCACGTAAATGTCTTATTTTGCTAGAAGTCACAAGAATGCAGTGGCAGTTCTCAGCGAGGGTCATGGGATGAAGGGGTGTAGTTTGTCACGTGTCTAACTCGCACAAACCTTGAGCCAAACCGGTCATATCCGGTCCTGGTCGAATCAGTTACTATTTTTGGAGTCAAATCAGTCGTAAGCAAAGTTGTAACTTGACTGATGACCTCATCCTCGGGCCAAAACGTAGCATGACATTTAAAAAGCAATTTCGAGTCTGACGGAATTATGGTAAAACATTTATCACAAGTATTATTCGCTGTGTGCCTTTAATTTTACACCGTTGCATAGAATCCATTCACTGATCCATTCAAATAAGGTGTGCAATGAATAATGTTGTATTATTCACTGGGAACATTAACCCTTTGACGACTAGGGAATCCTCGCCACCTCATAACAACCCGTTTCTTGCACAAGGAACCATTTAAAGTCGAGAAACAGAAAGAAGACATTTTTTTGTTTTTTGTTTTGTTTGTTTGCAACAGAGGGCAAACACCTGGATTCGGTGGCGGAAGGGGTCTGTTGGCAGCTGAAGGTTTAATTGTCGTTAGTTAGTTAGTTAGTTAGTTAGTTAGTTAGTGCTTTGAGCCCAGTCAGTTAGTTAGTTAGTGCTTTGAGCCCAGTCAATCACAATCTAATTGTCGTAACATCACAAGTAATATGTCTGATTGATTCTTGAGGCCTAAGCAACAGTTAATGTCAGTTCTCCAACAGTTGCAAGACACACAGGGCTGTACTGCTTTAAAGGCTTACCTTAACCCGCAAACGGATCACTCCTTCACCATCGCTACTGCATTTGTCTGCCGCTGTTGGTGGCGTGGCACCGGAAGTGAGCTGTTGGAACTCGAGTTGAGCCTGAAGACAGGTCAGGGGTGGGCAGTCCACAGATGTCTCGAACAACCAGTGAGCCGCCTGGGGATCGCATTCTCCGGTAGCGTCCAGCTGACGTAACAGCTGGTCAATGTACAGACGCTGTCGAGAGCAATGCTGTACATGTATTCGTCAGGACAACGAGCAAGACAAAGTAGAAAAAGTCAACATATTAAACAATTTGATCAAGTACAAATGTTCTAGCTAAATCAGCAAATTAATCGAATGCGCGATGAAGCTCAGTTTTACAACAAATTAGCTGATTCAGTACTTTATAAACAGTGAATGGCATAGAAACCTAAACTCCGTATCAAACCATCTGTCAGCATGTCCATTGATAAAGTCTGTTATACCTACACTAGAGCCACTATCTTTACGAACAGTCTTTCTATCCTCAAGAAGGCGTTAACCTGGGTGCTAGAAGCACCAAATGCACACTACCAGCCTACACAACGAAGTCAAGACAATATACTTTAATCATTCCTCGCAGAGGAATTCAGCTAACTATTAAGTCTCATTATTAAAATAGATAAATAAACAGATAAAGCGTGTAAAAAGAACATCATAGCAACGTCAAAAGCATAGACTAATAATAATAATAACCAAACATTGGATTAAAAACAAAATCCATAATACAAATTATGACAGCAGAAAACGTCCCTCTACCCCACCTCCCCGGAGACCTATACACATACTCCTCACCCAGCCTATGTATAGACACCACTACTATCATCAGCCAGACACACTCGTACATCGCTGGACCGATCCACACCACTCAATCCAAATCAGACAGCTACCCTGGTAAAACCAAACAGAATGATTCAGGCAGTTCAGGGGGCTGATCATGCCTTGCCTGTTGAGGCGTCGTACTGCAGTGGGAACAAAAGAGTTTCCTCTGCAGTACGAACGACCAGTTCTTTAATTCATCCGTCCAAGAAATACTTTGGCGCCTCCTCCAACACTGCACCTAACCGTCTCCATGAAAGACTGCATGTATTTCGAAGCCACCATTTAGAAAGGCACGGAAGACTACTACTACTACTACTACTACTACTACTACTACTACTACTACTACTATACAAGTCATGCGTAGCGGTCATTTTCTACATGGGTAGTATCTACCCAACCGTTGTTCACTCAACTGTTAAACTATACTGTAGCGGGAGAGCTGTGCAAGCTAGCTCGAGTTACGGGCCCTGAGTTCCCCCACCCCTTCTCTCCAGTCGGACGCTGCCTGCCAGCGACTGGCCGGTGCCGCGCGGTGCGGTATAAAAGACAGTGCCTGCCCGGTTTCTGTACCATGTGCTGAAAAGTGCTGGTCAACCCCTACCCCCCCGAGTTTACATGCTGAAAAAGTGTGTTGCTCTTCCCTTAGTTATTAGAAGACCTATGCTGCAAAGTGTGGGCACGCATGTTTGGTAATTAAGAGACCTGTGCTGCAAAGTGTGGGCACGCATGTTTGGTAATTAAGAGACCTGTGCTGCAAAGTGCGGGCACGCATGTTTCGTAATTAAGAGACCTGTGCTGCAAAGTGCGGGCACGCATGTTTGGTAATTAAGAGACCTGTGCTGCAAAGTGCGGGCACGCATGTTTGGTAATTAAGAGACCTGTGCTGCAAAGTGTGGGCACGCATGTTTCGTAATTAAGAGACCTGTGCTGCAAAGTGCGGGCACGCATGTTAAGTTATTAGAAGACTTGTGCTGCAAAGTGCGAGCGTTAGTTAAGTTTATGTTTGTTTGCTTTTTTTGTGCTGCAAAGTGCAAGTATTAGTTAAGTTAATGCAAGGGTGCGGCTTTTTTTTGTAGGTAATTGGTATTGAGCCTATGCCGGTAGCTAAGTTAGCTATGGTTTAGTGCGTAGGTTAGACATAGTCGTGCGTCGGTTTGGTTTGCTCCTGTGTGTACTGTATGTGTAACATGCGGTAGTGTAAATAAAACTGTATGCATTTCTTTATTTGGTTCGTCACTATAATGGGAGTATGTACTGAGACGGAGTGTGGTCAGTGCGCGCGTTTGTGAGCGTGCCTCAGTGTTTTCGTCATGTTGGTACATGTGTACAACTTCTGTCTCCACTTATCTTTTGTCTAGTGTCTGTTTTAAGTGGCATAAGTGCATAGTGAAACGGCACACCTACCTCTGAGGAGCGGACAAACAACCAAACACTAACACAGGGTTTTTTCTGGATACCAAGGTCGGTCGATTGTAGTGATTTTGAACACAACGCGAGGAACTTGACATTGAAAGGCACACTACATGAGGATGACTAGAGACAATGGTTTATTCCAGTGTGAATGTCTCTCCTTGGCAATCTCCAGCCTCCCCCTGAACCTAAAATGAGGAACGGGCCGCAGGTCCGGTTACAATACAATGACAGTCAACCAACCTGTCTTTTGGGCAGAAGTGTTGCACCGTCTTTATTCATGCAGTGCTGCCAGTTGTCTTTCTCTGGCCCAACCAGCTCAAGACTGACGAACATTTTGGACCGAGTTTCATCAGCCAGGTCGCTTCTCACCGTTATCTTTTGAACCGATATGATTTCTTCTATGATGCCGTAGAACTGCATGTACAATCAAACACAAAGCGTAACGTTAAGTTACTGACACTGACTGAGTTGTTAACAATAACCGCGACTGACATTTAGATCTATGGAGCCAGCGCAGTAAGTTGGTTAAGCGGAACTAAAAGATACCTAAAGATGCAACTGACACCGCATGTTTTTGCAACACGTAAAAGAAAAATCTAAAATCAAGAATTTTGCGTCGAAGTGATCCGCTGATCTGACGTTGATTTCAAAATTACAATTTCATTAGTAAAGCCCGTTCTTAACTGGACGAATGTTTGTTCGCCGAACATACTTCGGACAGTTCGACGAACTATGATTCGTTTCATAATTGAACTGTTAGTTCGCCGAACATGGTTCGGACAGTCCAAGCTCTACTTCGTTCTCAACTGGCTTGTAATGAGATGCAAGCTTCGGCCCGAACTTGCGGCAGACGCGCAGCAGACAGCATGATCGAAAATGTAGGCTAAAGTCAAGTCAGTATACTTTCATCATCCCTCACAGGGTAATTCAACTAACTATTATCTCATTCTGGGTTTCCGAGAAAAGGCTGCGCCTCCCACAAGTCAACAAATTCCCTCCGAAGCGAGTGAAGAACCTAGCGACACCGTCATCCATTTTTATTTTTATTTTTCTTCATCCCAATTAAGAACGGGCTTAACGATTATCTGGTCTGGGTGTGGAAAGCACCAACAAACAAGGGCAGCTTCTTATCTTTAATATTTCTCCTCGGGTGAAGGCACCTAATTATCCTGCCCAACGTCAAACAGGCTACGGCGCGCGACCGACGAACTAGCAGGCGCTTGTCGTTTTGTAGCGTCAGTCCTGCTAAGCATTACCAACGAAGCTTGGTTTCTAAATTAAACCAAAATCAGCAATACTCCTTGATCTTATGTTTTCAACTTTTGAACTGTTGAACAAAACGCATTTAAGAAAGTTAGTTCCTTTCAGATGTTCATAATCTGTCAGTTTCTAGGTAACAGCCGGTAGCGACTGTAAAAAGAAAAAGAAAAAAAGTGTACTGTAGTACACTAATATGACTCTTATTTTTCGATACCGTAAAAGACAAAAATATACGTGCGTTTGTGATAGCTATATAAAAGATTACATAGAGCTACATCGTAAAACTTCTATCATCCATCGGTCTATCACTATATTTAGCCGCCGCCCCCCCCCCCCCACCCCCCTTACACACACACACACAATATATATATATATATATAGAGAGAGAGAGAGAGAGAGAGAGAGAGAGAGAGAGAGAGAGAGAGAGAGAGAATAATACTTTATTACACAAGGAATTAAGATTTAAGCACAAGTCGGCTTTTTTTGTTGTTGCAAATCTGTCCCTGTTGATAAACACAACAACACTCAATACATCAAACAAGAATACAATTAATTATGTGGAGGGGAAAAAAAAGTCTTAAGAAACAAAAACGAAACTAATTTCTGTCTAAAACTTCACAACATACGAACAGAGCAATAATAAAGCAAATTAAGACAAATTCAAAACAAATTTTCAGGAGACAGAGTGAGAGAGAGAATTACAAAATCCTATTAACGAATAAATGAAAGCAACAGAATAATGACAATCTCACTATCTACGTATAAAACAAGATCACATCTAACAAGATTGGAAGCTAAGCGATGGTGCATTATACACACCTAACCAAAATCAAAGCACACCCCACACGCATATATATACAAAATTTAAATTAAATTTAAAAACAATAAAATAAAATAAAATGATGACCACGAGAAAAGAGAAAAAAAGGAAATATTTCATGAAAATACAAATACAAAATATTTAAGCAAGATCGTAAAAAAGCTATACTTGCTATGCTTAAGTTGTACGTGGATAGTTTTTTTCAGTAAAATATCGTGACGAATCAGGTCAAACGCTTTGCGAAAATCGAGAAATACAGCACCTGACATTTGACGATTGTTGAAAGCTGAGAGAGAGAGAGAGAGAGAGAGAGAGAGAGAGAGAGAGAGAGAGAGAGAGAGAGAGAGAGAGAGAGAGAGAGAGAGAGAGAGAGAGAGAGAGAGAGAGAGAGAGAGAGAGACAGACAGACAGACAGACAGACAGACAGACAGACAGACAGACAGACAGACAGACAGAACGACAGACAGAGACAGAGACAGACAGACAGAGAGAGAGACAGACACAGAGAGAGACAGAGAGAGAGACAGAGAGACAGAGAGAAGACAGAGACAGAGACACAGAGAGAGACAGAGACAGACAGACAGAGAGACAGACAGACAGAGTATTTGTGTCTGTGTGTTCTAGACCCAGGGAACAGGGTGTTTGTTTAGTAGACCTCTAGTAGGAGTATCTGTAGACGGCAATGTATCTGACCAATTACAGTGATTATCTGACCGGTTTCCGTAAACCATCCGTCAGTCTATCACTATATTTAGCCCCCCTCCCCCCCCCCCCCCCACACACACACACGAGAGAGAGAGAGAGAGAGAGAGAGAGAGAGAGAGAGAGAGAGAGAGAGAGAGAGAGAGAGAGAGAGAGGATTTATTGTTTACAATTTATTGTTTAACAATGCAGCAGGTACAATACAACTTTATTGTCTCTGTGTAGAGAAATTTGCTTTCTGGCTCGTCATTTACATAAAAACGTTCAATAAAATTAACAATAAAACATCAACAACTCAATGAAACACGGAGCTAAAAACCGCTCAAATACAAGGAAAATACTTAACAATAACAATGTACACACACACGCACGCACGCACGCACGCTCCCCCCCCCCCCCCCCCACACACACACACATTATTCTTTTGGATCACCAGTAACTTAAAACATTCAATAAATTACAATAAAATAAAATTACTTAAACAACAAAACACTAAAATCGAAACACTCAATCGACCACAACATATAAATTATAGGCAGCATTTATGAATATATTAAATCCAGGCAGTATATAATTCCTTACACACGCACGTACGCCCACACGCCCGCCCGCCCTCCCGCCCGCCCGCACGCACGCACGCACACACACACACACACACACACACACACACACACACACACACACACACACACACACACACACACACACAAGTAAAAGAAAATATATTTTGTACACATTCGTTGCAATTAATACATAAGATATGAAATTTAACAGAACAACAACAACAAAACCGGTTAAATCCGACACATAGTAAATAACAACACTCACTACACAGGATACAACATAAGAAATACTAGGCAAAACTAAACGCAAGTGCGGTGGAAAAACATCAAAACCTAGTAATCTGACCTCCACCCCGCCTTTCCCCACCTCCCTCCCACCACGGTCCCCTTTGTAACA
>OY757558.1:297761-322761 GCA_963584105.1 Alviniconcha strummeri | reverse complement strand
TGAGTTCAGTTCAAGGTAGCCCCCGAGATTTTTCACTGTATCACATCAGGGCAGGAGACTGATACAGATGCTGGACTGCAGGCGGCTGTTTCCTTGATGGGACTAATTAGCTGTGTAACTGAGTATCATCAGCAGACACCTGACGTGCGATGGCCTGGCTAGAGGGAATGTGAGAGAGTGGCTATGTGTATGAAATGAACAGAACTGGGCCTAAAACTGAGCCCTGAGTGCCCAGTCTTCCCCACGGCGGCATCTGTCCATTTCTAAGAGAAATATATAAATACAATTCACAACCCTATCTATGAGTATCCTATATCCAGTCACCCATGTAAAAGACAAGACTTCAAAAACAATCAGTATGTCAATAGGATGTCAACAAACTCACCCGTACGTAGTCCTGGCGACGCTGAAAAAGAGCACCGATATTATCAATTCATCAATCAAAATTGGAAGCTCAGATACAGATATATACGTTGCAAGAGCCGCAAATAATATAATGCTATAAAAGCAATACATTATTATAATACAACAACATTAATCGAACATAAAAGCGCACTCAGATATGCCCTTAAGATAATAAACAATTATATTATTGCCTTTTAGAGCAAATTAATACTCACCATCAGCATGAAAATACGCCTTCTTTAAACACCACATATACCGCTCTCAACACAATCGGGTATTTGTGTTTTGTAGTTCGGGGTGGAAGAACTTGACTAAAAGCAAATCCTGCAGTATTACTAATTTTGGGGGAATATCACTGAAATGCACGTGCATTGCCATCTAAAATATGACGATGTTTAGTAATTATTCAGGCCTACAGTCTCGTGCCAAATGTCTGAACATTAGCTTCGGCGGTAATTTATTCTTTGACAGAGGTCGAACGGGAGACACAGTGGATTCATATTTTACCTGTTTGACAAGGAATGCACAAAATCACGTCGCCGTCTCTGTTTCATAGAGTGGGCTGTGGGGAATTTCTACAACACTGAAGTGTGCTTTGACCTGATCCGCTGTCTGATTTGACACCGGATTTGATGCAGGACTGCAGGCGGCTGTTTCTTTGATGGGACTAATTAGCTGTGTAACTGAGTATCATCAGCAAACACCTGATGTGAGATGGCCTGGTTAGAGCGAATGTGAGAGAGTGGCTATGTGTCTGAAATGAACAGAACTGGGCCTAAAACTGAGCCCTGAGTGCCCAGTCTACCCCCCCCCCCCCCCCCCCCACACACACACACAAACAACAAAACAAAAAACAAGAACAACAATAACAACAAACAACAACAAACAATTCACACACACAAACGCGCGCGCACGCCCGCACAAACACACACACACGCACGACCGCACGCAGGCATACACCCCTTCACACACACACACACACACACACACACACACACACACACACACACACACACACACACACACACACACACACACACACACACACATCGATGTAGCCTTCATACAGCTGATGCCCTGTACCTGTGGTAGCAGTAGTAGCTGACTAAACCTACTCCTCTAGCTGTACTGTCATTCGTATTCACGTTACTAACCACGAAAACTAATTCTGTTCTCATTTAAAAGGAATTGATCGTCTTTATTGAACTATTTAAACGAATGTATAGAAGCTGGCCAGAACTAAAATTGTGGTCAGTGGACACTGTCTTGTGACTTTGTCCCTCGCAATCAATGAAACAAGAAAATGGTTCTCATCACTGCCCATTTCAATGCAGGAGTCATTCTAGTGGCGACAGTGTAGCGATAGGTATAATAGTTTGCCTCTTCCCCAACCTCCATACCCCCTTCCCCCCTTCTCCCCGTCCCTAATAAGCCTTACGGTTTCTGTGGAAGTTAAGCACCATGTTTGCTTACTTTCTGGCCGGCTAAAACCGAACTGCAGTATTTTAGGCGAGAAAGAAAACGAGAAGTGACAATTAAGTTAAGAATTGAAGCGCTGGAGCTTTGGGAAGGTAGCTTTGCCGATCCAGTTCATTTGATCAGGCATTTTGAGTTCTTTATGAAGGTAGACCCTGAGGTTCTTCGCTGTATCATCGAAGTTCAAAAATCTCATCCACTTTCTGTCAGGTTTGCATTGGGGCTAACTTAAGCATGACGGGCATGTACATGCATTCTATCAAAGTTTTCACTGATCATATTTTGAACATACAGCAGACAGAGTACATGACACAATGAGGTATACAAAACACGTAATGCCTCCCTCCGAACATACAGTAGACAGAGTAGATGGATTCTATCATTCTTTTCACTGATCATACTTTGAACATACAGTAGACAGAGTACATGGATTCTATCATTACTCTTTTGCGTCTAGCGGTCAGATTCTTTAAATATACGTAGTGCCCAAATAACATTTAAAAATGACGTCGATTTAAAAGGCCGTCATCAAAATAGATGAGTACATTTCTCTAGAGCTCTTCTATTTTGTCAACCTCACCAGCAGTTCTTCACTCATTCCTGTTTGTGACATTGTTGTGAGTCTTAATCCATAGTCAAGGACACTGAGTACTGATCATACTTTGAACATACAGTAGACAGAGTACATTGCTTCTATCATTCTTTTAACTGATCATACTTTGAAAATACAGTAGACAGAGTACATGGATTTTTTCATTGTTTTCACTGATCATACTTTGAACATACAATACACAGAGTACTGATCATACTTTGAACATACAATAGACAGAGTACAAGTATTCTGTCATTATTATTTTGTTCGTAGCGGTCAGATTCTTTAAATACACGTAGTGCCCGATAAAAAACAAAAACAAAAAACGACTTCGATTTAAAACGACGTCATCAAAATTGGTGAGTACATTTCTCTAGTCACATAGTACGCCAGAGTTTAACAAGTGTGGCCGGGCCAACTGCTACCGGTAAGTTATTTCTGGTCAGCGGTGTCAGCTGAAAATCAACGAGAGCCCAGAGAACAGGGTGCAGCCTTCACACAGCTGATGCCCTGTTCCTGTGGTAGCAGTAGTAGCTGACTAAACCTACTCCTCTAGCTGGACTGGCATTCATATTCACTTTACTAACCAGGAAAACTACTGTTGTTCACCGTTAAAGAGAACTGATCGTTTGCAGTGAACTATTTAAACGAGTCTACAGAGGCTGGCCTGCTAAGACCGAACTGCAGAAGTCTAGGCGAGACAGAACAAGACAAGTGACAGGTTTCTTTGTTGCGTCCGGGTGAAGACAATGTCGAATAGAGTTGAAGCGTGGGAGCTCTAGGTAGTTAACTTTACAGATGTAGTTAATTTCATCTGCTATTTTGAGCTCTTGATGAAGGTAGACGGGGCTAACTCAAACATGACGGGACACGGTCACAATGAGTGTGTCCGTGGTGGCTCCCACTGTAACTAAAACTTCATTCTTTTCCGCTCTGTCTAGTTTGGGCAGATCTATCTGTGACATTGTCGTCAGTCTTAATCCATAGTCAAGGACCCTGAGCACCAACCACAAGGAAGAGATGGCGATAGTTAATACCCTTTGTAGCCCTAGTTCCCATGCAATCTTCTCCACTCCGGCATCCATCCAATACTAAAAAACGTTAATACCTTACACACACACCTCAAAAGCTCAATAAAACCTTGAACCTAGCTTACAGTGTCACCTATCCAATTATGTATCTAAAGCGAAGAGTTAAAACTACCAGCAAGTGAATAGGATCTCAAGAAACTCACCCAGTTCCAAAACACATTGGGATCCTGAAAAAAAAGACATGATCATGCTTTGAACATACAGTAGACACAGTACATGGATTCTATCATTGTTTTCAGTGATCACACGTTGAACATACAGTAGACAGAGTACATGGATTCTATCATTGCTGTCACTGATCATGCTTTGAACATACAGTAGACAGAGTACATGAATTATATGATTGTTTTTACTGATCATACTTTGAACATACAGTAGACAGAGTGCATAGATTCTCGCACTTTTTTCACTGATCATACTTTGAACATACAGTACATAGAGGACATGCCGCATTCTCGGATTTTATCATGCCACCTTCCTTCCAGATGTCAGTTTCTTTAAATAAGGGCTGTGCCCAAACAAACTAACTTAGCTAATTGCGCGTGCAGGTAATGAAATAGTACAACACACACACACACACACACACACACACACACACACACACACACACACACACACACACACACACACTCTCTCTCTCTCTCTGGTGGCCGCTTCGAACGCTGCCTTGGTGAAGGCGTGTCACAGTGAGGAAGTTATGCTCGCTGACCACACCGACACCTTCACCACGAACAGCGGCGCCCCCCGGAAAGCGCTCTACCGTGACGCTCTGCACCCAAGCCCCAAAGGCACCGTGCGACTTGCGTGCAATGTCAAGTACATGCATGTGGGCCAACCCCGACCTCCCCTTCGACCCCAAGAACGCCCTTCCCATCCGTCACCCTCTGCTAGTGGCCGAGTGCCGTTGCTGGAGACCCCTTCGTTTCAGCCACGTTTTGACTGCCCGCCAAGCCAGCACCTCAGAGAGGGCGGTGGGAGGAGCCAGCAGTACAGAAATGGGCCAGCTGTTTCAACCACTCGCGGTCCTTTCCCACCACCTCCACTGCTACAACAACGGCCTGCGGACACGGAAAGCTCCATCCCACAACGACGGCTTGGTGACGCCCCACTACACCATCAGCCTCACCGCTACAGCAGAGGAACACCCCAACACCGTGATGTCGGCACCGCTCCGCCACCCTTCAGTGGCTGGTACGGAGCACATCGACACACTCTCCGCAGGTGGGCCGCGCCACCGCCGCAGTCCAGCTATGGAGCTCTCCCGCCACGTGGACGTCAGTGTACATACGGGCCCACAGCCCACCCTTCCTTCAACACACAGCAAGCCAGCATCGTCCTGCACCCCCATCGCACCAGTTATTGGGGGGGTGCAGCGGAGACACTTGTGTAACGCAAGCTTGCAGTGTGTGTCCAGTAGTGTGTTTTAAAGGTAGTTTATTTCTGTACACACCTGACTGGTGTGTGCTTGTGGCGTGAATGCGTGCGTATGTGTGCGCGCGTGCGCTCGATCGTGCACGCGAACAACTTATAGTTCCTGATATGAGTGCGTTACTCTTACTCTGTAACCAGTACCAGAGACTGACTGACTCCGTATTACTGCGTCAATCATCACGGCGCTATTGTGTGTTGCACTGCCCAGGTCTGTGACACTGACAGACTTGTATACTCATGGCCTTGAGACAATTATAGTTTATAGTATACGTCCAGGATCCTGGTGGACACGTTGGTGTTTTTCATTTGCTGAATACTTTGTGTTTTGCATCTATTTAGGATCACGAACAGTAGTGCTTGCTCCGTTTGCATTAACTGGTGGGCACGTTAGTATATTCCACTACCTAATTTATACTTCGTGTTAGAGACTGTTCAAGAACCCGAGCGGCTGTGTCTGCTCCCTTTGAATAGTTAACCGGTGGAAACGTTGGGATATTTCATTAGCTGAATAGTTTGTGTCTGCATCTGTCCAAGAACTCGAGCGGCTGTGCCGGCTTCCTTTGGATTGTTAATCGTGTTTCGTGTGGATTCCCTCTGCTTTGTTTTCCGAAATTTGTACTACCAGTTCGTTTTGTTGTTGTTCTTGTTGTTTTCAGTTGTATGCGCCATTGTCCTCTGGGATATATATATATGTAACATTTAAAGGAACATTTAATCACGCAGAGATTTGAATTTCTGCATTTTTCAGTTCTAGGAACGGATTGTTAGTCAGGGTTTAGCATGTCGAGCGACTGTCTCCGAGTCGGTCACCTTAATGTGTACCACATTCAGAAAAAAATTCATGATCTTAATGTCTTTTTTGAATCCCATCAGCTCTTTCACCTGTTCGGTCTCAGTGAGACTAGGCTGAAAAGCCACATTCCAAGTGAAGGTCTGTCTCTTCCTCACTATTCACTAATCCGAAAGGATGCTGCCAGATCTCAGCACACAGGTTTAGTTGTTTACATACATTCTTCAGTCAGCAAAATTGTCCGTCGCCGTCCTGACTTAGAGTCTGAAGCAGTAGAAAGCGTGTGGTTAGAAATACAAACGCGCAAGTCCAGTATCTTAGTTGGTTATATTTATAGAAACCCAGCTTCAACGTTTGACTGGTATGATCAATTTGTTACAATGATGGACAGGGTGCAGGGCTGTAATGTGAATGTTGTCCTGTTGGGTGATTTTAATATTGACATGCAAAAAAGTAACCCAGCATGGGATTCCACAATATCCTTATTTGGCCTAAATCAAATGATTACGTCACCTACGAGAATCACTCCCCATTCTTCAACACTAATTGATCATATTTACACAAGTGATACTAGCATTGTGTCAAATATTCTAGTGCCTGCCACAGGAATCAGCGATCATTTTCCAGTGTGCTGTACCTTGTCTGTCAAAACTGTGAAGCCTGTTCTGAATGTCCACTCTTCAATTGTTTACCGATGTTTCAAACAGTTTGATGAAAGAGCTTTTTTGATGGATTTGCACGTAATCCCCTTTAAAAATGTGTACAATTTTAGCGACCCCAATGTGGCACTGTCACACTGGATTGACTTATTTCTTGATGTTATTAATAAGCATGCCCCCCTCAAAAAAAAAGCGGGTGAAACAGCAAACCCTTCCACCATGGCTGAACACTGATATAAAGCAAGCCATGTTACTGAGGGACAAGTGTAGGAAGCAAAAGAAATTTGTAGACTATAAGCAACAACGGAACCGTGTAAATTACCTTGTGAGGGAAGCCAAGAAAAAATATTTTAATGACCTTGCCGGAAATAAAGCAGATATATCATCCATGTGGAGAGCTATCAACACACTCACTAAAGGCCACAGCCCTGCAAACAATAATCTTCCATCGGAACTCACACCAGATGTCTTTAACGCCCACTTCGTATCTGTAGTCTCGAAGTTTTTACCAGATGATCAAACCGATGGGTCTCAGTATAATTGTCCTAATAGGTTACTAAACTTTTGCAGAGATCGAATCTCTCAAAATACCACATTTTCAGTTCCTCCTATATCTGTATTCGAAGTAGGAATATCTATCTTAAAGCTGGATAATAAGAAATCTACAGGTTGTGATGGTATTAGTGTTAAACTTCTAAAAATTGCCCTTCCTTACATAGCTGAGACACTTACATACATTTATAACTTATGCATACAAAAGAATGTTTTTCCAACCGCATTCAAGAGAGCTAAAGTAATTCCACTCCCTAAAACAAAAACTATCTCCACCGATCTGAACGATTACCGCCCTATCTCGATCCTGTCTGTTCTCACAAAGCCACTAGAGAGACACATTCATAAACATTTGACAAACTTTTTAGAAACACACCAGCTTTTCCATTCCTTTCAGTCTGGCTTCCGATGTGGACATTCTTGTCAAACGGCAGTTACCCGTTTAACTGATATTTGGCTCTCAGCTTTCAACAACCGTCAAATGTCAGGCGCTGTATTTCTCGATTTTCGCAAGGCTTTTGACCTGGTTCATCACGATATTTTACTGAAAAAACTATCCACGTACAACTTAAGCATCGCAAGTATAGCTTTCTTAAGATCTTATTTACAGGATCGTATACAATGCGTGCTTGTAAATGGCACATACTCCCAAGAAACGTCTATAACAAGTGGAGTGCCTCAAGGGTCGATCCTAGGCCCACTTCTGTTTTGCATCTTTATTAATGACTTGCCTCTGTGTCTTACACGTGCGTCAGTCCAATGTGATTTATTTGCTGATGATGGTACCCTTAATACAGCTAATGACAACATAGATAATATACGAGGGGATTTACAACAAAGTCTATATGATGTCTCTGGATGGTGTTGTAGAAATCGGATGGCACTAAATCCGACGAAAACAAAATGCATGTTGATGGCGACGAGACAAAAACACCAGAAAAAACAGCTCCCTTTAAATCTAAAGTTCGAGACCACGCCAATAGAGCAAGTTTCAAAACATCGCCTACTTGGAGTGACTGTAGACGAACAGCTAAAGTGGCAAGCACATATTAACAACATGTGCAAAACCGTTTCTAGAAATATTTTTCTTCTTTCGAAACTGAGCCAAATTGTCAGCCAAAAATCCAAATTAGCATTCTTCTTCGCACACATTATGTCACATATGAACTATGTTTCAAATGCATGGGATGGATGTGCTGGTGTGCACATGAAGCAGCTGTATTCTCTCCACAAACGTGCCGTAAAATTCTTGATGCCAGTTCCTAATTTAGACTACAAACAAAAGTGCTGTGCTCTCAAACTACTCCCTTTAGACAAACAACTATTGCTCAACAAATGTGTTCTAATGCAAAAGGTTGTTCACGGCAAAGCCCCGCAGTATCTGAAAGATCTCATGATTCCATCTGAACGTCTTCATGTTCATGGGAATAAACAGCTTTTGCCCAGAACAAGGATTGATATCTTTAAAACGAGTTTCTCCTTTTCAGGCTCCTTAGCGTGGAATAGTTTAGCTCATCATCTCAGATACCCCATGGAATTAAAAACGTTCAAAAGGAAAGCATTTCAGGCACTTGCTAAGCCACCTTGAATACTTCGTTATACTTCTTCTTCTTTTTTTTCTCTTTTTTTTTTTTCTTTCTTCTTTTTCTTCTAGCGCGTCAGACAGCTTGACACGAAATGTATAGAATGCTGTTATTGTTTTCCCTCCCTTGCTCTTGTAAAGTTTTAGATTTGTGTGTGTATGTGTGTGTGTGTGTGTGTGTGTGTGTGTGTGTGTGTGTGTGTGTGTGTGTGTGTGTGTGTGTGTGCGTGTGTGGTATTTTCATGAAATATTTACCTTTGTTTTCCTCCTGGTCATTTCCCCCCCCCCCCCTCAAATTTAATGTTTGCATATATGATTGTGGGTGTATGTGATGTGCTTTGATTTTGGTTAGGTGTGTATAATGCATCATCGCTTAGCTTCCAATCCTGTTAGATGTGATCTTGTCTTATACGAAGATAGAAGTCATTATTCTGTCGCTTTCTTTTATTCGTTAATATGTTTTTTGACATTCTCTCTCTCTCTCTCTCCTAAAAAAATAGTTTGTATTGGTCTTTGCATTATTATTGCTCTGTTCGTATGATGTGATGTTTTAGACAGAAATTAGTTTGTTTTGTTTTTAAGTCGTTTTTTCTCTAGCGTATTTAAGTGAATTTTGTTTGATGTATTGAGTGTTGCTGTGTTTGTCATCAGGGACAAATTTGAAAAAAAGCCGATACGTGCTTAAATCTTTATCCCTGTGTAATAAAGTATTA
The DNA here is from genome assembly GCA_963584105.1 of Alviniconcha strummeri. Classification (NCBI taxonomy): domain Eukaryota; kingdom Metazoa; phylum Mollusca; class Gastropoda; family Provannidae; genus Alviniconcha; species Alviniconcha strummeri. The sequence goes on along the minus strand of OY757558.1, from coordinate 313,470 downwards.
TCTTATCTTATCTTATCTGACCGTCACACAGTACGCCGGAGTTTAACAAGTGTGGGCCAACTGCTACCGGTAAGTTATTTCTGGTCAGCGGTGTCAGCTGAAAATCAACAAGAGCCCAGGGAAGAGGGCCCAGCGGTGCAGCCTTCACACAGCTGATGCCCTGTTCCTCTGCCCTGCTTTCACTGATCATACTTTGAGTATAGAGTACACAGAGAAGATGTCGCGTTCACGGATTCTATCATGTCACCCTTGCTTCCAGAGGTCCGATTCTTTAAATACACGTGGTGCCCCCCCGCCCCCCCACCCCATTAGAAGCTCATAGCGGGTGCTGATCATGAAATAGTACAACACACACACACACACACACACACACACACACACACACACACACACACACACACACACGTCATCACACACGCACACACACACACACACGTCATCACACACGCACACACACACACACACACACACACACACACACACACACACACACACACGTCATCACACACACACACACACACACACACACACACACACACACACACACACACACACACACACACACAAACACACCCAATGGCACATACTCTGACCGTGAAGAAGTAAAATTATGGTTACATAGTACGCCAGAGTTTAACAAGTGTGGGCCAGCTGCTCTCAGTGGGTTGTGGGGGATTTCTACAACACTGAAGTCTGCTTTGACCTGATCCGCTGTCTGTCTGATTTGCATCGGGGCTAACTCTAGCATGACGGGCTTGGTCACAGTGTCGCAGACACCTAATGGTAGAATTGTAGGAGCGTTAATCATTGAATATAATGGACACACACACACAAAGCGTCGTTAAGCACCATGTTTACTTACTTACTGGCCGGCTAAAACCGAACTGCAGTATTTTAGGCGAGAAAGAAAACGAGAAGTGACAATTAAGTTTCTTTGTTGCGTCACTGTCAAGACGATGGCGAATAGAATTGAAGCGCTGGAGCTTTGGGAAGGTAGCTTTGCCGATCCAGTTCATTTGATCAGGCATTTTGAGTTCTTTATGAAGGTAGACCATGAGGTTCTTCGCTGTATCAGCGAAGTTCATCTGAGTTCAGTTCAGGGTAGCCCCAGAGATTTGTCACTGTATCACATCAGGGCAGGAGACTGACACAGATGCTGGATTGCAGGCGGCTGTTTCCTTGATGGGACTAATTAGCTGTGTAACTGAGTATCATCAGCAGACACCTGACGTGCGATGGCCTGGCTAGAGGGAATGTGAGAGAGTGGCTATGTGTCTGAAATGAACAGAACTGGGCCTAAAACTGAGCCCTGAGTGCCCAGTCTTCCCCACGGCGGCATCTGTCCATTTCTAAGAGAAATATATAAATACAATTCACAACCCTATCTATGAGTATCCTATATCCAGTCACCCATGTAAAAGACAAGACTTCAAAAACAATCAGTATGTGAATAGGATGTCAACAAACTCACCAGTATGTGGTCCTGGCGACTCTGAAAAACAGCACCGATATTATCAATTCATCAATCAAAATTGGAAGCTCAGATACAGATATATACGTTGCAAGAGCCGCAAATAATATAATGCTATAAAAGCAATCCATTATTATAATACAGCAACATTAATCGAACATAAAAGCACACTCAGATATGCCCTTAAGATAATAAACAATTATATTATTGCCTTTTAGAGCAAATTAATACTCACCATCAGCATGAAAATACGCCTTCTTTAAACACCACATATACCGCTCTCAACACAATCGGGTATTCGTGTTTTGTAGTTCGGGGTGGAAGAACTTGACTAAAAGCAAATCCTGCAGTATTACTAATTTTGGGGGAATATCACTGAAATGCACGTGCATTGCCATCTAAAATATGACGATGTTTAGTAATTATTGAGGCCTACAGTCTCGTGCCAAATGTCTCTGAACATTAGCTTCGGCGGTAATTTATTCTTTGACAGAGGTCGAACGGGAGACACAGTGGATTCATATTTTACCTGTTTGACAAGGAATGCACAAAATCACGTCGCCGTCTCTGTTTCACAGAGTGGGCTGTGGGGAATTTCTACAACACTGAAGTGTGCTTTGACCTGATCCGCTGTCTGATTTGACACCGGATTTGATGCAGGACTGCAGGCGGCTGTTTCTTTGATGGGACTAATTAGCTGTGTAACTGAGTATCATCAGCAAACACCTGATGTGAGATGGCCTGGTTAGAGCGAATGTGAGAGAGTGGCTATGTGTCTGAAATGAACAGAACTGGGCCTAAAACTGAGCCCTGAGTGCCCAGTCTTCCCCCTCCCCCCCTCCCCACACACACACAAAAACAAAAACAAAAACAGAAAAACAACAACAACAAACAACAACAAACAATTCACACACACAAACGCGCGCGCACGCCCGCACAAACACACACACACGCACGACCGCACGCAGGCATACACCCCTTCACACACACACACACACACACACACACACACACACACACACACACACACACACACACACACACACACACATACATCGATGTAGCCTTCATACAGCTGATGCCCTGTACCTGTGGTAGCAGTAGTAGCTGACTAAACCTACTCCTCTAGCTGTACTGTCATTCGTATTCACGTTACTAACCAGGACAACTAATTCTGTTCTCATTTAAAAGGAATTGATCGTCTTTATTGAACTATTTAAACGAATGTATAGAAGCTGGCCAGAACTAAAATTGTGGTCAGTGGACACTGTCTTGTGACTTTGTCCCTCGCAATCAATGAAACAAGAAAATGGTTCTCATCACTGCCCATTTCAATGCAGGAGTCATTCTAGTGGCGACAGTGTAGCGATAGGTATAATAGTTTCCCTCTTCCCCAACCTCCATACCCCCTTCCCCCCTTCTCCCCGTCCCTAATAAGCCTTACGGTTTCTGTGGACGTTAAGCACCATGTTTACTTACTTTCTGGCCGGCTAAAACCGAACTGCAGTATTTTAGGCGAGAAAGAAAACGAGAAGTGACAATTAAGTTTCTTTGTTGCGTCATTGTCAAGAAGATGGCGAATAGAATTGAAGCGCTGGAGCTTTGGGAAGGTAGCTTTGCCGATCCAGTTAATTTGATCAGGCATTTTGAGTTCTTTATGAAGGTAGACCCTGAGGTTCTTCGCTGTATCATCGAAGTTCAAAAATCTCATCCACTTTCTGTCAGGTTTGCATTGGGGCTAACTTAAGCATGACGGGCATGTACATGCATTCTATCAAAGTTTTCACTGATCATATTTTGAACATACAGCAGACAGAGTACATGACACAATGAGGTATACAAAACACGTAATGCCTCCCTCCGAACATACAGTAGACAGAGTAGATGGATTCTATCATTCTTTTCACTGATCATACTTTGAACATACAGTAGACAGAGTACATGGATTCTATCATTACTCTTTTGCTTCTAGCGGTCAGATTCTTTAAATATACGTAGTGCCCAAATAACATTTAAAAATGACGTCGATTTAAAATGCCGTCATCAAAATAGATGAGTACATTTCTCTAGAGCTCTTCTATTTTGTCAACCTCACCAGCAGTTCTTCACTCATTCCTGTTTGTGACATTGTTGTGAGTCTTAATCCATAGTCAAGGACACTGAGTACTGATCATACTTTGAACATACAGTAGACAGAGTACATTGCTTCTATCATTCTTTTAACTGATCATACTTTGAAAATACAGTAGACAGAGTACATGGATTTTTTCATTGTTTTCACTGATCATACTTTGAACATACAATACACAGAGTACTGATCATACTTTGAACATACAATAGACAGAGTACAAGTATTCTGTCATTATTATTTTGTTCGTAGCGGTCAGATTCTTTAAATACACGTAGTGCCCGATAAAAAACAAAAACAAAAAACGGCTTCGATTTAAAACGACGTCATCAAAATTGGTGAGTACATTTCTCTAGTCACATAGTACGCCAGAGTTTAACAAGTGTGGCCGGGCCAACTGCTACCGGTAAGTTATTTCTGGTCAGCGGTGTCAGCTGAAAATCAACGAGAGCCCAGAGAACAGGGTGCAGCCTTCACACAGCTGATGCCCTGTTCCTGTGGTAGCAGTAGTAGCTGACTAAACCTACTCCTCTAGCTGGACTGGCATTCATATTCACTTTACTAACCAGGAAAACTACTGTTGTTCACCGTTAAAGAGAACTGATCGTTTGCAGTGAACTATTTAAACGAGTCTACAGAGGCTGGCCTGCTAAGACCGAACTGCAGAAGTCTAGGCGAGACAGAACAAGACAAGTGACAGGTTTCTTTGTTGCGTCCGGGTGAAGACAATGTCGAATAGAGTTGAAGCGTGGGAGCTCTAGGTAGTTAACTTTACAGATGTAGTTAATTTCATCTGCTATTTTGAGCTCTTGATGAAGGTAGACGGAGCTAACTCAAACATGACGGGACACGGTCACAATGAGTGTGTCCGTGGTGGCTCCCACTGAAACTAAAACTTCATTCTTTTCCGCTCTGTCTAGTTTGGGCAGATCTATCTGTGACATTGTCGTCAGTCTTAATCCATATTCAAGGACCCTGAGCACCAACCACAAGGAAGAGATGGCGATAGTTAATACCCTTTGTAGCCCTAGTTCCCATGCAATCTTCTCCACTCCGGCATCCATCCAATACTAAAAAACGTTAATACCTTATACACACACCTAGCTTACAGTGTCACCTATCCAATTATGCATCTAAAGCGAAGAGTTAAAACTATCAGCAAGTGAATAGGATCTCAAGAAACTCACCCAGTTCGAAAACACATTGGGATCCTGAAAAAAAAGACATGATCATGCTTTGAACATACAGTAGACACAGTACATGGATTCTATCATTGTTTTCAGTGATCACACGTTGAACATACAGTAGACAGAGTACATGGATTCTATCACTGCTGTCACTGATCATGCTTTGAACATACAGTAGACAGAGTACATGAATTATATGATTGTTTTTACTGATCATACTTTGAACATACAGTAGACAGAGTGCATAGATTCTCGCACTTTTTTCACTGATCATACTTTGAACATACAGTACATAGAGGACATGCCGCGTTCACGGATTTTATCATGCCACCTTCCTTCCAGATGTCAGTTTCTTTAAATAAGGGCTGTGCCCAAACAAACTAACTTAGCTAATTGCGCGTGCAGGTAATGAAATAGTACAACACACACACACACACACACACACACACACACACACACACACACACACACTCTCTGACCGTCACACAGTACGCCGGAGTTTAACAAGTGTGGGCCAACTGCTACCGGTAAGTTATTTCTGGTCAGCGGTGTCAGCTGAAAATCAACAAGAGCCCAGAGAACAGGGCCCAGCGGTGCAGCCTTCACACAGCTGATGCCCTGTTCCTTTGCCCTGCTTTCACTGATCATACTTTGAGTATAGAGTACACAGAGAAGATGTCGCGTTCACGGATTCTATCATGTCACCATTGCTTCCAGAGGTCCCCTTCTTTAAATACACGTGGTGCCCCCCCCCCCCCCCCCCCCTCCAACCCACCCCATTAGAAGCTCATAGCGGGTGCTGATCATGAAATAGTACAACACACACACACACACACACACACACACACACACACACACACACACACACACACACACACGTCATCACACACGCACACACACACACACACACACACACACACACACACACACACACACACACGTCATCACACACGCACGCACACACACACACACACACACACACACACACACACACACACACACACACACACACACGTCATCACACGCACGCACACACACACACATAAACAGACACACACACACACACACACACACACACACACACACACACACACACACACACACACACACACACACACAATGGCACATACTCTGACCGTGAAGAAGTAAAACTATGGTCATATAGTACGCCAGAGTTTAACAAGTGTGGGTCAGCTGCTCTCAGTGGGTTGTGGGGAATTTCTACAACACTGAAGTGTGCTTTGACCTGATCCGCTGTCTGTCTGATTTGCATCGGGGCTAACTCTAGCATGACGGGCTTGGTCACAATGTCGCAGACACCTAATGGTAGGATTGTAGGAGCATTAATCATTGAATATAAAGGACACACACACACAAAGCGTCGTTAAGCACCATGTTTACTTACTTACTGGCCGGCTAAAACCGAACTGCAGTATTTTAGGCGAGAAAGAAAACGAGAAGTGACAATTAAGTTTCTTTGTTGCGTCACTGTCAAGACGATGGCGAATAGAATTGAAGCGCTGGAGCTTTGGGAAGGTAGCTTTGCCGATCCAGTTCATTTGATCAGGCATTTTGAGTTCTTTATGAAGGTAGACCATGAGGTTCTTCGCTGTATCAGCGAAGTTCATCTGAGTTCAGTTCAGGGTAGCCCCAGAGATTTGTCACTGTATCACATCAGGGCAGGAGACTGACACAGATGCTGGACTGCAGGCGGCTGTTTCCTTGATGGGACTAATTAGCTGTATAACTGAGTATCATCAGCAGACACCTGACGTGCGATGGCCTGGCTAGAGGGAATGTGAGAGAGTGGCTATGTGTCTGAAATGAACAGAACTGGGCCTAAAACTGAGCCCTGAGTGCCCAGTCTTCCCCACGGCGGCATCTGTCCATTTCTAAGAGAAATATATAAATACAATTCACAACCCTATCTATGAGTATCCTATATCCAGTCACCCATGTAAAAGACAAGACTTCAAAAACAATCAGTATGTGAATAGGATGTCAACAAACTCACCAGTATGGAGTGCCCGTGACGCTGAAAAAGAGCACCGATATTATCAATTCATCAATCAAAATTGGAAGCTCAGATACAGATATATACGTTGCAAGATCCGCAAATAATATAATGCTAATACAACAACATTAATCGAACATAAAAGCGCACTCAGATATGCCCTTAAGATAGTAAACAATTATATTATTCCCTTTTAGAGCAAATTAATACTCACCATCAGCATGAAAATACGCCTTCTTTAAACACCACATATACCGCTCTCAACACAATCGGGTATTCGTGTTTTGTAGTTCGGGGTGGAAGAACTTGACTAAAAGCAAATCCTGCAGTATTACTAATTTTGGGGGAATATCACTGAAATGCACGTGCATTGCCATCTAAAATATGACGATGTTTAGTAATTATTGAGGCCTACAGTCTCGTGCCAAATGTCTCTGAACATTAGCTTCGGCGGTAATTTATTCTTTGACAGAGGTCGAACGGGAGACACAGTGGATTCATATTTTACCTGTTTGACAAGGAATGCACAAAATCACGTCGCCGTCTCTGTTTCACAGAGTGGGCTGTGGGGAATTTCTACAACACTGAAGTGTGCTTTGACCTGATCCGCTGTCTGATTTGACACCGGATTTGATGCAGGACTGCAGGTGGCTGTTTCTTTGATGGGACTAATTAGCTGTGTAACTGAGTATCATCAGCAAACACCTGATGTGAGACGGCCTGGTTAGAGCGAATGTGAGAGAGTGGCTATGTGTCTGAAATGAACAGAACTGGGCCTAAAACTGAGCCCTGAGTGCCCAGTCTTCCCCCTCCCCCCCCCCCCCCCACACACACACAAAAAAAGAAAAAAAAGAAAGAAGAAAAACAACAACAACAAACAACAACAAACAATTCACACACACAAACGCGCGCGCACGCCCGCACAAACACACACGCACGACCGCACGCAGGCATACACCCCTTCACACACACACACACACACACACACACACACACACACACACACACACACACACACACACACACACACACACATACATCGATGTAGCCTTCATACAGCTGATGCCCTGTACCTGTGGTAGCAGTAGTAGCTGACTAAACCTACTCCTCTAGCTGTACTGTCATTCGTATTCACGTTACTAACCAGGAAAACTAATTCTGTTCTCATTTAAAAGGAATTGATCGTCTTTATTGAACTATTGAAACGAATGTATAGAAGCTGGCCAGAACTAAAATTGTGGTCAGTGGACACTGTCTTGTGACTTTGTCCCTCGCAATCAATGAAACAAGAAAATGGTTCTCATCACTGCCCATTTCAATGCAGGAGTCATTCTAGTGGCGACAGTGTAGCGATAGGTATAATAGTTTCCCTCTTCCCCAACCTCCATACCCCCTTCCCCCCTTCTCCCCGTCCCTAATAAGCCTTACGGTTTCTGTGGACGTTAAGCACCATGTTTACTTACTTTCTGGCCGGCTAAAACCGAACTGCAGTATTTTAGGCATCTATTCAGGATCACGAACAGTAGTGCTTGCTCCGTTTGCATTAACTGGTGGGCACGTTAGTATATTCCACTACCTAATTTATACTTCGTGTTAGAAACTGTTCAAGAACCCGAGCGGCTGTGTCTGCTCCCTTTGAATAGTTAACCGGTGGAAACGTTGGGATATTTCATTAGCTGAATAGTTTGTGTCTGCATCTGTCCAAGAACTCGAGCGGCTGTGCCGGCTCCCTTTGGATTGTTAATCGTGTTTCGTGTGGATTCCCTCTGCTTTGTTTTCCGAAATTTGTACTACTAGTTCGTTTTGTTGTTCTTGTTGTTTTCAGTTGTATGCGCCATTGTCCTCTGGGATATATATATGTAACATTTAAAGGAACATTTAATCACGCAGAGATTTGAATTTCTGCATTTTTCAGTTCTAGGAACGGATTGTTAGTCAGGGTTTGGCATGTCCAGCGACTGTCTCCGAGTCGGTCACCTTAATGTGTACCACATTCAGAAAAAAATTCATGATCTTAATGTCAGGCATTCAGGCACTTATACATTGTTCGTATGCACATACTATGTACGTACTTTTTTGTTAGAATTGTCATTGATTTGTTTGCTGGACCATTTAATTGTTTGAATTTTAATTTGGAATTGTGTGTGTGTGTGTGTGTCTGTGTGCGTGCGTGCGTGCGTGCGTGCGTGCGTGCGCGCGTGCGTATGTGTTTGTCTCCCTCTCTCTTTTCAATTTTTTCCCAATATAGTTCATTTTTGTTGTTTATGAACTCTTTTTGCCGATGACTATTTAGTTTATTATAAGCACTATCACAATACTGGAATAAAACATAACCACAACAACATCAACAAAAACTTCATTCTTTTCCGCTCTGTCCAGTTTGGGCAGATCTATCTGTGACATTGTTGTGAGTCTTAATCCATAGTCAAGGACACTGAACACCAACCACAAGGAAGAGATGGAGATAGTTAATACCCTTTACAGCCCTAGTTCCCATGCAATCTTTTCCATTCTGGCATGTATCCGATACAAAGACACATTCTGTCAGGTTTGCATCGGGGCTAACTCTAGCATGACGGGACATGGTCACCATCAGTGTGTCCGTGGTGGCTCCCACTGTAACTAAAACTTCATTCTTTTCCGCTCTGTCTAGTTTGGGCAGATCTATCTGTGACATTGTTGTCAGTCTTAATCCATAGTCAAGGACACTGATCATACTTTGAACATACAGTAGGCAGAGTACACGGATTCACGCACTTTTTCACTGATCATACTTTCAACATACAGGAGACAGAGTTCATGGATTCTCGGACGTTTTTCATTGATCATACTTTAAACATACAGTACATGGACGACATGCCGCGTTCACGGATTTTATCATGCCACCTTCCTTCCAGATGTCAGTTTGTTTAAATAAGGGCTGTGCCCAAACAAACTAACTTCAAAAGGGCCGAGAAGGAGTTTAATTTCTGCGTCTGCAGTAGCTAATTGCGTGTGCAGGTAATGAAATAGTACATCACACACACACACACACACACACACACGCACGTACGCACGCACGCACGCACGCACGAACGCACGCACGCACGCACGCACGCACGCACGCACACACACACACACAATAGCACATACTCTGACCGTGAAGAAGCAGAACTATGGTGATACAGTACGCCGGAGTTTAACAAGTGTGGGTCAACTGCTACCGGTAAGTTATTTCTGGTCAGCGGTGTCAGCTGAAAATCAACAAGAGCCCAGAGAACAGGGCCCAGCGGTGCAGCCTTCACACAGCTGATGCCCTGTTCCTCTGCCCTGCTTTCACTGATCATACTTTGAGTATAGAGTACACAGAGAAGATGTCGCGTTCACGGATTCTATCATGCCACCCTTGCTTCCAGAGGTCCCCTTCTTTAAATACACGTGGTGCCCCCCCCCCCCCCCCAATTAGAAGCTAATAGCGGGTGCTGATCATGAAATAGTACAACACACACACACACACACACACACACACACACACACACACACACACACACACACACAAACACACACACACACAAACACACACACACACACACACACAAACACACACACGTCATCACACACACACACACACACACACACACACACACACACACACACACACACACATAAAGACACACGTCATCACACACACACACACACACACACACACACACACACACACACACACACACACACACACACACACAGAGAGAGAAAATGGCACATACTCTGACCGTGAAGAAGTAAAACTATGGTCACATAGTACGTCTGAGTTTAACAAGTGTGTCCAGTTTGGGCAGATCTATCTGTGACAGTGTTGTGAGGCCCGATAAAGAACACTGAGCACCACACAGAAGGAAGAGATGGTGATATTTAATATCCTCGGCAATCATACTTCCATGTGCAATCCTCTCCAAATAGATAGCGTTGTTTTTCTCGAGTATATCAATTAGTGGCTAGTCGCCTGTTTAGGCACATGCATCAGCTAGGCTTCGTGTGTTAATTATTACTTGAAGGATATCCGCAGCCTTAGCACATACTCTGACCGTGAAGAATTAGAAGTATGGTCACATAGTACGCCAGAGTTTAACAAGTGTGGGCCAACTGCTTATTAAGTGGGCCAACTGCTTACTATTTAAACGAGTTTACAGAGGAAAGCCGGCTAACAGGAAACAAAGCGGATTAATATTTTACCTGTTTATCAATAAGTGAACAACAATCACGTCGCCGTCACGGTTTGATAGAGTGGGTGGTGGAACATCTACAACACCAAAAAATCTCATCCACTTTCTGTCAGGTTTGCATCGGGGCTAACTCAAACATGACGGGACACGGTCACAATGAGTGTGTCCGTTGTGGCTCCCACTGTAACTAAAACTTCATTCTTTTCCGCTCTGTCCAGTTTGGGCAGATCTATCTGCGACATTGTCGTCAGTCTTAATCCATAGTCAAGGACACTGAGCACCAACCACAAGGAAGAGATGGCGATAGTTAATACCCTTTGTAGCCATAGTTCCCATGCAATCTTCTCCACTCCGGCATCCATCCAATACTAACAAACGTTAATACCTCATACACACTCCTAGCTTACAGTGTCACCTATCCAATAATGCATCTAAAGCGAAGAGTTAAAACTACCAGCAAGTGAATAGGATCTTAAGAAACTCACCCAGTTATTGAACGGATTGGGAACCTGAAAAAAAGACATGATCATGCTTTGAACATACAGTAGACACAGTACATGGATTCTATCATTGTTTTCAGTGATCACACGTTGAACATACAGTAGACAGAGTACATGGATTCTATCATTGTTTTCAGAGATCACACGTTGAACATACAGTAGACAGAGTACATGGATTCTATCATTGTTTTCAGAGATCACACGTTGAACATACAGTAGACAGAGTACATGGATTCTATCATTGTTTTCAGAGATCACACGTTGAACATACAGTAGACAGAGTACATGGATTCTGTCATTGCTGTCACTGATCATGCTTTGAACATACAGTAGACAGAGTACATGAATTATATGATTGTTTTTACTGATCATACTTTGAACATACAGTAGACAGAGTGCATAGATTCTCGCATTTTTTCACTGATCATACTTTGAACATACAGTACATAGAGGACATGCCGCGTTCACGTATATTATCATGCCACCTTCCTTCCAGATGTCAGTTTCTTTAAATAAGGGCTGTGCCCAAACGAACTAATTTAGCTAATTGCGCGTGCAGGTAATGAAATAGTACAACACACACACACACACACACACACACACACACACACACACACACACACACACACACACACACACACACACACACACACACTCTGACCGTCACACAGTACGCCGGAGTTTAACAAGTGTGGGCCAACTGCTACCGGTCAGTTATTTCTGGTCAGCGGCGTCAGCTAAAAATCAACAAGAGCCCAGAGAACAGGGCCCAGCGGTGCAGCCTTCACAGAGCTGATGCCCTGTTCCTGTGGTAGCAGTAGTAGCTGACTAAACCTACTCCTCTAGCTGTACTGTTATTCGTATTCACTTTACTAACCAGGAAAACTACTGTTGTTCACAGTTAAAGAGAACTGATCGTTTGCAGTGAACTATTTAAACGAGGGTACAGAGGCTGGCCTGCTAAGACCGAACTGCAGAAGTCTAGGCGAGACAGAACAAGACAAGTGACAGGTTTCTTTGTTGCGTCCGGGTGAAGACAATGTTGAATTGAAGTGTGGGAGCTCTAGGTAGTTAACTTTACAGATGTAGTTAATTTCATCTGGTATTTTCTTTATGAAGGTAGACCCTGAGGTTCTTTACTGTATCAGAGTTTAACAAGTGTGGGCCAACTGCTACCGGTTAGTTATTTCTGGTCAGCGGTATCAGCTGAAAATCAACAAGAGCCCAGAGAACAGGGCCCAGCGGTGCAGCCTTCACACAGATGATGCCCTGTTCCTGTGGTAGCAGTACTAGCTGACGAAACGTACTCCTCCAGCATTACTCACCAGGAAAACTAGTGCTGTTCGCCTTTAGAAAAGCTGATAGTTTTTAGTGCAGAATTTAGACGAGTTTATGGAGGGAGGCCGATGAGAGGAAAAGATGGCGATATTTAATACCCTTTGCAGACCTATTTCCCGTGACGAAATTGGACGGGCATGGTCACAATGACTGTGACTAAAACTTCATTCTTTTCCTATCTGTGACATTGTTGTGAGGCCACATCAAAGACACCGAGAGCCGCACAGAAGGAAGAGATGGAGATATGTAATAACCTTTGCAGTCACAGTTCCCCGTGCAATCTTCTCCACCCCCGTATCTGTCTGTTACAAAACATTTAATACCTAATACTCAGTCCAACCTTAGCGTGTCACCTATGCAGTCATCCGCCAAACTGTCAGTATGTGAATAGGATGTAAGCAAACTCACCAGCTTGTCGCTATCCAGGGTGTCCCGAAAAGAGAATCGATTTGAGACATGTTTTCACTGATCATACTTTGAATATAGAGTACACAGAGTACATGTCGCGCTCACGGATTCTATCATGCCACCCTTGCTTCCAGAGGTCAGATTCTTTAAATAAGCGCAGTGCAACCCCACCCCCCACCCCCAACCCCTCCAGCCAAAAAAACAACAACCCACCACCACCACCAACAACAACAACAACAAAAAACAGCAACAATTTGAATTTAAAAGTGACGAATGTGAGCTTAATTTGTGCGTCTGCAGTAGCTGATTGCGAGTAGTAGTAGTAACTTGGTGTTTTACGGCTAATTGCGGGTGCTGGTGATGAAATAGTGCAACACACACACACACACACACACACACACACACACACACACACACACACACACACACACACACACACACACACACACACACACACACACACACATGTTGGGGCGTTGTATTTTCATCAAAGAGGTGGAGCGGGATTGTGGATCGATTTGTCCTGGTTATGTTCTCTCTGTTCCCGTCTCTGTTCAGCCAAGGTATCTCCTTCTGCAGTTACATCAGCACACATACAGCGCACGCCGGCAAAGAAAACCGTGGAGTTAAATGTATCATAATTTACACACGCAACATTTACTCATTAATCAACAAAGGCTGCAGCTGCAAAAGACACAGGAAAATACACGAAGAAACCTTTCTCACAGTGCGTGATGAAACGAACAACCCATCATAACAAACTGTAAATGTTACAGCTCACAATCGTAAAAGTCGGAAATTTGAGACCACCTGACCACGCTTACTAGATCCAGTTACAATTATGCGGGTGTTAACCATCTCGGAAAGTGGAGTGAGCCGGTTTGGCCTAGCAGTAAGGCGTTAGGCTGGTAAGCAGAGGGACCTCGGTTTGAATCTACTTCGGCTCTCCATTCTCTCCAAAAGTTGTGGTCTGTGGACACTGTCTTGTGATTTTGTCCCTCACAATTAATGAAACATTACAGTGTCTCTCATCGCTGCCCATCTTAAAGCTAGTCATTCTGGTGGTGACAGTGTAGCGATGGGTATATGATCTACCTCTCCCCACCTCCGTACCCCCCCCCCCCCCCACAGCCCCCCCTTCTCCTCGTCCCTAATAATCCTTATGGTTTCTGTGGACTTTAAGCACCATGTTTACTTACTTACTTACTTACTCGAAAACTGGCGAATTCGATGTTGGTTAAGTAATTAGAGCAAAACACTCAACGACAGGATTCAATTGCACTATCTTTCGGCATTCCAAATACAGGCCAAAGTGTAAAGGAAATAAATACGCCTCGGTCTTGTGACAAACTTTCAATATTTCTTTACTTCAGTGTGAAGTTAAACTGGAATGGTACGTAACTCTTTATGGACATGATAAGGAAAGAAAACAAGTTATTAACACATCAAGGTAAACTATCTGAGGCTAAAAACAAGTATATAATTAGGTCACTACGTAACGTTACTTCACGTAACACGGGTGCCCAGTGCCCTATTTCGGACTACACCTTCTCTGCCGTAAAGGAAGTAGCCATCGCAGATTTGACGACAAAACGATTTTAGTATGATTTTTAAAAAATGTCCTCGTCGCTGTGACATAGCAGATTTTGAGTGAAACCAGTAGGCCTCAATACGTCGACAGGTAGCTATGACATAGCATATTTTGAGTGAAACCAGTAGGCCTCAATACGTCGACAGGTAGCTATGACATAGCAGATTTTGAGTGAAACCAGTAGGCCTCAATACGTCGACAGGTAGCTTTGACATAGCAGATTTTGAGTGAAACCAGTAGGCCTCAATACGTCGACAGGTAGCTATGACATAGCAGATTTTGAGTGAAACCAGTAGGCCTCAATACGTCGACAGGTAGCTTTGACATAGCAGATTTTGAGTGAAACCAGTAGGCCTCAATACGTCGACAGGTAGCTATGACATAGCAGATTTTGAGTGAAACCAGTAGGCCTCAATAAGTCGACAGGTAGCTATGACATAGCAGATTTTGAATGAAACCAGTAGGCCTCAATACGTCGACAGGTAGCTATGACATAGCAGATTTTGAGTGAAACCAGTAGGCCTCAATACGTCGACAGGTAGCTTTGGAAGATTGTGTTGCAATATGTAGCAACTAAACATTGTTCACTGCATGAAAATAGTTCTCGATAAACACCAAACAGCAGTACGGAAAAAATAAACACACACAAAATAACAACCAATCGCATAGTATTAGAAATTTGCGGAAATATTGTTGAAATACCTGTCCAAAATAGCCTAATAACGATGTTTAGTGACTAGGGTGGCCTACAGTCTTGTTCCAAACGTCTAAAAATTAGGTGCCTAGGCAGTTTTGCGTTATGACAGGTAGAACGAGAGACAAAGTGGATTCATGTTTTACCTGTTAATGAATGAACAACAATCACTTCGC
>OY757558.1:245261-295261 GCA_963584105.1 Alviniconcha strummeri | reverse complement strand
GGAAGGCCGATGAGCGGAAGGGATGGCGATATTTAATACCCTTTGCAGCCCTAGTTCCCCGTGCAATCTTCTCCATCCCGGCCTGTATCCAATACTAAGAAATATTCGTAACAAATTCACAATCCACGCTGAATACAGTACTGTTGTATTACCTATGTAGTCACCTTCAATAGAAAAGATTTAAAACTCTGGGCAACTGAACAAGATGTGAAGAAACTTAACGGTTGTAGCATGCCCAACTGAAGAAGAGAATCGACAGTATGAATCTATCAAACATATGGCGTAAATCCACACGCGCACTCACAGACACACACACACACACACACACACACACACACACACACACACACACACACACACACACACACACACACACACACACACACACTCCCACATACTCTAACCGTAAAGAATTCCCACACTTCCATAACCCCTTCCCCCCTTCTCCCCGTCCCTAATAAGCCTTATGGTTTCTGTGGACGTTAAGCACCATGTTTACTTACTTTCTGGCCGGCTAAAACCGAACTGCAGTATTTTAGGCGAGAAAGAAAACGAGAAGTGACAATTAAGTTTCTTTGTTGCGTCATTGTCATGAAGATGGCGAATAGAATTGAAGCGCTGGAGCTTTGGGAAGGTAGCTTTGCCGATCCAGTTAATTTGATCAGGCATTTTGAGTTCCTTATGAAGGTAGACCCTGAGGTTCTTCGCTGTATCAGCGAAGTTCATCTGAGTTCAGGGTAGCCCCCGAGATTTTTCACTGTATCACATCAGGGCAGGAGACTGACACAGATGCTGGACTGCAGGCGGCTGTTTCTTTGCCCAGTCTTCCCCACGCCGGCATCTGTCCATTTCTAAGAGAAATATGTAAAAACAATTCACAACCCTGTCTATGAGTATCCTATATCCAGTCACCCATGTAAAAGACAAGACTTCAAAAACCATCAGTATGTGAATAGGATGTCAACAAACTCACCGGTATGGAGTCGTCGTAGTGAAGCTGAAAAAGAGCACCGACATTATCAATTCATCAATCAAAATTGGAAGCTCAGATACAGATATATACGTTGCAAGAGCAGCAAATAATGCTATAAAAGCAATACATTATTATAATACAACAACATTAATCGAACATAAAAGCAAACTGAGATATGCCCTGAAGATAATACACAATTATATTATTGCCTTTTAGAGCAAATTAATACAGTGTACATGGATTCTATCATTCCTCTTTTGCTTCCAGCGGTCAGATTCTTTAAATACACGTAGTGCCCAAAGAAACTCAGTTGAAAAGTGTAGACTGGACGTTCAAGACACACTTCTAAAATATAGATATACAATTAAACAGTTAAAAAGTATCACCTATCCGGTCACCCGTCAAAGCAGAAGACTTAAAACTATCGGCATGTCAATATACCTTTGGCCAAATCGCTTCGCTTGCTTAAAAAGCCCCTCCACATTATGTATCAAGCAATCAAAATGGTATTTCCTAGGAACAAATCCACATGTATACATGTTGCAAGGACATCATATAATACAGTAATAATAATACAATACTATAATACAACACCAATCTAACAAAAAAGCACACTCATGCACGCCCTTAAAATAATATACAATTATATTATTGTTGTTAAAACTAAACACTCTCCACGAGTACATAGATTATTTTCACTGATCATACTTTGAACATACAGTAGACCGAGTACAAGTATTCTGTCATTACTCTTTTCCTTCTAGCGGTCAGATTCTTGAAATACACGTAGTGCCCGAATAAAAAGAAAAGAAAAAAAGAAAAAGAAAAAAAGAATTCGATTTAAAACGACGTCATAAAATTGGTGAGCACATTTCTCTAGTCACATAGTACGCCAGAGTTTAACAAGTGTGGCCGGGCCAACTGCTACCGGTAAGTTATTTCTGGTCAGCGGTGTCAGCTGAAAATCAACAAGAGCCCAGAGAACAGGGTGCAGCCTTCACACAGCTGATGCCCTGTTCCTGTGGTAGCAGTAGTAGCTGACTAAACCTACTCCTCTAGCTGTACTGTCATTCGTATTCACGTTACTAACCAGGAAAACTACTGTTGTTCACCGTTAAAGAGAACTGATCATTTGCAGTGAACTATTTAAACCAGTGTACAGAGGCTGGCCTGCTAAGACCGAACTGCAGAAGTCTAGGCGAGACAGAACAAGACAAGTGACAGGTTTCTTTGTTGCGTCCGGGTGAAGACAATGTCAAATAGAGTTGAAGTGTGGGAGCTCTAGGTAGTTAACTTTACAGATGTAGTTAATTTCATCTGCTATTTTGAGCTCTTGATGAAGGTAGACCTTTAGGTTCTTCACTGAATCAGCGATATTATCTGAGTTCAGTTCAAGGTAGCCCCCGAGATACTTCACTGTATCACATCAGGGCAGGAGACTGATACAGATGCTGGACTGCAGGCGGCTGTTTCTTTGATGGGACTAATTAGCTGTGTAACTGAGTATCATCAGCAAACACCTGATGTGAGATGGCCTGGCTAGAAGGAATGTGAAAGAGTGGCTATGTGTATGAAATGAACAGAACTGGGCCTAAAACTGATCCCCGAGTGCCCCGTCTTCCCCACGCCGGCATCTGTCCATTTCTAAGAGAAATATGTAAAAATAATTCACAACCCTATCTATGAGTATCCTATATCCAGTCACCCATGTAAAAGACAAGACTTCAAAAACCATCAGTATGTGAATAGGATGTCAACAAACTCACCGGTATGGAGTCGTCGTAGTGAAGCTGAAAAAGAGCACCGATATTATCAATTCATCAATCAAAATTGGAAGCTCAGATACAGATATATACGTTGCAAGAGCAGCAAATAATGCTATAAAAGCAATACATTATTATAATACAACAACATTAATCGAACATAAAAGCAAACTGAGATATGCCCTGAAGATAATACACAATTATATTATTGCCTTTTAGAGCAAATACAGTGTACATGGATTCTATCATTCCTCTTTTGCTTCCAGCGGTCAGATTCTTTAAATACACGTAGTGCCCAAAGAAACTCAGTTGAAAAGTGTAGACTGGACGTTCAAGACACACTTCTAAAATATAGATATACAATTAAACAGTTAAAAAGTATCACCTATCCGGTCACCCGTCAAAGCAGAAGACTTAAAACTATCGGCATGTCAATATACCTTTGGCCAAATCGCTTCGCTTGCTTAAAAAGCCCCTCCACATTATGTATCAAGCAATCTAAATGGTATTTCCTAGGAACAAATCCACATGTATACACGTTGCAAGGACATCATATAATACAGTAATAATAATACAATACTATAATACAACACCAATCTAACAAAAAAGCACACTCATGCACGCCCTTAAAATAATATTCAATTATATTATTGTTGTTAAAACTAAACACTCTCCACGAGTACATAGATTATTTTCACTGATCATACTTTGAACATACAGTAGACCGAGTACAAGTATTCTGTCATTACTCTTTTCCTTCTAGCGGTCAGATTCTTGAAATACACGTAGTGCCCGAATAAAAAGAAAAGAAAAAAAGAAAAAGAAAAAAAGAATTCGATTTAAAACGACGTCATAAAATTGGTGAGCACATTTCTCTAGTCACATAGTACGCCAGAGTTTAACAAGTGTGGCCGGGCCAACTGCTACCGGTAAGTTATTTCTGGTCAGCGGTGTCAGCTGAAAATCAACAAGAGCCCAGAGAACAGGGTGCAGCCTTCACACAGCTGATGCCCTGTTCCTGTGGTAGCAGTAGTAGCTGACTAAACCTACTCCTCTAGCTGTACTGTCATTCGTATTCACGTTACTAACCAGGAAAACTACTGTTGTTCACCGTTAAAGAGAACTGATCATTTGCAGTGAACTATTTAAACCAGTGTACAGAGGCTGGCCTGCTAAGACCGAACTGCAGAAGTCTAGGCGAGACAGAACAAGACAAGTGACAGGTTTCTTTGTTGCGTCCGGGTGAAGACAATGTCAAATAGAGTTGAAGTGTGGGAGCTCTAGGTAGTTAACTTTACAGATGTAGTTAATTTCATCTGCTATTTTGAGCTCTTGATGAAGGTAGACCTTTAGGTTCTTCACTGAATCAGCGATATTATCTGAGTTCAGTTCAAGGTAGCCCCCGAGATACTTCACTGTATCACATCAGGGCAGGAGACTGATACAGATGCTGGACTGCAGGCGGCTGTTTCTTTGATGGGACTAATTAGCTGTGTAACTGAGTATCATCAGCAAACACCTGATGTGAGATGGCCTGGCTAGAAGGAATGTGAAAGAGTGGCTATGTGTATGAAATGAACAGAACTGGGCCTAAAACTGATCCCCGAGTGCCCCGTCTTCCCCACGCCGGCATCTGTCCATTTCTAAGAGAAATATGTAAAAACAATTCACAACCCTATCTATGAGTATCCTATATCCAGTCACCCATGTAAAAGACAAGACTTCAAAAACCATCAGTATGTGAATAGGATGTCAACAAACTCACCGGTATGGAGTCGTCGTAGTGAAGCTGAAAAAGAGCACCGACATTATCAATTCATCAATCAAAATTGGAAGCTCAGATACAGATATATACGTTGCAAGAGCAGCAAATAATGCTATAAAAGCAATACATTATTATAATACAACAACATTAATCGAACATAAAAGCAAACTGAGATATGCCCTGAAGATAATACACAATTATATTATTGCCTTTTAGAGCAAATTAATACAGTGTACATGGATTCTATCATTCCTCTTTTGCTTCCAGCGGTCAGATTCTTTAAATACACGTAGTGCCCAAAGAAACTCAGTTGAAAAGTGTAGACTGGACGTTCAAGACACACTTCTAAAATATAGATATACAATTAAACAGTTAAAAAGTATCACCTATCCGGTCACCCGTCAAAGCAGAAGACTTAAAACTATCGGCATGTCAATATACCTTTGGCCAAATCGCTTCGCTTGCTTAAAAAGCCCCTCCACATTATGTATCAAGCAATCAAAATGGTATTTCCTAGGAACAAATCCACATGTATACATGTTGCAAGGACATCATATAATACAGTAATAATAATACAATACTATAATACAACACCAATCTAACAAAAAAGCACACTCATGCACGCCCTTAAAATAATATACAATTATATTATTGTTGTTAAAACTAAACACTCTCCACGAGTACATAGATTATTTTCACTGATCATACTTTGAACATACAGTAGACCGAGTACAAGTATTCTGTCATTACTCTTTTCCTTCTAGCGGTCAGATTCTTGAAATACACGTAGTGCCCGAATAAAAAGAAAAGAAAAAAAGAAAAAGAAAAAAAGAATTCGATTTAAAACGACGTCATAAAATTGGTGAGCACATTTCTCTAGTCACATAGTACGCCAGAGTTTAACAAGTGTGGCCGGGCCAACTGCTACCGGTAAGTTATTTCTGGTCAGCGGTGTCAGCTGAAAATCAACAAGAGCCCAGAGAACAGGGTGCAGCCTTCACACAGCTGATGCCCTGTTCCTGTGGTAGCAGTAGTAGCTGACTAAACCTACTCCTCTAGCTGTACTGTCATTCGTATTCACGTTACTAACCAGGAAAACTACTGTTGTTCACCGTTAAAGAGAACTGATCATTTGCAGTGAACTATTTAAACCAGTGTACAGAGGCTGGCCTGCTAAGACCGAACTGCAGAAGTCTAGGCGAGACAGAACAAGACAAGTGACAGGTTTCTTTGTTGCGTCCGGGTGAAGACAATGTCAAATAGAGTTGAAGTGTGGGAGCTCTAGGTAGTTAACTTTACAGATGTAGTTAATTTCATCTGCTATTTTGAGCTCTTGATGAAGGTAGACCTTTAGGTTCTTCACTGAATCAGCGATATTATCTGAGTTCAGTTCAAGGTAGCCCCCGAGATACTTCACTGTATCACATCAGGGCAGGAGACTGATACAGATGCTGGACTGCAGGCGGCTGTTTCTTTGATGGGACTAATTAGCTGTGTAACTGAGTATCATCAGCAAACACCTGATGTGAGATGGCCTGGCTAGAAGGAATGTGAAAGAGTGGCTATGTGTATGAAATGAACAGAACTGGGCCTAAAACTGATCCCCGAGTGCCCCGTCTTCCCCACGCCGGCATCTGTCCATTTCTAAGAGAAATATGTAAAAATAATTCACAACCCTATCTATGAGTATCCTATATCCAGTCACCCATGTAAAAGACAAGACTTCAAAAACCATCAGTATGTGAATAGGATGTCAACAAACTCACCGGTATGGAGTCGTCGTAGTGAAGCTGAAAAAGAGCACCGATATTATCAATTCATCAATCAAAATTGGAAGCTCAGATACAGATATATACGTTGCAAGAGCAGCAAATAATGCTATAAAAGCAATACATTATTATAATACAACAACATTAATCGAACATAAAAGCAAACTGAGATATGCCCTGAAGATAATACACAATTATATTATTGCCTTTTAGAGCAAATACAGTGTACATGGATTCTATCATTCCTCTTTTGCTTCCAGCGGTCAGATTCTTTAAATACACGTAGTGCCCAAAGAAACTCAGTTGAAAAGTGTAGACTGGACGTTCAAGACACACTTCTAAAATATAGATATACAATTAAACAGTTAAAAAGTATCACCTATCCGGTCACCCGTCAAAGCAGAAGACTTAAAACTATCGGCATGTCAATATACCTTTGGCCAAATCGCTTCGCTTGCTTAAAAAGCCCCTCCACATTATGTATCAAGCAATCTAAATGGTATTTCCTAGGAACAAATCCACATGTATACACGTTGCAAGGACATCATATAATACAGTAATAATAATACAATACTATAATACAACACCAATCTAACAAAAAAGCACACTCATGCACGCCCTTAAAATAATATTCAATTATATTATTGTTGTTAAAACTAAACACTCTCCACGAGTACATAGATTATTTTCACTGATCATACTTTGAACATACAGTAGACCGAGTACAAGTATTCTGTCATTACTCTTTTCCTTCTAGCGGTCAGATTCTTGAAATACACGTAGTGCCCGAATAAAAAGAAAAGAAAAAAAGAAAAAGAAAAAAAGAATTCGATTTAAAACGACGTCATAAAATTGGTGAGCACATTTCTCTAGTCACATAGTACGCCAGAGTTTAACAAGTGTGGCCGGGCCAACTGCTACCGGTAAGTTATTTCTGGTCAGCGGTGTCAGCTGAAAATCAACAAGAGCCCAGAGAACAGGGTGCAGCCTTCACACAGCTGATGCCCTGTTCCTGTGGTAGCAGTAGTAGCTGACTAAACCTACTCCTCTAGCTGTACTGTCATTCGTATTCACGTTACTAACCAGGAAAACTACTGTTGTTCACCGTTAAAGAGAACTGATCATTTGCAGTGAACTATTTAAACCAGTGTACAGAGGCTGGCCTGCTAAGACCGAACTGCAGAAGTCTAGGCGAGACAGAACAAGACAAGTGACAGGTTTCTTTGTTGCGTCCGGGTGAAGACAATGTCAAATAGAGTTGAAGTGTGGGAGCTCTAGGTAGTTAACTTTACAGATGTAGTTAATTTCATCTGCTATTTTGAGCTCTTGATGAAGGTAGACCTTTAGGTTCTTCACTGAATCAGCGATATTATCTGAGTTCAGTTCAAGGTAGCCCCCGAGATACTTCACTGTATCACATCAGGGCAGGAGACTGATACAGATGCTGGACTGCAGGCGGCTGTTTCTTTGATGGGACTAATTAGCTGTGTAACTGAGTATCATCAGCAAACACCTGATGTGAGATGGCCTGGCTAGAAGGAATGTGAAAGAGTGGCTATGTGTATGAAATGAACAGAACTGGGCCTAAAACTGATCCCCGAGTGCCCCGTCTTCCCCACGCCGGCATCTGTCCATTTCTAAGAGAAATATGTAAAAACAATTCACAACCCTGTCTATGAGTATCCTATATCCAGTCACCCATGTAAAAGACAAGACTTCAAAAACCATCAGTATGTGAATAGGATGTCAACAAACTCACCGGTATGGAGTCGTCGTAGTGAAGCTGAAAAAGAGCACCGACATTATCAATTCATCAATCAAAATTGGAAGCTCAGATACAGATATATACGTTGCAAGAGCAGCAAATAATGCTATAAAAGCAATACATTATTATAATACAACAACATTAATCGAACATAAAAGCAAACTGAGATATGCCCTGAAGATAATACACAATTATATTATTGCCTTTTAGAGCAAATTAATACAGTGTACATGGATTCTATCATTCCTCTTTTGCTTCCAGCGGTCAGATTCTTTAAATACACGTAGTGCCCAAAGAAACTCAGTTGAAAAGTGTAGACTGGACGTTCAAGACACACTTCTAAAATATAGATATACAATTAAACAGTTAAAAAGTATCACCTATCCGGTCACCCGTCAAAGCAGAAGACTTAAAACTATCGGCATGTCAATATACCTTTGGCCAAATCGCTTCGCTTGCTTAAAAAGCCCCTCCACATTATGTATCAAGCAATCAAAATGGTATTTCCTAGGAACAAATCCACATGTATACATGTTGCAAGGACATCATATAATACAGTAATAATAATACAATACTATAATACAACACCAATCTAACAAAAAAGCACACTCATGCACGCCCTTAAAATAATATACAATTATATTATTGTTGTTAAAACTAAACACTCTCCACGAGTACATAGATTATTTTCACTGATCATACTTTGAACATACAGTAGACCGAGTACAAGTATTCTGTCATTACTCTTTTCCTTCTAGCGGTCAGATTCTTGAAATACACGTAGTGCCCGAATAAAAAGAAAAGAAAAAAAGAAAAAGAAAAAAAGAATTCGATTTAAAACGACGTCATAAAATTGGTGAGCACATTTCTCTAGTCACATAGTACGCCAGAGTTTAACAAGTGTGGCCGGGCCAACTGCTACCGGTAAGTTATTTCTGGTCAGCGGTGTCAGCTGAAAATCAACAAGAGCCCAGAGAACAGGGTGCAGCCTTCACACAGCTGATGCCCTGTTCCTGTGGTAGCAGTAGTAGCTGACTAAACCTACTCCTCTAGCTGTACTGTCATTCGTATTCACGTTACTAACCAGGAAAACTACTGTTGTTCACCGTTAAAGAGAACTGATCATTTGCAGTGAACTATTTAAACCAGTGTACAGAGGCTGGCCTGCTAAGACCGAACTGCAGAAGTCTAGGCGAGACAGAACAAGACAAGTGACAGGTTTCTTTGTTGCGTCCGGGTGAAGACAATGTCAAATAGAGTTGAAGTGTGGGAGCTCTAGGTAGTTAACTTTACAGATGTAGTTAATTTCATCTGCTATTTTGAGCTCTTGATGAAGGTAGACCTTTAGGTTCTTCACTGAATCAGCGATATTATCTGAGTTCAGTTCAAGGTAGCCCCCGAGATACTTCACTGTATCACATCAGGGCAGGAGACTGATACAGATGCTGGACTGCAGGCGGCTGTTTCTTTGATGGGACTAATTAGCTGTGTAACTGAGTATCATCAGCAAACACCTGATGTGAGATGGCCTGGCTAGAAGGAATGTGAAAGAGTGGCTATGTGTATGAAATGAACAGAACTGGGCCTAAAACTGATCCCCGAGTGCCCCGTCTTCCCCACGCCGGCATCTGTCCATTTCTAAGAGAAATATGTAAAAATAATTCACAACCCTATCTATGAGTATCCTATATCCAGTCACCCATGTAAAAGACAAGACTTCAAAAACCATCAGTATGTGAATAGGATGTCAACAAACTCACCGGTATGGAGTCGTCGTAGTGAAGCTGAAAAAGAGCACCGATATTATCAATTCATCAATCAAAATTGGAAGCTCAGATACAGATATATACGTTGCAAGAGCAGCAAATAATGCTATAAAAGCAATACATTATTATAATACAACAACATTAATCGAACATAAAAGCAAACTGAGATATGCCCTGAAGATAATACACAATTATATTATTGCCTTTTAGAGCAAATACAGTGTACATGGATTCTATCATTCCTCTTTTGCTTCCAGCGGTCAGATTCTTTAAATACACGTAGTGCCCAAAGAAACTCAGTTGAAAAGTGTAGACTGGACGTTCAAGACACACTTCTAAAATATAGATATACAATTAAACAGTTAAAAAGTATCACCTATCCGGTCACCCGTCAAAGCAGAAGACTTAAAACTATCGGCATGTCAATATACCTTTGGCCAAATCGCTTCGCTTGCTTAAAAAGCCCCTCCACATTATGTATCAAGCAATCAAAATGGTATTTCCTAGGAACAAATCCACATGTATACACGTTGCAAGGACATCATATAATACAGTAATAATAATACAATACTATAATACAACACCAATCTAACAAAAAAGCACACTCATGCACGCCCTTAAAATAATATTCAATTATATTATTGTTGTTAAAACTAAACACTCTCCACGAGTACATAGATTTTATGATTGTTTTTACTAATCATACATTGAACATACAGTTCACAAAGTACGTGGATTCTATCATTATTTTCACTGATCATACTTTGAACATACAGTAGACCGAGTACAAGTATTCTGTCATTACTCTTTTCCTTCTAGCGGTCAGATTCTTGAAATACACGTAGTGCCCGAATAAAAAGAAAAGAAAAAAAGAAAAAGAAAAAAAGAATTCGATTTAAAACAACGTCATAAAATTGGTGAGCACATTTCTCTAGTCACATAGTACGCCAGAGTTTAACAAGTGTGGCCGGGCCAACTGCTACCGGTAAGTTATTTCTGGTCAGCGGTGTCAGCTGAAAATCAACAAGAGCCCAGTGGGGAACTTCTACAACACCACAAAATCTCATCCACTTTCTGTCAGGTTTGCATCGGGGCTAACTCAAACATGACGGGACACGGTCACAATGAGTGTGTCCGTGGTGACTCCCACTGTAACTAAAACTTCATTCTTTTCCGCTCTGTCCAGTTTGAGCAGATCTGTCTGTGACATTGTCGTCAGTCTTAATCCATAGTTATGACAGGTAGAACGAGAGACAAAGTGGATTCATATTTTACCTGTTAATGAATGAACAACAATCACGTCGCCGTCACGTTTTTATAGAGTGGGTGGTGGGGAAGTTCTGCGACACCAAAAAAGGTGCTTTGACCTGATCGGCTTTCTGTGTGATTTGCATCGGGGCTGACTCTAGCATGACGGGCTTGGTCACAGTGAGTGCGTACGTCGTGGTTTCCAGTATAACTGAAATGTCATCGTTTTCCACTCTGCCCAGTTTCCACATATCTATCTGTGACATTGTCGTGAGTCCTAATCCGTAGCCAAGGACACTGAGCGCCAACCACAAGGAAGAGAGGGTGATATTTAATTTCTGCGTGAGCAGTAGCCAAATTCCGGTGCTGGTGGTCACATAGTACAACACACACACACACACACACACACACACACACACACACACACACACACACACACACACACACACACACACACATACACACACACACACACACACACACACACACACACACACACACACACACTCACTCACTCACTCACTCACTCACTCACTCACACACTTACACCCACATACATAAACACACACACACACACACACGCACGCACGCACGCACGCACGCACGCACGCACACACTCACACACACACACACACACACACACACACTTACACCCACCCACACCCACCCACACACACACACACACACACACACACACCACACACACACACACACACACACACACACACACACCAGCAGCAGGAAGATCATTGATGGAAAATGTTAGGATTGTAGGAGCGTTAATCACTGAATATAATGGACGGTGAAAACGTCGAACTTCAGCTTAGATTTGAAGGTGTCTAGAATTTTCGCATCTCTGATGTCTGATGGGAGAGAGTTCCATGATTCAGCGCCAAAGTAGTAGAATTAGCGGCCGCCTTTAGATTTGCAGTTGAATTTTGGGACAGTCAGTCTCAGGGCAGTTTCCGAAGAGCGGAGAGATCAAGATGAGCGGTGTTGCTGTAAAAGATCACAGACTTAGGTTGCAGTACGTAAGTGGCAAAGCTGATAGAGAAAGCAAGCCTATTGTGTTTGTAATAAATGACAGCAGGTATCGGAAGCCAGTGAAGTGGCACGAATAATATGTTTGTGTGTTCAGACCTTGGTGCTCTCAGGATGAAATTTGTTGCGCAGAATTTGACGTGCTGAAGTCTGTTGATCGTGTACAGAGAAAGGCCGGCTACGAGACACCATAGTATTCTAGCGAGAAACGACACGAGAAGTGAGAAGCTTCTTTGCCTATAGCATTCACCCGTCAAAAGACAAGACTTAAAACTATCAGTATATGAACAGGATGTCAACAAATCAGCAGGTCATCGCGCTCCACGGTGTGCTCAAAAGGAGAATCGACATTAGACATGTTTTTACTGATCATACTTTGAACATGGAATAGACAGAGTACATGTCGCGTTAAGTGATTCTGTCATGCCACCCTTGCTTCCAGAGATCAGATTCTTTAACTACAGGCAATGCCGAAACAAACTCTGTTGAAAAGTAGCCAAAAGACATTGAATTCAATTGATGTAAACGGACCTGGAAGGTCCAATTTAGCACAAGCAACACATTCCTTGGCAGTGCGAGACGCATCCGTGGCCATATTCCGACCTACTCCAGGCTTTAAAGGGAGAACAGTTTGTCAGTTCTGGGTTCTCAAATGAGGGAGGGACCTTAGTTTCCGCATCCGAGGTAGCTAACTGCGGGTGCTGGTGATCCAATAGTACAACAAACACACACACACACACACACACACACACACACACACACACACACACACACACACACACACACACACACACACACACACACAGAATTCACACACACACATACGCGCGCACGCCAGCACAAACACACACACACGCACGACCGCATGCAGGCATACACACCCTCACACACACACACACACACATCGACGCGCGCGCGCGCACACACACACGCATACACACAAGAGCACCGACATTATCAATTCATCAATGAAAATTGGAAGCTCAGATACAGATATATACGTTGCAAGAGCAGCAAATAATGCTATAAACGCAATACATTATTATAATACAACAACATTAATCGAACATAAAAGCAAACTGAGATATGCTCTGAAGATAATACACAATTATATTATTGCCTTTTAGAGCAAATTAATACAGTGTACATGGATTCTATCATTCCTCTTTTGCTTCCAGCGGTCATATTCTTTAAATACACGTAGTGCCCAAAGAAACGCAGTTGAAAAGTGTAGACTGGACGTTCAAGACACACTTCTAAAATAAAGATATACAATTAAACAGTTAAAAAGTATCACCTATCCGGTCACCCGTCAAAGCAGAAGACTTAAAACTATCGGCATGTCAATATACCTTTGGCCAAATCGCTTCGCTTGCTTAAAAAGCCCCTCCACATTATGTATCAAGCAATCAAAATGGTATTTCCTAGGAACAAATCCACATGTATACATGTTGCAAGGACATCATATAATACAGTAATAATAATACAATACTATAATACAACACCAATCTAACACAAAAGCACACTCATGCACGCCCTTAAAATAATATACAATTATATTATTGTTGTTAAAACGAACGAAACTGGGCCTAAAACTGAGCCCTGAGTGCCCAGTCTTCCCCACTCCGGCATCTGTCCATTTCTAAGAGAAATATATAAAAACAGTTCACAACCCTATCTATGATTATCGTATATCCAGTCACCCATGTAAAAGACAAGACTTCAAAAACCACCAGTATGTGAATAGGATGTCAACAAACTCACCCTTTCGTAGTGCAAGAAACTCTGAAAAAGAGCACCGACATTATCAATTCATCAATCAAAATTGGAAGCTCAGATACAGATATATACGTTGCAAGAGCAGCAAATAATATAATGCTATAAAAGCAATCCATTATTATAATACAACAACATTAATCGAACATAAAAGCGCACTCAGATATGCCCTTAAGATAATAAACAATTATATTATTGCCTTTTAGAGCAAATTAATACTCACCATCAGCATGAAAATACGCCTTCTTTAAACACCACATATACCGCTCTCAACACAATCGGGTATTCGTGTTTTGTAGTTCGGGGTAGAAGAACTTGACTAAAAGCAAATCCTGCAGTGACTATGGTCCCACAGTACGCCAGAGTTTAACAAGTATGGGCCAACTGCTACCGGTAAGTTATTTTTGGTCAGCGGTGTCAGCTGAAAATCAACAAGAGCCCAGAGAACAGGACCCAGTGGTTCCAGTAGTAGCAGTAGTAGCTGACTAAACCTACTCCTCTAGCCGTACTGTCATTCGTATTCACGTTACTAACCAGGAAAACTAGTGCTGATCACAGACAGCGGAAGGCCGGATAACAGGAAACAAAGTGGATACATATTTTACCTGTTTGTCAATGAATGGACAACAATCACGTCGCCGTCACGGTTTGACAGAGTGGGTGGTGGGGAACTTCTACAACACCAAAAAATCTCATCCACTTTCTGTCAGGTTTGCATCGGGGCTAACTCCAGCATGACTGCAAAGGTTGGAGGAAGAGATGGAGATATGTAATAACCTTTGCAGTCACAGTTCCGCTTACAGTCTTCTCCACCCCTGCATCTGTCTGTTACAAAACATTTAATACCTAATACTCAGTCCAACCTTAGCGTGTCACCTATGCAGTCATCCGTCAAACTGTCAGTATGTGAATAGGATGTCAGCAAACTCACCAGCTTGTCGCTATCCAGGGTGTCCTGAAAAGAGAATCGATTTGAGACATGTTTTCACTGGTCATACTTTGAATATAGAGTACACAGAGTACATGTCGCGCTCACGGATTCTATCATGCCACCCTTGCTTCCAGAGGTCAGATTCTTTAAATAAGCGCAGTGCAACCCCACCCCCCAACCCCTCCAGCCAAAAAAAACAAAAACAAAACACCACCACCACCACCACCACCACCACCACCACCAACAACAACAAAAAACAGCAACAATTTGAGTTCGAAAGTGGCGAATGTGAGCTTAATTTGTGCGTCTGCAGTAGCTGATTGCGAGTAGTAGTAGTAACTTGGTGTTTTACGGCTAATTGCGGGTGCTGGTGATGAAATAGTGCAACACACACACACACACACACACACACACACACACACACACACACACACACACACACACACACATGTTGGGGCGTTGTATTTTCATCAAAGAGGTGGAGCGGGATTGTGGATCGATTTGTCCTGGTTATGTTCTCTCTGTTCCCGTCTCTGTTCAGCCAAGGTATCTCCTTCTGCAGTTACATCAGCACACATACAGCGCACGCCGGCAAAGAAAACCGTGGAGTTAAATGTATCATAATTTACACACGCAACATTTACTCATTAATCAACAAAGGCTGCAGCTGCAAAAGACACAGGAAAATACACGAAGAAACCTTTCTCACAGTGCGTGATGAAACGAACAACCCATCATAACAAACTGTAAATGTTACAGCTCACAATCGTAAAAGTCGGAAATTTGAGACCACCTGACCACGCTTACTAGATCCAGTTACAATTATGCGGGTGTTAACCATCTCGGAAAGTGGAGTGAGCCGGTTTGGCCTAGCAGTAAGGCGTTAGGCTGGTAAGCAGAGGGACCTCGGTTTGAATCTACTTCGGCTCTCCATTCTCTCCAAAAGTTGTGGTCTGTGGACACTGTCTTGTGATTTTGTCCCTCACAATTAATGAAACATTACAGTGTCTCTCATCGCTGCCCATCTTAAAGCAAGTCATTCTGGTGGTGACAGTGTAGCGATGGGTATATGATCTACCTCTCCCCACCTCCGTACCCCCCCCCCCCTTCTCCTCGTCCCTAATAATCCTTATGGTTTCTGTGGACGTTAAGCACCATGTTTACTTACTTACTTACTCAAAAACTGGCGAATTCGATGTTGGTTAAGTAATTAGAGCAAAACACTCAACGACAGGATTCAATTGCACTATCTTTCGGCATTCCAAATACAGGCCAAAGTGTAAAAGAAATAAATACGCCTCGGTCTTGTGACAAACTTTCAATTTTTCTTTACTTCAGTGTGAAGTTAAACTGGAATGGTGCGTAACTCTTTATGGACATGATCAGGAAAGAAAACAAGTTATTAACACATCAAGGTAAACTATCTGAGGCTAAAAACAAGTATCTAATTAGGTCACTACGTAACGTTACTTCACGTAACACGGGTTAAGACCTCCAGTGCCCTATTTCGGACTACACTTTCTCTGCCTTAAGGAAGCAGCCTTCTCAGATTTGACGACAAAACGATTTTAGTATGATTTAAAAAAAAAATCCTCGTCGCTATGACATAGCAGATTTTGAGTGAAATCAGTAGGCTTCAATACGTTAACAGGTACCTTGGAAGATTGTGTTGCAATATGTAGCAACTAAACACTGTCCATTGCATCAAAATAGTTTTCGGTAAACACCAATTTTCAACACAATCGAGTCATATTAGTTGCACAGTACGGACAAAATAAACACACACAAAATAACAACCAATCGCATAGTATTAGATATTTGCGGAAATATTGTTGAAATACCTGTCCAAAATAGCCTAATAACAATGTTTAGTGACTAGGGTGGCCTATAGTCTCGTTCCAAACGTCTGAAAATTAGGCGCCTAGGCAGTTTTGCGTTATGACAGGTAGAACGAGAGACAAAGTGGATTCATATTTTACCTGTTAATGAATGAACAACAATCACGTCGCCGTCACGTTTTTATAGAGTGGGTGGTGGGGAAGTTCTGCGACACCAAAAAAGGTGCTTTGACCTGATCGGCTTTCTGTGTGATTTGCATCGGGGCTGACTCTAGCATGATGGGCTTGGTCACAGTGAGTGCGTACGTCGTGGTTTCCAGTGTAACTGAAATGTCATCGTTTTCCACTCTGCCCAGTTTCCACATATCTATCTGTGACATTGTCGTGAGTCATAATCCGTAGCCAAGGACACTGAGCGCCAACCA
Source organism: Alviniconcha strummeri (assembly GCA_963584105.1). Lineage (NCBI taxonomy): Eukaryota > Metazoa > Mollusca > Gastropoda > Provannidae > Alviniconcha > Alviniconcha strummeri. The sequence goes on along the minus strand of OY757558.1, from coordinate 278,201 downwards.
CAAGGAAGAGAGGGTGATATTTAATTTCTGCGTGAGCAGTAGCCAAATTCCGGTGCTGGTGGTCACATAGTACACACACACACACACACACACACACACACACACACACACACACACACACACACACACACACACACACACACACACACACACACACACACACACACACACGCACACACACACACACACACTCACTCAATCACTCACTCACTCACACACTTACACCCACATACATAAACACACACAAACACGCACGCACGCACGCACGCACGCACGCACGCACGCACACACACACACACACTTACACCCACACACACACACACACACACACACACACACACCAGCAGCAGGAAGATAATTGATGCTGGACTGCAGGCGGCTGTTTCTTTGATGGGACTAATTAGCTGTGTAACTGAGTATCATCAGCAAACACCTGATGTGAGATGGCCTGGCTAGAGGGAATGTGAGAGAGTGGCTATGTGTATGAAATGAACGGAACTGGGCCTAAAACTGAGCCCTGAGTGCCCAGTCTTCCCCACGACGGCATCTGTCCATTTCTAAGAGAAATATATCAAAACAATTCACAACCCTGTCTATGAGTATCCTATATCCAGTCACCCATGTAAAAGACAAGACTTCAAAAACCATCAGTATGTGAATACGATGTCAACAAACTCACCAGTACGACGTAACGGACAGAATGAAAAAGAGCACCGACATTATCAATTCATCAATCTAAATTGGAAGCTCAGATACAGATATATACGTTGTAAGAGACGCAATAATATATCGCTATAATAGCAATACATTATTATAATACAACAACATTAATCGAACATAAAAGCAAACTGAGATATGCCCTGAAGATAATACACAATTATATTATTGCCTTTTAGAGCAAATTAATACAGTGTACATGGATTCTATCATTCCTCTTTTGCTTCCAGCGGTCAGATTCTTTAAATACACGTAGTGCCCAAAGAAACTCAGTTGAAAAGTGTAGACTGGACGTTCAAGACACACTTCTAAAATATAGATATACAATTAAACAGTTAAAAAGTATCACCTATCCGGTCACCCGTCAAAGCAGAAGACTTAAAACTATCGGCATGTCAATATACCTTTGGCCAAATCGCTTCGCTTGCTTAAAAAGCCCCTCCACATTATGTATCAAGCAATCAAAATGGTATTTCCTAGGAACAAATCCACATGTATACATGTTGCAAGGACATCATATAATACAGTAATAATAATACAATACTATAATACAACACCAATCTAACAAAAAAGCACACTCATGCACGCCCTTAAAATAATATACAATTATATTATTGTTGTTAAAACTAAACACTCTCCACGAGTACATAGATTATTTTCACTGATCATACTTTGAACATACAGTAGACCGAGTACAAGTATTCTGTCATTACTCTTTTCTTTCTAGCGGTCAGATTCTTGAAATACACGTAGTGCCCGAATAAAAAGAAAAGAAAAAAAAAGAAAAAGAAAAAAAGAATTCGATTTAAAACGACGTCATAAAATTGGTGAGTACATTTCTCTAGTCACATAGTACGCCAGAGTTTAACAAGTGTGGCCGGGCCAACTGCTACCGGTAAGTTATTTCTGGTCAGCGGTGTCAGCTGAAAATCAACAAGAGCCCAGAGAACAGGGTGCAGCCTTCACACAGCTGATGCCCTGTTCCTGTGGTAGCAGTAGTAGCTGACTAAACCTACTCCTCTAGCTGTACTGTCATTCGTATTCACGTTACTAACCAGGAAAACTACTGTTGTTCACCGTTAAAGAGAACTGATCATTTGCAGTGAACTATTTAAACCAGTGTACAGAGGCTGGCCTGCTAAGATCGAACTGCAGAAGTCTAGGCGAGACAGAACAAGACAAGTGACAGGTTTCTTTGTTGCGTCCGGGTGAAGACAATGTCAAATAGAGTTGAAGTGTGGGAGCTCTAGGTAGTTAACTTTACAGATGTAGTTACTTTCATCTGCTATTTTGAGCTCTTGATGAAGGTAGACCTTTAGGTTCTTCACTGAATCAGCGATATTATCTGAGTTCAGTTCAAGGTAGCCCCCGAGATACTTCACTGTATCACATCAGGGCAGGAGACTGATACAGATGCTGGACTGCAGGCGGCTGTTTCTTTGATGGGACTAATTAGCTGTGCAACTGAGTATCATCAGCAAACACCTGATGTGAGATGGCCTGGCTAGAAGGAATGTGAAAGAGTGGCTATGTGTATGAAATGAACAGAACTGGGCCTAAAACTGATCCCCGAGTGCCCCGTCTTCCCCACGCCGGCATCTGTCCATTTCTAAGAGAAATATGTAAAAACAATTCACAACCCTGTCTATGAGTATCCTATATCCAGTCACCCATGTAAAAGACAAGACTTCAAAAACCATCAGTATGTGAATAGGATGTCAACAAACTCACCGATATGGAGTCGTCGTAGTGAAGCTGAAAAAGAGCACCGACATTATCAATTCATCAATCAAAATTGGAAGCTCAGATACAGATATATACGTTGCAAGAGCAGCAAATAATGCTATAAAAGCAATACATTATTATAATACAACAACATTAATCGAACATAAAAGCAAACTGAGATATGCTCTGAAGATAATACACAATTATATTATTGCCTTTTAGAGCAAATTAATACAGTGTACATGGATTCTATCATTCCTCTTTTGCTTCCAGCGGTCAGATTCTTTAAATACACGTAGTGCCCAAAGAAACTCAGTTGAAAAGTGTAGACTGGACGTTCAAGACACACTTCTAAAATATAGATATACAATTAAACAGTTAAAAAGTATCACCTATCCGGTCACCCGTCAAAGCAGAAGACTTAAAACTATCGGCATGTCAATATACCTTTGGCCAAATCGCTTCGCTTGCTTAAAAAGCCCCTCCACATTATGTATCAAGCAATCAAAATGGTATTTCCTAGGAACAAATCCACATGTATACATGTTGCAAGGACATCATATAATACAGTAATAATAATACAATACTATAATACAACACCAATCTAACAAAAAAGCACACTCATGCACGCCCTTAAAATAATATACAATTATATTATTGTTGTTAAAACTAAACACTCTCCACGAGTACATAGATTATTTTCACTGATCATACTTTGAACATACAGTAGACCGAGTACAAGTATTCTGTGATTACTCTTTTCCTTCTAGCGGTCAGATTCTTGAAATACACGTAGTGCCCGAATAAAAAGAAAAGAAAAAAAAGAAAAAGAAAAAAGAATTCGATTTAAAACGACGTCATAAAATTAGTGAGTACATTTCTCTAGTCACATAGTACGCCAGAGTTTAACAAGTGTGGCCGGGCCAACTGCTACCGGTAAGTTATTTCTGGTCAGCGGTGTCAGCTGAAAATCAACAAGAGCCCAGTGGGGAACTTCTACAACACCACAAAATCTCATCCACTTTCTGTCAGGTTTGCATCGGGGCTAACTCAAACATGACGGGACACGGTCACAATGAGTGTGTCCGTGGTGGCTCCCACTGTAACTAAAACTTCATTCTTTTCCGCTCTGTCCAGTTTGAGCAGATCTGTCTGTGACATTGTCGTCAGTCTTAATCCATAGTTATGACAGGTAGAACGAGAGACAAAGTGGATTCATATTTTACCTGTTAATGAATGAACAACAATCACGTCGCCGTCACGTTTTTATAGAGTGGGTGGTGGGGAAGTTCTGCGACACCAAAAAAGGTGCTTTGACCTGATCGGCTTTCTGTGTGATTTGCATCGGGGCTGACTCTAGCATGACGGGCTTGGTCACAGTGAGTGCGTACGTCGTGGTTTCCAGTATAACTGAAATGTCATCGTTTTCCACTCTGCCCAGTTTCCACATATCTATCTGTGACATTGTCGTGAGTCTTAATCCGTAGCCAAGGACACTGAGCGCCAACCACAAGGAAGAGAGGGTGATATTTAATTTCTGCGTGAGCAGTAGCCAAATTCCGGTGCTGGTGGTCACATAGTACAACACACACACACACACACACACACACACACACACACACACACACACACACACACACACACACACACACACACACACACACACACACACACACACACACACACATACACACACACACACACTCACTCACTCACTCACTCACTCACACACTTACACCCACATACATAAACACACACACACACACACGCACGCACGCACGCACGCACGCACGCACGCACGCACACACACACTCACACACACACACACACACACTTACACCCACCCACACACACCCACACCCACCCACCCACCCACCCACACACACACACACACACACACACACACACACCCACACACACACACACACATACACACACACACACACACACACCAGCAGCAAGAAGATCATTGATGGAAAATGTTAGGATTGTAGGAGCGTTAATCACTGAATATAATGGACGGTGAAAACGTCGAACTTCAGCTTAGATTTGAAGGTGTCTAGAATTTTCGCATCTCTGATGTCTGATGGGAGAGAGTTCCATGATTCAGCGCCAAAGTAGTAGAATTAGCGGCCGCCTTTAGATTTGCAGTTGAATTTTGGGACACTCAGTCTCAGGGCAGTTTCCGAAGAGCGGAGAGATCAAGATGAGCGGTGCTGCTGTAAAAGATCACAGACTTAGGATGCAGTACGTAAGTGGCAAAGCTGATAGAGAAAGCAAGCCTATTGTGTTTGTAATAAATGACAGCAGGTATCGGAAGCCAGTGAAGTGGCACGAATAATATGTTTGTGTGTTCAGACCTTGGTGCTCTCAGGATGAAATTTGTTGCGCAGAATTTGACGTGCTGAAGTCTGTTGATCGTGTACAGAGAAAGGCCGGCTACGAGACACCATAGTATTCTAGCGAGAAACGACACGAGAAGTGAGAAGCTTCTTTGCCTATAGCATTCACCCGTCAAAAGACAAGACTTAAAACTATCAGTATATGAACAGGATGTCAACAAATCAGCAGGTCATCGCGCTCCACGGTGTGCTCAAAAGGAGAATCGACATTAGACATGTTTTTACTGATCATACTTTGAACATGGAACAGACAGAGTACATGTCGCGTTAAGTGATTCTGTCATGCCACCCTTGCTTCCAGAGGTCAGATTCTTTAACTACAGGCAATGCCGAAACAAACTCTGTTGAATAGTAGCCAAAAGACGTTGAATTCAATTGATGTAAACGGACCTGGAAGGTCCAATTTAGCACAAGCAACACATTCCTTGGCAGTGCGAGACGCATCCGTGGCCATATTCCGACCTACTCCAGGCTTTAAAGGGAGAACAGTTTGTCAGTTCTGGGTTCTCAAATGAGGGAGGGACCTTAGTTTCCGCATCCGAGGTAGCTAACTGCGGGTGCTGGTGATCCAATAGTACAACACACACACACACACACACACACACACACACACACACACACACACACACACACACACACACACACACACACACACACAGAGAGAGAGAGAGAGAGAGAGAGAGAGAGAGAGAGAGAGAGAGAGAGAATTCACACACACACATACGCGCGCACGCCAGCACAAACAGACACACACGCACGACCGCATGCAGGCATACACACCCTCACACACACACACACACACACATCGACGCGCGCGCGCGCACACACACACGCATACACGCACGCACGCGCGCGCGCACACACACACACACACACACACACACACACACACACACACACACACGTGATATTCTCACTGACGCAGGACTAACTACTATTAAAAAAACCTCATCACATTCCTGGACACAAAGCAGAACTGAAAAAAGGAAAGAAACAAAACTGATTTTAGACATATTCTCACTGATCTTACTTTGAATATACAGTACAGAGAGGACACAGCTGATGCCCTGTTCCTGTGGTAGCAGTAGTAGCTGACTAAACCTACTCCTCTAGCTGTACTGCCATTCGTATTCACGTTACTAACCAGCAAAACTAGTGCTGTTCGCCTTTAAAAAGAACTGATCGTCTGTAGTGAACTATTTAGACGAGTGTATAGAGGAAGGCCGATGAGCGGAAGGGATGGCGATATTTAATACCCTTTGCAGCCCTAGTTCCCCGTGCAATCTTCTCCATCCCGGCCTGTATCCAATACTAAGAAATATTCGTAGCAAATTCACAATCCACGCTGAATACAGTACTGTTGTATTACCTATGTAGTCACCTTCAATAGAAAAGATTTAAAACTCTGGGCAACTGAACAAGATGTGAAGAAACTTAACGGTTGTAGCATGCCCAACTGAAGAAGAGAATCGACAGTATGAATCTATCAAACATATGGCGCAACACACACACACACACACACACACACACACACACACACACACACACACACACACACACACACACACACACACACACACACACACACTCCCACATGCTCTAACCGTGAAGAATTAGAACAATCGTTTTCACTGATCATACTTTGAACAGATAGTAGACAGAGTACATGCATTCCATCATCCTTTTCTCTGATCATACTTTGACCATACAGTATACAGAGTACGTGGATTATATCATTGTTTTCACTGATCATACTTTGAACATACAGTAGACACAGTACATGGATTCTATCATTACTCTTTTGCTTCTCAAAATAGGTGAGTACATTTCTCCGAGCAGTCCTTCACTCATTCCTATCTGTGACGTTGTTGTGAATCTCAATCCATAGTCAAGGACACTGAACACCAACCACAAGGAAGAGATGGCGATATTTAATACCCTTTGTGGCCATTGTTCCCCGTGCAAACTTCTCCGCCCCAGCATCTATCCATTAAAACAAAATCTTAATACCTAATACACAATCCAAGCATAGAGTGTCACCTGTGCAGTCATCAGTCACTTAATGCCTCTCCTCTCCTCCCCCAACGCTCTCTCTGTCTCTCTGTCTCTGTTTCTGTCTCTCTCTCTCTCCTGCCCCCTTCTCTGAAAGGAGACCTATCACCACACAGGACGGCGGAGTTTAACAAGTGTGGGCCAGCTGCTGCCGTTATGATATTATGGATGGTCAGCGGTGCAGACTGAAATTCACTGACGCGTGACGAAATTGAATTTTGTTTTTAAATTGCTTTCTCCGTCGGTCATAACGAATGGATTAATCGTCCTCCATCCTCCACAGCACACAGTGCCCCGAAATAAAAACTCCCATCCTGGTCTAGGAAAGAGTGTGAGGACACGTGACGATGACCAGCTGCCTGAGTGGTCAACAGATAGCGTTGTTTTTCACATGCATATCAATTAGTTGCTAGTCGCCTGTTTCCACTTCAGACCTAAAATCTTTCTTACCGCCGAAAGAAACCCTTCTGCTGACCCACTGACTTTTAAGTCCGACGTAGGCTGGGTCAGAGTATAGGATGGAGTATAGCGTTTTGACAGAGGTCGAACAGGACACATAGCGGATTCATATTTTACCTGTTTGACAATGAATGCACAAAATCACGTCACCGTCTCTGTTTCATAGAGTGGGCTGTGGGGAATTTCTACAACTGAAGTGTGCTTTGACCTGATCCGCTGTCTGATTTGCATCGGGGCTAACTCTAGCATGACGGGCTTGGTCACAATGAGTGTTTCCCTGACGCCAGAGTTTAACAAAGGTGGGCCAACTGCTACCGGTAGGTTATTTCTGGTCAGCGGTGTCAGCTGAAAATCAACAAAAGCCCAGAGAACAGGGCCTTCACACAGCTGGTGCCCTGTTCCTGTGGTAGCAGTAGTAGCTGACTCAACCTACTCCTCTAGCTGTACTGCCATTCGTATTCACTTTACTAACCAGGAAAACTAGTGCTGTTCACCTTTAGAAAGAACTGATAGTCTTTAGTGAGAGTACAGAGAAGGGCCGGCTAAAACAGAAGTGCAGTAGTCTAGGCGAGAGAGAGAGAGAGAGAGAGAGAGAGAGAGAGAGAGAGAGAGAGAGAGAGAGAGAGAGAGAGAGAGAGAGAGAGAGAGAGAGACGTGACAAGTTTGTTGCGTCTGTGTCAAGATGATGGCGAATAGAGTTGAAAAAACCTTTGTAGATACAGTTAACTTCATAAGCTATTTTGAGTTCTTTATGAAATGAAGTGAAGAATAAAACAATCAACGTCATATGATTTTAACACAATCGGCTTTTATGTTAGTATAACAGTACGCAAGAACTAAACTGTTTGCAGACAACATATAACAACTAAGCTGTTTGCAGACAACATATAACAACTAATCGCATAGTATGAGACATTTTGGGAGACTCTTACATACCAGTCCATTGCCGTTTAAAATATAAAGATCTTTAGCGATTTACACAATACACCGTTATGGTGGACCTATTCCCATCACAAAATCACGCATGAAAAGTCTCACAAATACCATAAATATGATGTCATAAATCAAATTAAAATGCTGATATTGACTTAATTATATAGTTAAATGAATTCTCACTCATACAATATTTCGACTTCCTATACGACGGGCTTTAAACAAATCGGTCACAAACTCCACTTGACTGACAGTCTAGTATATATCGGAACAGTCAAACGAATCTTACTTCCATGTCTGCTTGAAAGGTGTATGTGGCGCAGCTTGTCATCCTCCGCTTCAGTTTCAGATCACAGAACACCACAACACTCAGGCAGATTTCAGTTTGGACTTTTTGGCTGTCGCTGTCTATTCCACAAGTAAGGCAGGACACTGTACTCTGTAGGAACAGACACGGTTACGTGACGATGACCTGGCTTACGCGACTTCAGAAATTCCCGGATTTACTCAGCTACAGTAGTCTGTAATGTTAGGCCTACAGTATCGCGCCAAATGTCTGTGAAAATTTGATCCGGTGGCAGTTTTGCGTTACGACAGAGGGAGGCCGAACGGGAAACAAAGCGGATTAATATTCACCTGTTGTCAATGAATTGGCAACAATCACGTCAATTTTCCTGATCATTACCGTTTGAATTTCTGTTTCAGTTGTTTGGAATTTGATTGCAGTTAGTACTGCCCCACGAGCTCCGTCAGACAGTGTAGTCATAACGGGCATATTCTCTTTCGTTTTATTCACGCTTTACTGATAGTCTTTAGTGAGAGTACAGACGAGGGCTGGCTAAGACAGAAGTGCAGTGACAAGGTTGTTGCGTCTGTGCCAAGAAGATGGCGTTGCCCTGTGCTTGATCCTTTGCACTGCAGACCGGCCGGCAGTAGAAAGTATGATCTTAGTGATGATTTATTACTAGAAATGGAGATGGGGGACGGCGGGGGGGGGGGGGGGGGGTACGAGATTTCGCTCTGCAATAGCGAATCTATGATTTCAAAAAGCCCGCACGATTTTCGAGGTTCGTTGGGGCGCGGAGGGGGGGTGGAGAAGGATACTGAATATTGAGGCCCCCACTAAGGCGACGGAATGGCAAGACCGTCGCAGCCCGCAGAGCGTAGGGGAGCACACACAGTTCTCCATGTGGTTGGAAGGACTGTGTGGACGGACTAATGGACACACGAAATGGAAAGGGCAATTAATATATAGGGTATCTAGCCTGTTAGTAGCAGTACTAATTATTGGATAACGTCCAGGTCACCTGTACTTCCGGAAAAGCAACGCTGTCGTTAGCCATCTTACTACGAAAGAATACAGGGATACACCGTACTTATGTCCAGTAAAAGCAAATGTTAGAGGTCTGTAGATCATTTTAACTAACGCCATAAGTATCGAAATACTTTTAGCTTACGACTGTATTCCTACTTCCCTGTTGAACAGTATATCGATTGTAGGGCTTGGGGAGTCACTGACAACAAGGAAAAGAAAAAAATGTCAGTCTCGGCCAGAAGCAGTCTCAGTGTTGTGAACAACAGTTTCAGGTCGATTAAGTGACACGCGTTTAGACCTAAACAGTATACACCTACACTGAGACGAGTGCTGTTGCCAACTTTAAATCCACAAGTTTCTGTCGCAGTTGGTAAGTTCCATCAAATCTATTTTCTTGTTTGCCGCTGAATATGTTTTATTGGTATTTCAACGCTATCAATCGGAATGCGATGGAAATAAGAAAGAAGAGTTATGGACTGCATTGTATGACTGATTTCGAAGACGTGCGAATAGACGAATTAAAACCTGGTCTCCTGGGACTGAGAAAAAAGTAAGAGGTGTTGGACTCGGATCATTGGTATGTACCATTCTACTGTGACCTATTTGTGCATTATTTTGTGTTGCTGTACACAGCGTAAAAACTATCTGTTTTGAAAAGAAAACAGTTCCATCCCGCCCTGGCTGTGAGGACACTTTCAATCAAACTTCTGTAGACAGATTCTTGAGTACAAGAATTAACGTTAAAACGTTTTAGTTTTCTGAGAAGAGTCTTTGCTGAGCTTTTTTTAACACAAAATCTACGTTTTCAGTGAAGCACAGCTTCTGGTCAACTGCTGTGCCAAGGTACTCGAAAGAACTATTTCGGCTTCTTGCTGACTGAAATAGATTGCTTTTGGAGTGCTTCCCGCTCAACTCTTGCCACACATTAACTCTTTAGTTTTACCAACATTCAGTTCAAGAAAGCTCTTCTTAAACCAGTCTCTCAAATGCTCCATCTGATGAAAATAATCAGACAGGCTGGTTTTGTCTTTCAGACCACAGACCAGAGCAACATCATCCAAGTACTTGATGAGACCTTGGGTTGCATTGTTGATAGACATTTTGTTTGTGTACAGCGAAAAAAAGAACTGGAGAAAAAACATCCCCCCGAGAAACACAGTTCAAGTTCATCGGACCCAAATCCACCCAAGCTGACATGCTGCGGTTGATCGCTCAAAAACTCTCTTAGCCAGAAAATAATCCTATGATTAACATTCAGATCCAGATTTTGTAAGCGACACGAAATAATGCTACATGTCTTCGATGGTTCCAGTACAAATTTTCAGCGAAAGCTTGTGGATTCCCCTTACTGTGACTTTTGTAAAGACGATGAAGAAACGTTTCTGCACATGTTTTGGGAGTGTCCCGAAGTTCAAGATCTTTGGTTGGAGGTACAGGACTACCTACACAAACATTTTGAACATTGTACAAATATCACCTTTTGAAAGGAACTGATCGCAGTAAACATGCAAGAATCATCCGGCCCGCTTACGGCCAATGCTTGCGAGCCGATCCGGAACGGATACGAATCGGATCCGGCATGTTAATTTGGATTATTCTTGGTGTTAGAGCAAATTTGGTCACCTATAGAATTATTGATCTGTGTATTATTATTGCCAAGTACCGTACTTTCACTTCAAAACTACAAGGCACCACACTGCTTGTACCGCTTTTGTGCAAAATATAAAGAATAGAGCTGCAGTCGAAATATATTGTTACATAGTAAATAGCAGACCCAACACATTTTACACTGACTGGATATTGTACAGATCAGACTTTCCCTGAAACTTGCTATGTACGTTTCAATTCAATATGTATATGAGTAATGTCTTTCTATTCATGAATAAATCTCTTAATCGTGCTATGTGTACTTCACTATAGTGGATGGGACCTGTAGCTGCCGTTTACTAATAATGCTCAGCGATGGACCGAGGTGCAAAGTGTTGGGTGACAATTCTTTCTCAGCGTATTGATCCGATGCTACTACAGGAAATATTTTAGTCACAGTAATAATAATAAATGGGAGAAAGAAAGAAAAAAAGAAAAAAAAGAAAAAAATACCGGCCGGTGGTAGGCCAAAAACACACACATACGCAAACAGGTAGTACTTAGTAGAATATTTAAACGTATGGTTCCGGTAGACTACTCCTTTCAATCAATAAAGAAGTATTAGAAACCTTTTCTTTTACTTGTCCAGTAACAGCTTTGCCAGTTTCCTATCGTAGACGTCTAACCTTGTGCACCGCTCTGTCCACCTCACCACCTGGTCACCCAGGTTTACCAGCCACGACCTGTATCTACGTTGTCGGTCTCTTGCCTGTCGAGCTAAACTTTTTTTTCTTTTTTTTCTTTTTCTTTTGTGTGTGTGTGTGTGTGTGTGTGTGTGTGTGTGTGTGTGTGTGTGTGTGTGTGTGTGTGTGTGTGTTCCTCCGAAGATAAATGTTATAACTCCAAATTATCTCTGCTTTGATTGCATAATCTTGAAAAAAGGGAAAGAGCTATGAAGATATAAACACCACTGTTTCATTTAGGTTCTCCATTGCTTTCGTTCAACGGGCTATTTGCTCCTATAATAGCACATGAAAGAATGTATTTATTATCTATTAGCACAAGAGAAGGCGGCACACAAAACAAAACAAAACATGTCCCGTCCCGTGTTCTCTTGTTGAATGTTGCCGGGGTGGTGGTTTGAATGTAGATTTCGATCCACTGGCAGCTTCGTTCATACCGCACTGTCTGACCCAGCGCTGAACACCAACATCAAGTTATGGTTCGTGGCTTTGTTTTTTTTTATTACAGTCGTAGTTGTAGTTGTTATAGTTGTTGATGTATATAGTTGTTGTTTTGTTTTGTTTTTTAATGTTTTTTATTTTCACCCTGTACAAGAAAAGAAGAAGAAAAATATCAGAACAATTTGCCAGTCAGCATTATATCAGCCGCATAAAATAACAGCAATACTAGACAGAAGACTCCTTCAACAACCTTCAAGACAAACACTTGGAACAGTAAAATATCAGACACAAGGTAACTGCTGAAAACATTTCAGGTCAATACATTCAGCACTCCTACAAGGAATAATGTGGACCATAATATATTTTCAACTATAATAGCAGGCACAAGGTTACAAATCCTACTTCACAGCCGCATGAACCATGATTATAACCCCCCCAAACAAATTAAATGACAAAATAATAGAATAAATACATAAAGCCCCTTCTTAATTGGGCGGATATTTGTTCGCGAACCTAGTTGGAAGTATTCGGCGAATCTAGTTGGTTCTTAATTGGGCCAACATTTCTTCGCGAACCTATCTGGAAGTATTCGTCGAAGTGTAACAATTCGCAGACGACCCCAGGTATAACAATGCACAAGCTCCCGCGCAATCGACCCGCAGTGAGGCGAAAGTGGATTTTTATACAATCTAAACCAGTTGACTTTCTTGCTGCGCCGCATCACGCGCATTTGTGTAGCGAGCACTTCAGTGAGTGCGATTTCGCAAACCCCATGGAATACCGCATGGGGTTTGCTTCGAAGCTGACACGATGTTCCGGTACTCTTTCAAAATCCTGCCTGACAGGCTCAAACTGATACGGCTGTATCCTTGTGGGTCTCTCGGGCAAAGTATCAGTTTCGTCTTCGGAGCTCGACTTGTCCATTTTGCAGCGACTCCCCAGAGTGACGTAGTAGGCATATGGTCACGTGATTTGGGCGTCATGGCGACGCTTTCGGTACGACAGAAAATGCCTTTTTTCTCCCGTGCATTTATAACCCCCAGATCACAGTTTCACCTACATCATCGTTCTCAGCGAGCTTTAACGGAAATCGTGTCAAAAATCACCCCTAACCTCGGACTTGCCCTTCAAAAACACTGGCTAGAAGCACATACCTTATCAGTTTGATAAAGGTGGTCCCCAAAAAGTTGTCGGTTAGGGCATGGATAGCTGATGATCGGTGATGTAAAAATTCTCCTTTTTTTCTTCTTCTTCTTTTTTTGCATAACATTATGACATCACTTCGATGATGACATCATAAGTACTTCTATTAGGAATTCGGGGGACAGAACTCTGTCACCCTAATACTGAAAAATACCAAACATCACAATTATTTCACCAACTTAGCAGAACCCATCCTCCTACTCTCACAACAATATTTATCATGAACTGGTACACTGACAACCAAGACTACATCTAAATTCTAATGAAGAAGTTCCCCCCAAACAGCATATTAAATACAATTATCCCCACTCAATTCCTGACGTAGATGCAGTTAAACTACATAATGATAACCTAGCAAATTCCAGTCTCTAATAGTCTACACAATCTGTGGACGCAAAGCAACACTGAACTGGAACTTTACAAAATATCACTGTTACATGTACATATATTCCTAGACATTCTTTTCAGTTTTGTCATTCTTGCCATCAGTAACTACTTCTAGAGCCATTCCTTCCTTCCACTCTTCCTTCTCCTTTCTATAATCTTGCTTCAGATTATTGATATCTTAATGACGTCAAGATGATTTTGCCATCATTTCAATGAGCCAAACACATAGGGTGGCAGGGGGGAATTTCGTCCACTCGCTCGGTTGGGGGAGCTTCGACCACCCAAACAAGTTGTGAACTGCACTCAGTACTACGAATCAACCCCTACAATTGAACTTTCCCAATCTGTAACATCAGCTTCATAATGGATCAGTCCACAAACGAAACAACAAACGAGTGATTGTTACAAGTAGCGTGTGAGAAAACCTGTTCTACTTTGGGAGCCTTGCTATTTGCTTGGCAAAAAACCCATAGTGTGGGTTGTACGAAAAGCAAGGATCGAATACTGTTGGCAGATGTTGTTTGTTTTGAAGTTCAGCATTTGCCACGATCTGCCCACTTAAATTCTTCCTAATGATGGCATTTTGATGTCGTTTTAAATCTGCGTGTCCTTTCTTATTTTTACATCAGCTTCTTCTTGTCTGTCTTCTTCTTTGCTCCCTTCTTCTTTTATTATTATCTATTTTTCTTGCATTTGACGAAGACAGTTTTCTGTCAAAAGCGCTTGTGTTTCCTTGTTTCCTTGTGTTACGTCGTATAGGTGAATACATTTCCCTAGTTCTGTTCTATCAGTTTTGTCAACCTCACCAGTAGTTGTTCACTCATTCCTCAGAAAAAGAATGTTTTCTTTCATTTTCATGAAATCACACGGGTAGTTGTGTTGTATACTACTCTGTGATTTGTCAAAGGTGTCTACAAACCACAATGAGCATGTGTTGGTTGAGCCAGTGTGACAGAATCGTGTCTCGAAGCGTGCATGGGAATCAAATGTACCTCTCTGGATGAATTTCCCCCAGGCCAACCTAAAATGTTTGAAAGAACACTAGACATCATTTCAATGTTCGTCTTGGCAATTTCAAACATGATTTGTTTGTTTGTTCTGTTCCCTATCAAAAAAAAAAAAATTTTTTTTTAGGAAAATGAAACTATTTCACACAGACTGTCCAGATTAAAAAAAATTAACATTGACAAAAAATAATTTATACATGACATGTACACAAAACTGAGGTGGTTCCGGTATCCTATCAATGATGTCATACTGAAACGCGGGAAAGAGCTCGTGAAAAGCGTGTTAGTAACACTGTCGGGAAAGTCCTCTTCTAAAATCGTTATAAAACCAACAGCACGTTCAATCACAAAACATTTAACGCTGATCATGTTCGTTTAATCTCCTCTAAGCACACAAGAAGTTTAGCCACCGAAGGAGAGTTCCTTTAAAGCTGGGCTGTATTAACTGTGTTCAAGGGGAGGTAGTTTAAAAAGAAGAAAAAAAGAAAAAAAGTAAAGCCAAGCAGACCGGGAACCACTCTGTATGAGTGGCTCCCAACCTGCCTGGCTTTATTTGGTCAAGTGGGTGTCCCACTGGAACACGCTGCCCACCACCAAAACCCCACAAACTGGTCAAGCAACTTCCAGTCTGCAGCGTCCGCTTGACCTGTCTACTTCTGGGCGGCTCTTTCTTCTGTTTCTGTACATATCCCGGATGGGGCCTCACCTCACACCATGCAACTGCAGCCAATAGGCAATAAAAATAAAACACTCCACAACGAAACAAAGCTCATTTGCTTTACCAGCATGCTCATTTATGTCCTTTCCAGCCACCTTTGAAAATTTCCACAATTATTCACTTTCACAAGTTGAAAAAAAAAAAACAACAACAAAACAACAACAACATTGTCATGTTACCCAAAACTCACGCAATCTCCCCCCCCCCCTCCCCTTTCCCTCACCTCTCCCCGCCACACTTTGCCACCACACCACACCCACACCATATACGCAGATAATTAATCTGTACTTCTGCAGAGATTTCAGCAGATAAATTTAAGTAATTTTAAAGTTTATTTTAATATTTTTGATGATGCAATTTCAGTAACTAACTTGTTCAGTCAGTCAGTTTTTGTAACTGTGAATCTATTGGGTTTTATTTTTTATTTTTTAAATGAAGCATAAACACCACCAGAGTTATGTTATTTTATCAATAATTTGTCTTTTTACTTTCGTACGTAAATAATCTGTGTTTCAACTGTCTTGCACATGATTATACCTATTGTCAGGCGTTATTGAGCTTCTTCAGCATGTTTGTAGCAAAGAGATGTCTATAATCACGTGACGTGCATTACGTCATTAGGGCGGCTAGGTTGATTTCCGAAGATGAGTCACAACGCACCACTTCCAGCCGTAAGCCCCGCCCCTTTTCGGGAGTCTGGCAAGCGACCCGAAAAGATGTCTGCAGCCGAATCCAAAAGTACTCTCGATATCTTGCCAGAAGACCTGTCGCTGTTGTGTTTTGGACGTTAAGCACCATGTTTACTTGTAACACCTCTTCAAAGCTCAGGAGTTGTGTGAAAGTCGAGGTGGCCGTCCTGGGCTCCCCGACCCTATTAAGCCCTGTGGTTTATGTGGCTGTAAAGCAATATTGAACCGAACTGTTAAGATTCAAATAAACAGTGTAGGTTACAAATGCAAGGTGAAAGGGAAAAGGATGATGATGTCGGTGTTAGTCAATAAAATGTTGCCTTGTGACTTTGCCCCTCACAATTAATGGAAGATGGCTTACACCGCTGTTAATGCAGAATCATTCTGGTGGTGACAGTGTTGCGTTAGTATAGTTTCCCTTCCCCCTACCTCTTTGAGTTCGGTTCCCTCCAGTACCTCGGCGTTTAGTAAGTCTAACATCACCACCACCACCAACTACAAGAGTTGGGTAGAAAGGAGGGGGCCGCCAAGAAAGAGATGCAATGTGAAGAATTAAGTGATCAGATGTAAAATGGCATGTGCCACCATACAAAATATGGGTATTTATGATCGGTGTGAGAAAGATGTTAAAAATTGTCGTCCACATTCTTTGAAGCCAGAGGATGGTCTTTTAACGATAGATAAGGATGTTCTTTCTTTGTTTGTTTGTGTTCATCTTAGATCAAAGGGGACAAAGTCATAAAGACAATAAAAATGCTGGATGGCTGTACATGAAGCAGTTCACGTCTTAGAGCGGCTATGCCTATTGTTCATATTACTTTTCGCCGTTTATATTACACTTCACTGATCAAGCTACATTTTGCTGATCACAGCATGTACCGTTACTGCTTTTTACTGTTTATATTACATGTTTATATTCATTGTTACTGTTTACGATTCTACGCGTTCATAATATGTTACAATATTATAAAACAGATTTTCACCTTAGACATCATTGCCCACAATTTTCACTTTTATGTAGCTTTTTGTAGTCCGTCATGGAAAATTGAAATAAGTCAACAAAACAAATTGCCCTAATATAATCGTCATGGCTGACTGGGCGTCAAAAGCCAATTATAACAATCCTCTTTTCAGAATTTACCATACTTTACAATTTGCGAAACATATATATGGGGGGGGGGGGGGGGGGGGGGGGAATAAATTTACCGATTACTGCGGTCACGCCTGGCTAACGTGTGCGACGTCACCGCAATGCTAGAACACTTTCGGTATGCCTCTCGTACACCACTGAGCCGAACTAGCCTTTTTACGGTGTTTTGTCACCCCGTGTCATATTGTGAAGTTCTGCCTGCACGTTTTGTCTCACCGGCATGTTTTGTCGCCGCGTGAAAAAACGTACCGAAAAATTCATTCGGTGCATGGTTTGTCACTTTTTTCCAGCAACATTGTAATACATCTTTCCTCTTCCCTCGATGTGTGTCGATGTACGTGAATGCACTCGCGCGCTGTGTTGCGTTGTGTTTTATTGTCCCCGCTTCAGATAAGGATTAAAATGAATTTATTCTGTATTTTGGGTAGATTACAAGGCCATAGGTGTCAGCTGTGTCAAATATGGTTACGTAGGTATTGAATAATCTTGTGCTTTGAGCATGTGTTGTGGATGCCCTGTAGATGTAACACGTTTGATGGAAGACTGCTATGGTTTGATAGGGTTGAAGGTAAACGTGGACTGACCTCGACTTCTTTTTCTTTTTATGCGGCGGGGGGGGACGGGGGGGGGTCAAACTGTTTCATTGTATAGTGCGTACTGGTGTTTATCGCATACTATGCGCCTAACAAGTTTTTGTCATTATTATTTTCCCCAGGTACTCTCAATGGTCAAGTAGAAAATGTGGTAGAACTTCTTTTGCAAACTGTCATTTGTGACCGCGACCAGCTTTGATCCTTCCACCGACAACAAAAACTCCGTCAATATTTATATTTTTAAATAGGAGGTTACTCCACTGTGTCAGCCTTGCTACTTGCACTGCACACTGGACTTAGAACTAAAGTTACACACACTTCTTGATTTTGTTGTTGTTGGAACGTTTCAGATATATATATATATAGAGAGAGAGAGAGAGAGAGAGAGAGAGAGAGAGAGAGAGAGAGAGAGAGAGAGAGAGAGAGAGAGAGAGAGAGAGAGAAGGGAAAAACAAACACTTCTGGTAGCGCTGGGCTCCTAGCATCGGTGTCTGCGTCGGCACAGGGAAAGTGAGGAGAGGATTTAAACTCCAATCACTGGTATTCGACATCATTCCTCCACTTAAGGTGTACACACACACACACACACACACACACACACACACACACACACACACACACACACACACACACTCACATGTTGATACCCTGTCCCGCTGAGGGGACCCTGGTCATTACTTTAAAGAGTTCCACAGGCTCTTAGTTGGCAGCCAGCCCACTTGACACTTTCCCATGAAGTGGACTTCGCTGAGACAGATGGGCAGCTCACGCGAGGTGACGTCACATCATCGTAATTAGACCCTTGCCGCTCTTTGGTTGAGAGCCGGTGTGGCCTGGCGAAGCGACTTCGACTACCTACATTAACGTATCCACCTGACAGATGCCGAGAGGGAGCGGGGATAGCTCAGTGGTTAGAGCGCCGGACTCGTGATTGAAAGGTCGCGGGTTCGAATCCCTGCTGGAACGGCGGGAGAATTTTCTTCTCCAGGGTCGACTTTCTGTGGTGACTCTTATTTCGGTATCCGTTCCACCCCCGTGTTACCACAGTAGCACGTAAAAGATCCCGGTCATTCTGCCAAAAGTGCAGGTGGCAGGTTACAGCTAAACACGCATACACCTTACGTATGTGGCTTTTATTGAACCGTGCTTCGGCATTGGTCACAACTTGTCCCTAATATGTCAAATGACATCTGAGGACATTAAGCATCAACTCATCATCATCATCAGATGCCGAGACAAAAGTGTCTGACTTCGCGCTGAGAGCAAAATTAAAACGTCAGCTCCCGTGTCACTACGCGCTAATTTTAGACGGGACTATCCCATCAGGGCATGCGCACTGACAAGCTGCGTTCATTTCTTTGCGATGTAGTTCCCACGTTTAATGACCGGTAAGCATGCATGGCAGGCCCAGATTCTGGATGTGATTCGTTATGTTTTACTTCTGCAACATCGAAGCGATCTCAAAGAGGTCACTAGTCGTGAAAACGCTAATCTGTCGACAATAAAAACAGGCAGTATAGTCCCGCGCTAAATCGCTAGCGAAATCTCGAGCGTCCTGGCCTAAGGTTCGGCTCGGACTTTGGCTATGAATAGGATGAAACCAATGCTGTGCAACAACAAACAAACAAACAAAAAACAACCAGTGGCCCCACCTCCCCCGCCCCCTAACCCTAGCCAACCCACCACGTGTACGTCCCTACCTAGCTCGCGCTGCCGGCCGAGTTCAGTGATCCACTTGACAGTGGGGATGCACTTGACCCATCGGTGGCCCCCAAACTCTCTTTGTGCGCCGAGAGCACACCGACAGCTTCAGAGGTTACAATTTGTTTACAAGTAGCATGCAACAGCGGCACCCAGGACCCAGTTTTATGAACTTCCCGTATCACGCACTTGCTGGCGTTTTAATAATAATAATAATAATGTACATTTACCATGCGCTCATCAACGCCCTGAGCGTTCACATGATACATATTAACCTAAATATGATATTCTATACACATGTAGAGCATAGTCCTACCAAAACAATTTACATAAAATTTTATAATAAAAAAATAAAAATAAAAAAATAAAAAACCCACTACAAACACACACACACACACACACACACACACACACACACACACACACACACACACACACACACACACACACACACACATACATACATACATACACTGACTGTAGCAGAAACTGGGTACTGATATTAGTTAGGATGGAAATACTGTGAGAAGAGGAAGGTTTTCAGTTTGGCTTTAAAAGATGACAGGGTTGAGCAGTGTCTAAGGTCTTGTGGGAGTGAATTCCAAATGTGGGGTCCAAAGCAAGAGGAGGTGCGGAAGCCATGAGTCTTGCGTTTGTATTGTTGGATTTCCAGCATGCGGGTGTCAGAAGAAGAGCGTAGTGTACGAGAAGGAGTGTAGACATGCAGCAGTTCAGAGAGATAAACAGAACCAGAACCATTTATAGCACTGAAACACATACAAGCGACTTTATACTTAATACGTTCTGAAATGGGAAGCCAGTGCAGTTTTTCCAGGAGAGGTGTTGAGTGGTGGTGACGGGGTGCCAAGAGAACAAGTCTTGCAGCAAAGTTCTGAATTTTCTGGAGAGGTTCGATGACAGAATTAGGTGTACCCATAAGGAGACAGCTGCAGTAGTCAAGCCGTGAAAGGATGTAGGAAGTAACAAGAGTCTTGGTTGCGTCTTCAGTGAGAAACCTGCGAATTGAACTAATGCGTGCTTCACCCGGACCAACAGGGCTGGAGCCACAACGGGGACCACCAGCTCACCTTCTTGTTTGTCTTTATTAGCAGCGGTATTCAGGCTTTGGGGTGCACTTCAGCCATTTATCTTTCTTTTTGGGCCAACACTTCCCGTGTAGGGATAGAAGTGTTATGGCGTTGTTTCCCCCCCAAAAGGACAGTCCAGGGGAGACAATCCAGTCAGCTAGGCAAAAGGGCCTTCTCTAATCTAACCAGTTACAGTGGAGTCCATTAATAACGACAACTGTAATAACGAGAACACTGTAGTAACGAGACATTTTTCAATCCCCGTTTTTTATCCTTCTTAATCTTTAAGAATAAACCATTGGATTTAACGAGAGTTAGTGGATAATCATCTCGGTAATAACGAGAGATTTTCTATCCTTCCTGGTCACAAAAGTTCTCGCCACTCGCCCCACCCCCACCTCATCGTCAAGTTCCCGGTAGGGCACATCTCGTGGTGGCCGGTAACAAAGAAAAACAACGAAAGGCTTCATCCTTGGAGACACGAACTGGACACCCCTACACGCATCAATTTAGCAGAATCAAGGGACACTATCGATTAATTATGAACACATCGACGGCGCCGGTGCCAAGATTATTTCCTTTTGTTACCCTTGGTAAATTCGTCATTTGGGAATAACGAGAACTCGGCAATAGCGAGAAAATGTGCCTGGGCCGTCCGCTCTCGCTATAACAGAGTTTCACTGTACAAAAGTGTGAAAGCAATGCTCTTTGTACATATTAGTTTAGAAAGAAAAAATGGATCTCGTGTAACGATGTTTCCTGTACTATGTAAACTTACATATCAATGTGTATAACTCACAGTGACATGGCTTATGCCATTCACATTGATATCTTTATAATCATGCTATTGATTACATGTCACAATACGTGGACTGAACTGCAACCCCAGTGTCGATGTGAATTTATGAGAAATATATGAGAATGCGAATGGAAATGACATATAGGCTAGGTAATAGTCCTATATCTTAGCACCATTAGTCTGGCGCACACAAAGTTTTTTTTTCGCGCAGTGAAAAGGTGTTTGTGTGGGTGTAAGCTTGTATCTGTGTAGGTCAGTTGGGCACTGCAGCGTGCAGCCAATGCACTGACACCAGGAAACCTACCCGCTTCTGTATTTAGCCTAACCCCAAGTACCATGAGTTATACGGGTGCTCGCGCATCCTCGTGGCACGAGATTCAAGCATGCCTTTGTGATTTGCTTTCACTGCAAGCGCTTCAGCAGAAAGATCAGTGGGGAATTGCTCCCCGGCAAAAGTTTTCCCACCTCCCACCACTCCACTGTTACTGCTGGAGAGACCATCAGGCTCTAGCCTGTCTTTGGCATTCTTGAAAGTTTCGGTATTATCTATTCTAGGCATTATAATGCCTATCGCGTAGTTAGACGGGGTCATATACACAACCAGGCTCTGTGGTGGCCTGCAACTAAGTCATATTTGTCATCCGCAGGCACATGTTGTAGAGTAGTACATGTCCAGGGGTGAGTCAACACCACACTTTTCAGCCTTGGTACAGGGAACCCTGAAACCTGATGGGTACATTACACTGTTAATGTGACCTCTCTTCCTCTTAACCTAGTCTGCAATGGGCAAATCCTACTTCCCCTTCTGCTCATGAGGTTTGGGTTGGAGTAGCCGGCAGCTTAGGTTCCTTTTTTTTTTTTTTTTTTTTTACCAAACTTGACAATGAGTAGCGTCAGCGCTTGCTCGAACAATACCTGTTTGTCGGCAATTTCATAGCAATGTCATAAATTCTACCTATGTTATGTTGTTGTTTTTCTTAACCTTCTACTTTTGTTGCTCAGCTTATTGTAAGGCGTTGTTTTCCCCCAAAAGACAATCCAGTCAGCTAGGCAAAAGGGCCTTCTCTAATCTAACCAGTTACAAAAGTGTGAAAGCAATGCTCTTTGTACAGATTAGTTTAGAAATGAAAGAATGGATCTCATGTAATGATGTTTCCTGTACTATGTAAACTTACGTATCAATGTGTATAACTCACAGTGGCATGGCTTATGCCATTCACATTGATATCTTTATAATCATGCTATTGATTACATGTCTCAATACGTGGACTGAACTGTAACCCCAGTGTCGATGAGAATGCGAGTGGAAATGACATACAGGCAAGGTGATAGTCCTATATCTTAGCACCATTAGGCTGGCGCACACACAAATGAAAAATGGATACAAGTTACGAGCATATCCTATCAAATTAGAAAATAATGACTTTCCAAGCGGACAAGATAAAGCAGAAGCATTTATAAATTTGTTTGCAGAAAATAGTTTATCATCAACTCTCAATCCATCGATTATCAAATTTAGAAAGGAAGAAGAACAAAAAGAAGAATACAAGGACGCAATTCCAAACCAGTGTCATTACCTGAATTCCCCATTACAGTATGATGAATGTATAGTGACCTTGAAGTCTTTTGCATCAAACTCTACAGCAGTTGGAATTGATAGTATCTCAGATCAAATGCTGAATCATTGCCTGATAGTTGGAAACAGTTATTACATGCACTTTACCAAAAATGAAACTCTTCCTAGTATCTGGAAGCAGTCAGTAATAATCCCAATTCTAAAACAAGGCAAACCAAAATCAGCAATTGCTAGTTACCAATTGCACTCACTTCACATGCTGGTAAGATAATGGAAAAGATCATACACAAACGATTGCTACATTACTGTGGAAAAAATGGCATAATCCCTGTTAATCAAGCAGGTTTTATGAAAGGAAAACACCTAGGAGTAACCTTACAAAACAACTGCAGATGGGATGAACACATTAGGTCTGTTATAAATAAAACAAGTATGTTAATTTCCTGTCTTCGGTCTTACAAGTACAAAATAAGCAGAAAAGCGTTAGAAACTATGTACAGATCGTTCATCCTCCCACTTTTTGATTATGCTGATATCGTCTGGGATAACTGCACAGACACTCAATCAAAAAAGCTAGAAAGCCTGCATCTAGAAGCCATAAGAATCATTATAGGAGGTATTCGTGGAACTAGCCACCAGAAACTGTACATAGAATCCGGATTCTGCACATTAAAGGAAAGACGGAAACGGCATAAACTCTTGATGTTCCACAAAATGATACTAGGCCTCTGTCCACAATATATAAGTGACTTCTTGCCCCCTTTAGTCGCCCACATTAATCCGTACCACAGACGCAGACCATTAGAAAGAGATGTGACTACATGCAAAACTGAACTTTATCGAAACTCCTTCATTCCATCTACCACAGCAGAGTGGAATTCTCTCCCCATTAGCGTTCAACAAAGTACATCTTTAAGTGTTTTTAAACGATCCTTGTCCTTGTCCGACAGTAAAGTTCCAGCCTATTACTACTTTGGAGAAAGAAATGCACAAGTCATTCACTGTCGCCTTCGCCTAGAAATGAGTAACCTTAACAATGACCTAGTCAACCGCCATTTAAGTACCGACCCAAAATGTTCTTGCGGTTATTCTAGAGAAACGGCCGAGCATTACCTCCTTCACTGTCCTAACTACATAAACATCCGCGCAAGAACAATACTTACCCTCCCTAGCAGCCAAACCAGTATTAGAACACTACTGTACGGTAACTTAGACCTGCGACTTCCAGAAAACAAACACATATTCCTAACTGTCCATGAATTCATTAAGCTATCTAAGCGACTTTAAAAGCAGAATTGTAATCTAGCAGGTAGCTGACCTGTAATATGATTATCTCTTGTTTGTTTGTTTTTGACAATATATGCTGACTTTTTGTGCACATGTGATTTGTCCTTTTAACATAGTATACTAAAGGGACGTTAAAAATCCAAGAATTAATTCCTTCTGTAAATGTGACTATATGTTTTGATTATACAAATGACCGACTGCCTACTCATACCTCTGAACTTTGCTAAAAATTAATAATTATGCTACTGTAGAAAAAAGATAAAAATGACTTCAAACCATCTTTCCCTTTTCCCATCCCTCTCTGTCTCCACATTCCAGTTCTCTCTCGCTAGTATTTATTTAAGCCACCAGCCAATCTATCTATCCACCTAACATTGTTTTGTTTTTTTCCATTATTTTGTTTTGACTGTTTTCTAGCGACTGTTCGTATTTTTGTGTTTTGTTATTGTAGTTTGTTTGTTTCTTTCTTTTTCTGTCTTTGTTTTCTCTTGTTTTTCGTTTTTATTGTTGTTATTTCTCACTCAGTTTTTGTTAGTGAAATGAAATTGTTCGTCCGCCTTACATTGTGCGTTTTTTCCAACTATAATATAATGAGCTCATCGCCTATAAGCTACAGCTTGTTGATGAGCACATAACGATTCTTTGTATCTTTATTTTGTCTTGAATAAAATTTTGTTTAAATCAAAGGAAGATGTACAAATGATCACTTAGTAAAACTCACAAGTCGTATTAAAAAACTTTTTTTGAGGAGAAAAAGTACTCGGGCCACATTTTTTGATGTTAAAAAGGCTTACGACAGTGTGGCATGCTAGACTAATTTATAAACTGAAAAATATAGGCATAACTGGAATGATGTTTCAATATTTAAAAAAACTTCTTATCCGATATATGTATTTGTACTCGAGACAACAACAAAAACAAATCTATCCAAATATATAAAGTCTGATAGTCAACTACTGATTTACAAAATCATTTTAACTACCTATTATTTTTGTCAATGTTTATTTTTTTAATCTGGACAATGTGTGTGAAATAATTTCATTTTCCTAACCTGTTCATGGGGAACAGCATAAAATACAGGAAATAAATTGATACTGTTTGAAACTGCCAAGACGAACAATGAAATGATGTTCTGGGGGAAATAGGGTGGCCTGGGGGAAATTCACTCACTCGGTTGGGGGAACTTCGCCCACCAAAACACCCTCTAAACTGTACTGAACACCATACATCACACATTTAATATCAAGTTGATGAATCGATATACGTCAGTTATTTTCAGCAAAAATACATTTACACAAAGTAAAAAGTACATTTTCCGTGTGGACGAATTTCCCCCAACATAAAAAAATATGCTTGGGGCAAGTTCGCCCGCTCAACCTGGAGGAAATTCGCCCTTTTTGTCGTTGCTAACGGTAACATGAAGGAGTGGGCCTTGCTGACAATCTGTGAGTCGGTTTGGCCTAGCGGTAAGGCGTTAGGCTGGTAAGCAGAAGGACCTCGGTTCGAATCCGCTTCGGCTGTCCTTTCTTTTCAAAATTTGTGGTCTGTGGACACTGTCGTGTTTGTGACTTTGTTCCTCACAATTAATGAAACATTAAAATGGCTCTTATCGCTGCCCATCTTAATGCAGGAGTCATTCTGGTGGACAGTGTAGCGATAGGTATATTATCTCCCTCATCCCCCACCTCCATACCCCCTCCTTTCTCCCCTCTCTTGTGGTTTTTGTGGACGTTAAGCACCATGTTTACTTACTTACTGCTGACAATTGAAAGGAATGGGGAAATGTTAATTTCAGCCGAAAGGGGGGGGGGGGACCAGTGAAATGAATGAAATTTGTAAGCTTTGTAGGACCAGTTAGGCCTTCGGAAATAAAGCACTATTTGTACTGAGTTGACTCTAATTCTACGTTTATGCTGAAAACGTTCATATTAATTTTAGTCTTTCTGAAAACACTAACAATTACTGGTTTGGGGTGTCATTCTTCAATCTTTCCTTTCGTTGAGTGTGTTCTCTTTACGTTTGGACGAAGTTCCCATGAAACGCCGGACGAAATTCCCCCACCCTGGTTAAAATTGCCCCGAATCATATAGCATCTGAACAAGAAAATTCTGTTACATATTCATGATATCACACGAGTAGTCATGCTGTATACTAGTCTGCGATTGGTCGAAGGTGTCTACAAGCCAAAACCAGTTTGTGTTGGTTGAGTCAAGATGACAGAATCGTGTCTCGAAGAGTTCATGTACATCATACGTACCTGTTTGGACGAATTTTCCCCATGCCACCCTAAACAGCGTTCTTCCTTTTAAATCTTCTATGATAGCAAAATTATTTTGACATCATTACAATGTTAATAATCTGACGTCAATCAGGTTGAAAAAAATATATATAAAAAAATGAAATGAAACAATGGCTCTATAAGTTGTTACTGATGGATGGTAAGTAAGTAAGTTGGTGTTTTACGCCCAGTCAACCATTACGGTTATATCAGGGCGATACTGATGGAAAGAATGACTGGCAAAACTGAAAAGAATGACTAGAAATATGTACACAACAAGAGAACATGGGACGGGACATGTGTTTTGTGTGCTGCCTTCATTTGTATTAACAGATAATAAATACGTTCTTTCATGTGCTATTATATGGAGTAAATAGCCCGTTGAACGAGAGCAACGAAGAACTGAGAATGAAACAGTATGTGGTATTTATATTCCACAATTCTTGTTTCTTTTGTGAGCAAGTGCTCTTTGTACGTTTTACAATAATCCCGCCCCGCTTCAGTAACGGATCAATGCAATTTCATTACTGTACTTTAGTAACCCGGGAACCGGAGCAGACGACGCTTTTGTTTTGAAGCGCGGCGTGTGGCGTAACGCCACATGGCCTTCACACAGCCGACCGGCGATAGCCGCCAGTGCGCGCCTTTTTCAAATCTGTTTTTCTCCCTTAACATTTTGACCGCTTGGTTGTTTACCTACTCTTTGTCTATCTAGTCCTTTTTATGCACTAAGCTATGTATAATATAATTTGGCATCTTAGAATGTTTATTTAAAGTTTATTCAGACACCGGATCGAGCTTAATTAGTAGCCGATGCCTCTCTAGGTCCATTCTTTTATAGCCGTCGTCTGCATGGCGCGCTTTGTTTAGTACTAGTGAATAGTAGTGAAATGTTGTTTTCATTCGATTAAAGTAATTCTGTGTTGATTAATACGTTGTCGTATAGTATTTTGCTTAGCTGACTTCATGTTTAGTGTTTATTTTGGGTAGAAATTAACTTATTAAGTATTGTGTACTGTAGAAGCTAAGTTGTATTCATAGACTACTTAATCTCACTATCAGCGCTGCTGCGACTAAGGTTACGCGCCCCAGGCGAAAGTTCGCACCGATTGTTTTAATGCTAGTCTTTGAGTTTGTCTTGCTTCTCTTACAGAGCGTTGTATTGTAATTGTTATGTACCATTTTAACCGTGGGAGCGTGCTCTTTATTCCGATGTAAGTTTTAGTGACATTTATATTTTGTACATTGTGTTAGTTGTGATTTAGTTGTACGAATCTGTATATAGACAGGCGCAAGCCACGCTTCCCACTCTTTGTGTAAATAAAATAAGTCATGTGTGTACATTTTGTTTATACGGTTTAAAAGATGGTAACTGTAGCTTTTATTTGATGTTTTTGATGTTTTAATTAGTTTAGTTATTGTAGAGGAAAGTGTATTTGTGCGAGCCAGGGAAACACAATTGTCAGCCATTTTGTGGTCCAGAGGGGCGATTTTACTGTAGCGATAGCGTGTGTTCCCTGTGGCCCGCGCCGTTCTCTTATCTATGCGTGAGCGTGATGATTTTGTGTGTGTGCTGAAAACTGTCTGCGGCTGAACAAGTAAAAACTGATTGCTGCCATACGCCTGCTGTGGTCTCCACTTTATTGACTCCGCTGCCTGTGTCTTATCCTGTCGACGACGCCACACCATTACAACTTTGGCGCTGCGAGAGCAGGATGAGCGGAGCGACCCGAGACCACAGCAGGTTGAGTGACCACGGCCCAGACCGCAGCAGACAACCCTGATGATGATGGCCAACCACCGACGCCGGGTACCACAACTGACGACCCGGCTAGCCACCAGCACCACCGACGACCCCGGCTAGCCACCAACACCACCGATGTCGCGGTACAACTGACGACCCCGGCTAGCCACCAGCACCATCGACGACCCCGGCTAGCCACCATCACCACCGACGACCCCGGCTAGCCACCAACACCACCGATGTCGCGGTACCACAACTGACGACCCCGGCTAGCCACCAGCACCATCGACGACCCCGGCTAGCCACCAACACCATCGACGCCGCCGGCCAGCAGTCTCCATCTCCGCGGCCAGACGTAACTGACTCCGAGTCAGACAGTGACGATGAACTATGCGTGTTAACACCGAAGAATCCAGCTCGTGCTGCTGTTGCTGTGCCAGTAGTGACACATGTCATCCAGCGACCACCTGTGCCTCTGCCTAGACGCTCACGACGTCTGGCAGAGAAGAACATTATTCAACAGTAACCCGACCGCAAAGTTACCTGGCGCAGTACCGTAAGTGTTTTGAAATTAGCTGTTTTGTTGACATGACATGTGTGTGATTGCATTTTATACAGTGTTCATGATTTTTATGTCAGATGCCATCTGTATTACTAGATTCATGGTATGTTTTTATCTTGGCTATTTTGTAGGTGCAATGTGTCGGAAACAACGGTACTTAGGAGAATTTTGCTTAAATGCAAATCTTCTAGTCTAACTGCCTGTTTTACTGGCAAATAGTGCGGATTTTTTTGGTGACCTAAATGGATTGTGAAATGTGATAACTCAGTGACCGGTTGCTCAGTATATACTCAGGCATTTTTCAGTAGGTTGTAGATATTAGAGGATCATTGTTTAAATAACAACCCTCTGTTGATCTAAGGCATAATGCCGCCTCTGATTTGGTCTTATTTGAAATTGCGGACTCTCATATTAAATACATGTTAGTCAAAGGATGTTGATTTTGTTTCCCGGTTCAGCCGGAGATCTTAGCCCATTCTAGGTTGTTACGTTAAATACGTCGCCTGACAGATTGGTGTTTTTACTCAGCGAGGACGCTGGTAGTGGTAGAGTAGGGGGGGATGTGAGCAAGTGCTCTTTGTACGTTTTACAATAATCCCGCCCCGCTTCAGTAACGGATCAATGCAATTTCATTACTGTACTTTAGTAACCCGGGAACCGGAGCAGACGACGCTTTTGTTTTGAAGCGCGGCGTGTGGCGTAACGCCACATGGCCTTCACACAGCCGACCGGCGATAGCCGCCAGTGCGCGCCTTTTTCAAATCTGTTTTTCTCCCTTAACATTTTGACCGCTTGGTTGTTTACCTACTCTTTGTCTATCTAGTCCTTTTTATGCACTAAGCTATGTATAATATAATTTGGCATCTTAGAATGTTTATTTAACGTTTATTCAGACACCGGATCGAGCTTAATTAGTAGCCGATGCCTCTCTAGGTCCATTCTTTTATAGCCGTCGTCTGCATGGCGCGCTTTGTTTAGTACTAGTGAATAGTAGTGAAATGTTGTTTTCATTCGATTAAAGTAATTCTGTGTTGATTAATACGTTGTCGTATAGTATTTTGCTTAGCTGACTTCATGTTTAGTGTTTATTTTGGGTAGAAATTAACTTATTAAGTATTGTGTACTGTAGAAGCTAAGTTGTATTCATAGACTACTTAATCTCACTATCAGCGCTGCTGCGACTAAGGTTACGCGCCCCAGGCGAAAGTTCGCACCGATTGTTTTAATGCTAGTCTTTGAGTTTGTCTTGCTTCTCTTACAGAGCGTTGTATTGTAATTGTTATGTACCATTTTAACCGTGGGAGCGTGCTCTTTATTCCGATGTAAGTTTTAGTGACATTTATATTTTGTACATTGTGTTAGTTGTGATTTAGTTGTACGAATCTGTATATAGACAGGCGCAAGCCACGCTTCCCACTCTTTGTGTAAATAAAATAAGTCATGTGTGTACATTTTGTTTATACGGTTTAAAAGATGGTAACTGTAGCTTTTATTTGATGTTTTTGATGTTTTAATTAGTTTAGTTATTGTAGAGGAAAGTGTATTTGTGCGAGCCAGGGAAACACAATTGTCAGCCATTTTGTGGTCCAGAGGGGCGATTTTACTGTAGCGATAGCGTGTGTTCCCTGTGGCCCGCGCCGTTCTCTTATCTATGCGTGAGCGTGATGATTTTGTGTGTGTGCTGAAAACTGTCTGCGGCTGAACAAGTAAAAACTGATTGCTGCCATACGCCTGCTGTGGTCTCCACTTTATTGACTCCGCTGCCTGTGTCTTGTCCTTTGACCACTCCGCTCCCTTACACTTTTTTTAAAGATTATGCAATCAAAGCAGAGATACGTTTTGGAGTTACTACCATTTATCTTCGGAGGACCAAAATAAAAAGAATGCTTACCGCGATTGGCAAGAGACCGACAACGCAGATATACAGGTCGCGGTTGGTAAACCTGGGTGACCAGGTGGAGAGAGCTGTGCACAAGGTTAGACGTCTGTGATAGAAAACTGGCAAGGCTGTTACTAGACAAGTAAAAGAAAAGGTTCCTGATGCTTCTTTCTAGATTGATAGGAGTAGTCTACTGGGACCTTACGTTTAAATATTCTCCTACTATCTACGTATGGTGTGTGTTTTTGGCGAGCCACCGGCCGGTAGGCTTTTAGTTTATTTTCTTCTTATTATTATTATTAGAAAATGGTGTCTGAAATATTTCCTGTAATAGCATCGGATCAATACGCTGGGAGAAACCTTGGCCACCCAACACCGTGCACCTCAGTCCCTCGCCGAGCATGACAAGTAAACGGCAGCTGGCCTCATCCACTATAGTCAGGTACACAGTGAACGATTAGGATATTTATTCAAAGAAAGACATACAATTATTCACACAACTACCAGTTAAAGGAACTCTCTTTCGGCGGCTAAACTTCTCGTGTGCTTAGAGGGGGTTAAACGAACATGATCAGCATTAAAAGTTTAGTGATAGAACGTGCCGTTGATTTTATAACGATTTTGGAAGAGGACTTTCCCAGACAGTGTCACTAACACTGTTTTCACGAGCTCTTTCCCGCGTTTCAGTATGACATCATTGATAGGATTCCGGAACTTCTCAGTTTTGTGTACAAGTCACGTATAAATTATTTTTTTCCATGTTTATTTTTTTAAATCTGGAGAGTCTGTGTGAAATAGTTTAATTTTCCTAACATTTTCATAGGGAACAGCACAAAAATATCAGAAAGAAATTGATAGTGTTTGAAATTGACAAGACGAACAATGAAATGATGTCTAGCGTTCTTTCGAACATTTTAGGGTGGCCTGCGTAAAGTTCATCCGAACAGGTACGTTTGATTCCCATCCACGCTTCGAAACGCGATTCTGTCGCACTGGCTCAACCAACACAAGCTCGTTGTGGTTTGTAGACACCTTCGACAAATCGCAGACTAGTATACAACACAACTACCCGTGTGATTTCATGAATATGAAAGAATATTTTTTTTCTTCTGAGGAATGAGTGAACAACTACTGGTGAGGTTGACAAAACTGATAGAAAAGAACCAGGGAAATGTATTCACTTGTACGACGTAGCACAAGGAAACAATGAAACAAGCGCTTTCGACAGAAAATTTTCTTCGTCAAATGCAAGAAAAAATAAAAATAAAATAAAAGAAGAAGCAAAGAAGACGACAGCTGATGTTAAAAAAGAAAATAAAATAAAAGGGGGGTGGGGGGTGGGAGCGGGATTTTTAAGAATGGATACGCAGACAGGGGTCGCGCTCATTGCAAAATTTTGCGTAAATATTGCATTTTTCGGGTGCCGTACGCATTTTAGTCACATCGCTGCGTCACCGTACGCAAAATGACAACACCGATTAAACAAGCCTTATGCCGCACTGGTGGATGCCGCGTCACTCAACACTAGATCTACTTGCAAACTCAGTGCCATCTCAGCCGTTCAAGTCAGTCAGTGAAGGGCGGAATCTGGACAGCGAAATAAACGCGCAACTCCCCGTAAGCTACCCTATTTTTTGGACTATACGGTGACGGTGAAACGTTTCCTAAAATCTTATCCATGCGCCTTATAGTCGGTAGAGCCCTGTCTGTGAATAAAATTCGCATACTTTTCCGAAAAAAATAAAACGATTAATTTGAAACCGAATTCAAACGAACCCGTATGGATCTGAAAGAAGATTGGTTCCCGTATCAGACTGGCCAGACATTTTGCTGACTGATCAGTGATATTTTCCGGTCAATCGACGGAGGACACGATCCCAGATATGGAATTTGGAACCACCGTGT
>OY757558.1:178921-240061 GCA_963584105.1 Alviniconcha strummeri | reverse complement strand
GTTTCTGTGGACTTTAAGCACCATGTTTACTTACTTACTCAAAAACTGGCGAATTCGATGTTGGTTAAGTAATTAGAGCAAAACACTCAACGACAGGATTCAATTGCACTATCTTTCGGCATTCCAAATACAGGCCAAAGTGTAAAGGAAATAAATACGCCTCGGTCTTGTGACAAACTTTCAATTTTTCTTTACTTCAGTGTGAAGTTAAACTGGAATGGTGCGTAACTCTTTATGGACATGATCAGGAAAGAAAACAAGTTATTAACACATCAAGGTAAACTATCTGAGGCTAAAAACAAGTATCTAATTAGGTCACTACGTAACGTTACTTCACGTAACACGGGTTAAGACCTCCAGTGCCCTATTTCGGACTACACTTTCTCTGCCTTAAGGAAGTAGCCTTCTCAGATTTGACGACAACACGATTTTAGTATGATTTTTTTTTTTTAATTTCCTCGTCGCTATGACATAGCAGATTTTGAGTGAAATCAGTAGGCTTCAATACGTTAACAGGTAGCTTTGGAAGATTGTGTTTCAATCTGTAGCAACTAAACACTGTCCATTGCATCAAAATAGTTTTCGGTAAACACCAATTTTCAACACAATCGAGTCATATTAGTTGCACAGTACGGACAAAATAAACACACACAAAATAACAACCAATCGCATAGTATTAGATATTTGCGGAAATATTGTTGAAATACCTGTCCAAAATAGCCTAATAACAATGTTTAGTGACTAGGGTGGCCTATAGTCTCGTTCCAAACGTCTGAAAATTAGGCGCCTAGGCAGTTTTGCGTTATGACAGGTAGAAGGAGAGACAAAGTGGATTCATATTTTACCTGTTAATGCATGAACAACAATCACTTCGCTGTCACGTTTTTATAGAGTGGGTGGTGGGGAAGTTCTACGACACCAAAAAAGGTGCTTTGACCTGATCGGCTTTCTGTGTGATTTGCATCGGGGCTGACTCTAGCATGACGGGCTTGGTCACAGTGAGTGCGTACGTCGTGGTTTCCAGTGTAACTGAAATGTCATCGTTTTCCACTCTGCCCAGTTTCCACAGATCTATCTGTGACTTTGCTGTGAGCCTTAATCCGTAGGCAAGGACACTGAGCACCAACCACAAGGAAGAGAGGGTGACAATTAAGTTTCTTTGTTGCGTCATTGTCAAGAAGATGGCGAATAGAATTGAAGCGCGGGAGCTCTGGGAAGGTGGCTTTGCAGATCCAGTTAATTTGATCTGGCATTTTGAGTTCTTTATGAAGGTAGATCATGAGGTTCTTCGCTGTATCAGCGAAGTTCACCTGAGTTCAGTTCTGGGTAGCCTCCGAGATTCTTCACTGTATCACATCAGAGTAAGAGACCGATACAGATGCAGGACTGCAGGCGGCTGTTTCCTTGATGGGACTAATTAGCCGTGTAACTGAGGATCATCAGCAAACACCTGAGTATCCTATATCCAGTCACCCATGTAAAAGACAAGACCTCAAAAACCATTAATTCTGCGTCCGCAGTAACTAATTGTGGGTGCTGGTGATCAAACAGTATAATACAGACACAATGACGCATACACAGTGACGCACATCCTATATCCAGTCACCCATGTAAAAGACAAGACTTCAAAAACCATCAGTATGTGAATAGGATGTCAACAAACTCACCAGTAGGGAGTGCCAGCGACGCTGAAAAAGAGCACCGACATTATCAATTCATCAATCAAAATTGGAAGCTCAGATACAGATATATACGTTGCAAGAGCAGCAATAATATAACGCTATAACAGCAATACATTATTATAATACAACAACATTAATCGAACATAAAAGCACACTCACATATGCCCTTAAGATAATACACAATTATATTATTGCCTTTTAGAGAAAATTAATACAGTGTACATGGATTCTATCATTCCTCTTTTGCTTCCAGCGGTCAGATTCTTTAAATACACGTAGTGCCCAAACATTAAAATAAAACATAAAACCGACGTCGATTTAAAAGGCCGTCATCAAAATAGGTGAGTACATATCTCTCGAGCTGTTCCATTTTTTCAGCCTCCGAGCAGTTCTTCACTCATTCCTATCTGTGACGTTGTTGTGAGTCTCAATCCATAGTCAAGGACACTGAGCACCAACCACAAGGAAGAGATGGCGATAGTTAATACCCTTTGTGGCCATTGTTCTCCGTGCAATCTTCTCCGCCCCAGCATCTATCCATTAAAAAATTATAATCTTAATACCTAATACACAATTAAGCCAAGCTTAGGGTGTCACCTGTGCAGTCACCAGACACTTAATGCCTCTCCTCTCCTCCCCCAACGTTCTCTCTCTCTCTCTCTCTCTCTCTCTCTCTCTCTCTCTCTCTCTCTCTCTCTCTCCTGCCCAATTCTCTGACAGTGGAACAGGAGACCTATCACCACACAGGACGGCGGAGTTTAACAAGTGTGGGCCAGCTGCTGCCGTTAAGAGATTATGGATGGTCAGCGGTGCAGATTAAAATTCAATGACGCGTGACGAAACTGAATTTTGTTTTTAAATTATAAATGAATGCACAAAATCACGTCCCCGTCACTGTTTCATAGAGTGGGTTGTGGGGAATTTCTACAACACTGAAGTGTGCTTTGACCTGATCCGCTGTCTGTCAAATTTGCATCGGGGCTAACTCTAGCATGACGGGCTTGGTCACAATGAGTGTGTCCCTGCTGGTTCCCAGTATAACTAAAGGTTCATCGTTTTCCACTCTGTCCAGTTTGGGCAGATCTATCTGTGACAGTCTTGTGAGGCCTAATAAAGAACACTGAGCACCACACAGAAGGAAGAGATGGTGATATTTAATACCCTCTGCAGTCATACTTCCATGTGCAATCCTCTCCAAATAGATAGCGTTGTTTTTCTCGAGCATATCAATTAGTTGTTAGACGCCTGTTTAGGCACATGCATCAGCTAGGCTTCGTGTGTTAATTATTACTTGAAGGATATCCGCAGCCTTAGCACATACTCTGACCGTGAAGAATTAGAACTATGGTCACATAGTACGCCAAAGTTGAACAAGTGTGGGCCAACTGCTTATTAACTGGGCCAACTGCTTACTATTTAAACTGGTTTAAAGAGGAAGACCGGCTAACAGGAAACAAAGTGGATTAATATTTTACTTGTTTATCAATAAATGAACAACAACCACGTCGCCGTCACGGTTTGATAGAATGGGTGGTGGGGAACTTCTACACAACCACAAAATCTCATCCACTTTCTGTCAGGTTTGCATCGGGGCTAACTCAAACATGACGGGACACGGTCACAATGAGTGTGTCCGTGGTGGCTCCCACTGTAACTAAAACTTCATTCTTTTCCGCTCTGTCTAGTTTGAGCAGATCTATCTGTGACATTGTTGTGAGTCTTAATCCATAGTCAAGGACACTGAACACCAACCACAAGGAAGAGATGGCGATAGTCAATACCCTTTACAGCCCTAGTTCCCATGCAATCTTTTCCATCCCGGCATGTATCCAATACTAAGAAATGTTAATACCTTATACACATTCCTAGCTTACTGTGTCACCTATCCAATTATGCATCAAAAGCGAAGAGTTAAAACTACCAGCAAGTGAATAGGGTCTTAAGAAACTCACCCTGTTCTCGTACGTAATGGGAACCTGAAAAAAAGTTAACCGACATTAGACATGTTTTCACTGATTATACTTTGAATATACAGTAGACATGGATTCTATCATTCTTTTCACTGATCAGGCTTTCAACATACACTACACAGAGTACGTGGCTTCTATCATTCTTTTCACTGATCATGCTTTGAACATACAGTAGACAGAGTACATGGATTCTATCATTGTTTTCAATGATCACACTTTGAACATACAGTAGACAGAGTACATGGATTCTATCATTGTTTTCAGTGATCACACGTTGAACATACAGTAGACAGAGTACATGGATTCTATCATTGTTTTCAGTGATCACACGTTGAACATACAGTAGACAGAGTACATGGATTCTATTATTGCTGTCACTGATCATGCTTTGAACATACAGTAGACAGAGTACATGAATTATATGATTGTTTTTACTGATCATACTTTGAACATACAGTAGACAGAGTGCATAGATTCTCGCACTTTTTTCACTGATCATACTTTGAACATACGGTACATAGAGGACATGGCGCGTTCACGGATTTTATCATGCCACCTTCCTTCCAGATGTCAGTTTCTTTAAATAAGGGCTGTGCCCAAACAAACTAACTTAGCTAATTGCGCGTGCAGGTAATGAAATAGTACAACACACACACACACACACATACACACACACACACACACACACACACACACACACACACACACACACACACACACACACACACACACACACACTCTGACCGTCACACAGTACGCCGGAGTTTAACAAGTGTGGGCCAACTGCTACCGGTCAGTTATTTCTGGTCAGCGGTGTCAGCTAAAAATCAACAAGAGCCCAGAGAACAGGGTGCAGCCTTCACACAGCTGATGCCCTGTTCCTGTGGTAGCAATAGTAGCTGACTATAAACCTACTGCTCTAGCTGTACTGTCATTCGTATTCACGTTACTAACCAGGAAAACTAGTGCTGTTCACCGTTAAAGAGAACTGATCGTTTGCAGTGAACTATTTAAACGAGGGTACAGAGGCTGGCCTGCTAAGACCGAACTGCAGAAGTCTAGGCGAGACAGAACAAGTGACAGGTTTCTTTGCTGCGGCCGGGTGAAGACAATGTCGAATAGAGTTGAAGCGTGGGAGCTCTAGGTAGTTAACTTTACAGATGTAGTTAATTTCATCTGCTATTTTGAGCTCTTGATGAAGGTAGACCCTTAGGTTCTTCACTGAATCAGCGAAATTCATCTGAGTTCAGTTCAAGGTAGCCCCCGAGATTTTTCACTGTATCACATCAGGGCAGGAGACTGTCACAGATGCTGGACTGCAGGCGGCTGTTTCTTTGATGGGACTAATTAGCTGTGTAACTGAGTATCATCAGCAAACACCTGATGTGAGATGGCATGGCTAGTGGGAATGTGAAAGAGTGGCTATGTGTATGAAATGAACAGAATTGGGCCTAAAACTGAGCCCTGAGTGCCCAGTCTTCCCTATTCCGGCATCTGTCCATTTCTAAGAGAAATATATAAAAACAATTCACAACCCTGTCTATAAGTATCCTATATCCAGTCAGCCATGTAAAAGACAAGACTTCAAAAACCATCAGTATGTGAATAGGATGTCAACAAACTCACCGGTATGGAGTCGGGCTGGTGAAGCTGAAAAAGAGCACCGACATTATCAATTCATCAATCAAAATTGGAAGCTCAGATACAGCTATATACGTTGCAAGAGCCGCAATAATATAACGCTATAACAGCAATACATTATTATAATACAACAACATTAATCGAACATAAAAGTACACTCACATATGCCCTTAAGATAATACACAATTATATTATTGCCTTTTAGAGAAAATTAATACAGTGTACATGGATTCTATCATTCCTCTTTTGCTTCCAGCGGTCAGATTCTTTAAATACACGTAGTGCCCAAACATTAAAATAAAACATAAAACCGACGTCGATTTAAAAGGCCGTCATCAAAATAGGTGAGTACATATCTCTCGAGCTGTTCCATTTTTTCAGCCTCCGAGCAGTTCTTCACTCATTCCTATCTGTGACGTTGTTGTGAGTCTCAATCCATAGTCAAGGACACTGAGCACCAACCACAAGGAAGAGATGGCGATAGTTAATACCCTTTGTGGCCATTGTTCTCCGTGCAATCTTCTCCGCCCCAGCATCTATCCATTAAAAAATTATAATCTTAATACCTAATACACAAATAAGCCAAGCTTAGGGTGTCACCTGTGCAGTCACCAGACACTTAATGCCTCTCCTCTCCTCTCTCTCTCTCTCTCTCTCTCTCTCTCTCTCTCTCTCTCTCTCTCTCTCTCCTGCCCAATTCTCTGACAGTGGAACAGGAGACCTATCACCACACAGGACGGCGGAGTTTAACAAGTGTGGGCCAGCTGCTGCCGTTAAGAGATTATGGATGGTCAGCGGTGCAGATTAAAATTCAATGACGCGTGACGAAACTGAATTTTGTTTTTAAATTATAAATGAATGCACAAAATCACGTCCCCGTCACTGTTTCATAGAGTGGGTTGTGGGGAATTTCTACAACACTGAAGTGTGCTTTGACCTGATCCGCTGTCTGTCAAATTTGCATCGGGGCTAACTCTAGCATGACGGGCTTGGTCACAATGAGTGTGTCCCTGCTGGTTCCCAGTATAACTAAAGGTTCATCGTTTTCCACTCTGTCCAGTTTGGGCAGATCTATCTGTGACAGTCTTGTGAGGCCTAATAAAGAACACTGAGCACCACACAGAAGGAAGAGATGGTGATATTTAATACCCTCTGCAGTCATACTTCCATGTGCAATCCTCTCCAAATAGATA
Organism: Alviniconcha strummeri; assembly: GCA_963584105.1. NCBI lineage: Eukaryota > Metazoa > Mollusca > Gastropoda > Provannidae > Alviniconcha > Alviniconcha strummeri. The sequence goes on along the minus strand of OY757558.1, from coordinate 233,575 downwards.
GCGTTGTTTTTCTCGAGCATATCAATTAGTTGTTAGACGCCTGTTTAGGCACATGCATCAGCTAGGCTTCGTGTGTTAATTATTACTTGAAGGATATCCGCAGCCTTAGCACATACTCTGACCGTGAAGAATTAGAACTATGGTCACATAGTACGCCAAAGTTGAACAAGTGTGGGCCAACTGCTTATTAACTGGGCCAACTGCTTACTATTTAAACTGGTTTAAAGAGGAAGACCGGCTAACAGGAAACAAAGTGGATTAATATTTTACTTGTTTATCAATAAATGAACAACAACCACGTCGCCGTCACGGTTTGATAGAATGGGTGGTGGGGAACTTCTACACAACCACAAAATCTCATCCACTTTCTGTCAGGTTTGCATCGGGGCTAACTCAAACATGACGGGACACGGTCACAATGAGTGTGTCCGTGGTGGCTCCCACTGTAACTAAAACTTCATTCTTTTCCGCTCTGTCTAGTTTGGGCAGATCTATCTGTGACATTGTTGTGAGTCTTAATCCATAGTCAAGGACACTGAACACCAACCACAAGGAAGAGATGGCGATAGTCAATACCCTTTACAGCCCTAGTTCCCATGCAATCTTTTCCATCCCGGCATGTATCCAATACTAAGAAATGTTAATACCATATACACATTCCTAGCTTACTGTGTCACCTATCCAATTATGCATCAAAAGCGAAGAGTTAAAACTACCAGCAAGTGAATAGGGTCTTAAGAAACTCACCCTGTTCTCGTACGTAATGGGAACCTGAAAAAAAGTTAACCGACATTAGACATGTTTTCACTGATTATACTTTGAATATACAGTAGACATGGATTCTATCATTCTTTTCACTGATCAGGCTTTCAACATACACTACACAGAGTACGTGGCTTCTATCATTCTTTTCACTGATCATGCTTTGAACATACAGTAGACAGAGTACATGGATTCTATCATTGTTTTCAATGATCACACTTTGAACATACAGTAGACAGAGTACATGGATTCTATCATTGTTTTCAGTGATCACACGTTGAACATACAGTAGACAGAGTACATGGATTCTATCATTGTTTTCAGTGATCACACGTTGAACATACAGTAGACAGAGTACATGGATTCTATCATTGCTGTCACTGATCATGCTTTGAACATACAGTAGACAGAGTACATGAATTATATGATTGTTTTTACTGATCATACTTTGAACATACAGTAGACAGAGTGCATAGATTCTCGCACTTTTTTCACTGATCATACTTTGAACATACGGTACATAGAGGACATGGCGCGTTCACGGATTTTATCATGCCACCTTCCTTCCAGATGTCAGTTTCTTTAAATAAGGGCTGTGCCCAAACAAACTAACTTAGCTAATTGCGCGTGCAGGTAATGAAATAGTACAACACACACACACACACGCATACACACACACACACACACACACACACACACACACACACACACACACACACACACACGCACACACACACACACACACACACTCTGACCGTCACACAGTACGCCGGAGTTTAACAAGTGTGGGCCAACTGCTACCGGTCAGTTATTTCTGGTCAGCGGTGTCAGCTAAAAATCAACAAGAGCTCAGAGAACAGGGTGCAGCCTTCACACAGCTGATGCCCTGTTCCTGTGGTAGCAATAGTAGCTGCCTATAAACCTACTGCTCTAGCTGTACTGTCATTCGTATTCACGTTACTAACCAGGAAAACTAGTGCTGTTCACCGTTAAAGAGAACTGATCGTTTGCAGTGAACTATTTAAACGAGGGTACAGAGGCTGGCCTGCTAAGACCGAACTGCAGAAGTCTAGGCGAGACAGAACAAGACAAGTGACAGGTTTCTTTGTTGCGTCCGGGTGAAGACAATGTCGAATAGAGTTGAAGCGTGGGAGCTCTAGGTAGTTAACTTTACAGATGTAGTTAATTTCATCTGCTATTTTGAGCTCTTGATGAAGGTAGACCCTTAGGTTCTTCACTGAATCAGCGAAATTCATCTGAGTTCAGTTCAAGGTAGCCCCCGAGATTTTTCACTGTATCACATCAGGGCAGGAGACTGTCACAGACGCTGGACTGCAGGCGGCTGTTTCTTTGATGGGACTAATTAGCTGTGTAACTGAGTATCATCAGCAAACACCTGATGTGAGATGGCCTGGCTAGAGGGAATGTGAGAGAGTGGCTATGTGTATGAAATGAACAGAACTGGGCCTAAAACTGAGCCCTGAGTGCCCAGTCTTCCCCACTCCGGCATCTGTCCATTTCTAAGAGAAATAAAGAAAAACAGTTCACAACCCTATCTATGAGTATCCTATATCCAGTCACCCATGTAAAAGACAAGACTTCAAAAACCACCAGTATGTGAATAGGATGTCAACAAACTCACCAGTACGTGGGCGTGGTTGTAAATATGAAAAAGAGCACCGACATTATCAATTCATCAATCAAAATTGGAAGCTCAGATACAGATATATACGTTGCAAGAGCAGCAATAATATAACGCTATAACAGCAATACATTATTATAATACAACAACATTAATCGAATATAAAAGCACACTCACATATGCCCTTAAGATAATACACAATTATATTATTGCCTTTTAGAGAAAATTAATACAGTGTACATGGATTCTATCATTCCTCTTTTGCTTCCAGCGGTCAGATTCTTTAAATACACGTAGTGCCCAAACATTAAAATAAAACATAAAACCGACGTCGATTTAAAAGGCCGTCATCAAAATAGGTGAGTACATATCTCTCGAGCTGTTCCATTTTTTCAGCCTCCGAGTAGTTCTTCACTCATTCCTATCTGTGACGTTGTTGTGAGTCTCAATCCATAGTCAAGGACACTGAGCACCAACCACAAGGAAGAGATGGCGATAGTTAATACCCTTTGTGGCCATTGTTCTCCGTGCAATCTTCTCCGCCCCAGCATCTATCCATTAAAAAATTATAATCTTAATACCTAATACACAAATAAGCCAAGCTTAGGGTGTCACCTGTGCAGTCACCAGACACTTAATGCCTCTCCTCTCCTCTCTCTCTCTCTCTCTCTCTCTCTCTCTCTCTCTCTCTCTCTCTCTCTCTCTCTCTCTCTCTCTCCTGCCCAATTCTCTGACAGTGGAACAGGAGACCTATCACCACACAGGACGGCGGAGTTTAAAAAGTGTGGGCCAGCTGCTGCCGTTAAGAGATTATGGATGGTCAGCGGTGCAGATTAAAATTCAATGACGCGTGACGAAACTGAATTTTGTTTTTAAATTATAAATGAATGCACAAAATCACGTCCCCGTCACTGTTTCATAGAGTGGGTTGTGGGGAATTTCTACAACACTGAAGTGTGCTTTGACCTGATCCGCTGTCTGTCAAATTTGCATCGGGGCTAACTCTAGCATGACGGGCTTGGTCACAATGAGTGTGTCCCTGCTGGTTCCCAGTATAACTAAAGGTTCATCGTTTTCCACTCTGTCCAGTTTGGGCAGATCTATCTGTGACAGTCTTGTGAGGCCTAATAAAGAACACTGAGCACCACACAGAAGGAAGAGATGGTGATATTTAATACCCTCTGCAGTCATACTTCCATGTGCAATCCTCTCCAAATAGATAGCGTTGTTTTTCTCGAGCATATCAATTAGTTGTTAGACGCCTGTTTAGGCACATGCATCAGCTAGGCTTCGTGTGTTAATTATTACTTGAAGGATATCCGCAGCCTTAGCACATACTCTGACCGTGAAGAATTAGAACTATGGTCACATAGTACGCCAAAGTTGAACAAGTGTGGGCCAACTGCTTATTAACTGGGCCAACTGCTTACTATTTAAACTGGTTTAAAGAGGAAGACCGGCTAACAGGAAACAAAGTGGATTAATATTTTACTTGTTTATCAATAAATGAACAACAACCACGTCGCCGTCACGGTTTGATAGAATGGGTGGTGGGGAACTTCTACACAACCACAAAATCTCATCCACTTTCTGTCAGGTTTGCATCGGGGCTAACTCAAACATGACGGGACACGGTCACAATGAGTGTGTCCGTGGTGGCTCCCACTGTAACTAAAACTTCATTCTTTTCCGCTCTGTCTAGTTTGGGCAGATCTATCTGTGACATTGTTGTGAGTCTTAATCCATAGTCAAGGACACTGAACACCAACCACAAGGAAGAGATGGCGATAGTCAATACCCTTTACAGCCCTAGTTCCCATGCAATCTTTTCCATCCCGGCATGTATCCAATACTAAGAAATGTTAATACCTTATACACATTCCTAGCTTACTGTGTCACCTATCCAATTATGCATCAAAAGCGAAGAGTTAAAACTACCAGCAAGTGAATAGGGTCTTAAGAAACTCACCCTGTACTCGTACGTAGTGTGAACCTGAAAAAAAGTTAACCGACATTAGACATGTTTTCACTGATTATACTTTGAATATACAGTAGACATGGATTCTATCATTCTTTTCACTGATCAGGCTTTCAACATACACTACACAGAGTACGTGGCTTCTATCATTCTTTTCACTGATCATGCTTTGAACATACAGTAGACAGAGTACATGGATTCTATCATTGTTTTCAATGATCACACTTTGAACATACAGTAGACAGAGTACATGGATTCTATCATTGTTTTCAGTGATCACACGTTGAACATACAGTAGACAGAGTACATGGATTCTATCATTGTTTTCAGTGATCACACGTTGAACATACAGTAGACAGAGTACATGGATTCTATCATTGCTGTCACTGATCATGCTTTGAACATACAGTAGACAGAGTACATGAATTATATGATTGTTTTTACTGATCATACTTTGAACATACAGTAGACAGAGTGCATAGATTCTCGCACTTTTTTCACTGATCATACTTTGAACATACGGTACATAGAGGACATGGCGCGTTCACGGATTTTATCATGCCACCTTCCTTCCAGATGTCAGTTTCTTTAAATAAGGGCTGTGCCCAAACAAACTAACTTAGCTAATTGCGCGTGCAGGTAATGAAATAGTACAACACACACACACACACACATACACACACACACACACACACACACACACACACACACACACACACACACACACACACACACACACACAACACACACACACACACACACACACACACACACACACACACACACACACACACACACACACACACACACACACACACACACACACTCTGACCGTCACAGAGTACGCCGGAGTTTAACAAGTGTGGGCCAACTGCTACCGGTCAGTTATTTCTGGTCAGCGGTGTCAGCTAAAAATCAACAAGAGCTCAGAGAACAGGGTGCAGCCTTCACACAGCTGATGCCCTGTTCCTGTGGTAGCAATAGTAGCTGCCTATAAACCTACTGCTCTAGCTGTACTGTCATTCGTATTCACGTTACTAACCAGGAAAACTAGTGCTGTTCACCGTTAAAGAGAACTGATCGTTTGCAGTGAACTATTTAAACGAGGGTACAGAGGCTGGCCTGCTAAGACCGAACTGCAGAAGTCTAGGCGAGACAGAACAAGACAAGTGACAGGTTTCTTTGTTGCGTCCGGGTGAAGACAATGTCGAATAGAGTTGAAGCGTGGGAGCTCTAGGTAGTTAACTTTACAGATGTAGTTAATTTCATCTGCTATTTTGAGCTCTTGATGAAGGTAGACCCTTAGGTTCTTCACTGAATCAGCGAAATTCATCTGAGTTCAGTTCAAGGTAGCCCCCGAGATTTTTCACTGTATCACATCAGGGCAGGAGACTGTCACAGACGCTGGACTGCAGGCGGCTGTTTCTTTGATGGGACTAATTAGCTGTGTAACTGAGTATCATCAGCAAACACCTGATGTGAGATGGCCTGGCTAGAGGGAATGTGAGAGAGTGGCTATGTGTATGAAATGAACAGAACTGGGCCTAAAACTGAGCCCTGAGTGCCCAGTCTTCCCCACTCCGGCATCTGTCCATTTCAAAGAGAAATAAAGAAAAACAGTTCACAACCCTATCTATGAGTATCCTATATCCAGTCACCCATGTAAAAGACAAGACTTCAAAAACCACCAGTATGTGAATAGGATGTCAACAAACTCACCAGTACGTGGGCGTGGTTGTAAATATGAAAAAGAGCACCGACATTATCAATTCATCAATCAAAATTGGAAGCTCAGATACAGATATATACGTTGCAAGAGCAGCAATAATATAACGCTATAACAGCAATACATTATTATAATACAACAACATTAATCGAACATAAAAGCACACTCACATATGCCCTTAAGATAATACACAATTATATTATTGCCTTTTAGAGAAAATTAATACAGTGTACATGGATTCTATCATTCCTCTTTTGCTTCCAGCGGTCAGATTCTTTAAATACACGTAGTGCCCAAACATTAAAATAAAAAATAAAACCGACGTCGATTTAAAAGGCCGTCATCAAAATAGGTGAGTACATATCTCTCGAGCTGTTCCATTTTTTCAGCCTCCGAGCAGTTCTTCACTCATTCCTATCTGTGACGTTGTTGTGAGTCTCAATCCATAGTCAAGGACACTGAGCACCAACCACAAGGAAGAGATGGCGATAGTTAATACCCTTTGTGGCCATTGTTCTCCGTGCAATCTTCTCCGCCCCAGCATCTATCCATTAAAAAATTATAATCTTAATACCTAATACACAAATAAGCCAAGCTTAGGGTGTCACCTGTGCAGTCACCAGACACTTAATGCCTCTCCTCTCCTCCCCCAACGTTCTCTCTCTCTCTCTCTCTCTCTCTCTCTCTCTCTCTCTCTCTCTCTCTCTCTCTCTCTCTCTCTCTCCTGCCCAATTCTCTGACAGTGGAACAGGAGACCTATCACCACACAGGACGGCGGAGTTTAACAAGTGTGGGCCAGCTGCTGCCGTTAAGAGATTATGGATGGTCAGCGGTGCAGATTAAAATTCAATGACCGCGTGACGAAACTGAATTTTATTTTTAAATTATAAATGAATGCACAAAATCACGTCCCCGTCACTGTTTCATAGAGTGGGTTGTGGGGAATTTCTACAACACTGAAGTGTGCTTTGACCTGATCCGCTGTCTGTCAAATTTGCATCGGGGCTAACTCTAGCATGACGGGCTTGGTCACAATGAGTGTGTCCCTGCTGGTTCCCAGTATAACTAAAGGTTCATCGTTTTCCACTCTGTCCAGTTTGGGCAGATCTATCTGTGACAGTCTTGTGAGGCCTAATAAAGAACACTGAGCACCACACAGAAGGAAGAGATGGTGATATTTAATACCCTCTGCAGTCATACTTCCATGTGCAATCCTCTCCAAATAGATAGCGTTGTTTTTCTCGAGCATATCAATTAGTTGTTAGACGCCTGTTTAGGCACATGCATCAGCTAGGCTTCGTGTGTTAATTATTACTTGAAGGATATCCGCAGCCTTAGCACATACTCTGACCGTGAAGAATTAGAACTATGGTCACATAGTACGCCAAAGTTGAACAAGTGTGGGCCAACTGCTTATTAACTGGGCCAACTGCTTACTATTTAAACTGGTTTAAAGAGGAAGACCGGCTAACAGGAAACAAAGTGGATTAATATTTTACTTGTTTATCAATAAATGAACAACAATCACGTCGCCGTCACGGTTTGATAGAATGGGTGGTGGGGAACTTCTACACCACCACAAAATCTCATCCACTTTCTGTCAGGTTTGCATCGGGGCTAACTCAAACATGACGGGACACGGTCACAATGAGTGTGTCCGTGGTGGCTCCCACTGTAACTAAAACTTCATTCTTTTCCGCTCTGTCTAGTTTGGGCAGATCTATCTGTGACATTGTTGTGAGTCTTAATCCATAGTCAAGGACACTGAACACCAACCACAAGGAAGAGATGGCGATAGTCAATACCCTTTACAGCCCTAGTTCCCATGCAATCTTTTCCATCCCGGCATGTATCCAATACTAAGAAATGTTAATACCTTATACACATTCCTAGCTTACAGTGTCACCTATCCAATTATGCATCTAAAGCGAAGAGTTAAAACTACCAGCAAGTGAATAGGGTCTTAAGAAACTCACCCTGTTCTTGAACGTATTGTTAATCTGAAAAAAAGTTAACCGACATTAGACATGTTTTCACTGATTATACTTTGAATATACATTAGACATGGATTCTATCATTCTTTTCACTGATCAGGCTTTCAACATACACTACACAGAGTACGTGGCTTCTATCCTTCTTTTCACTGATCATGCTTTGAACATACAGTAGACAGAGTACATGGATTCTATCATTGTTTTCAATGATCACACTTACAACATACAGTAGACAGAGTACATGGATTCTATCATTGTTTTCAGTGATCACACGTTGAACATACAGTAGACAGAGTACATGGATTCTATCATTGTTTTCAGTGATCACACGTTGAACATACAGTAGACAGAGTACATGGATTCTATCATTGCTGTCACTGATCATGCTTTGAACATACAGTAGACAGAGTACATGAATTATATGATTGTTTTTACTGATCATACTTTGAACATACAGTAGACAGAGTGCATAGATTCTCGCACTTTTTTCACTGATCATACTTTGAACATACAGTACATAGAGAACATGCCGCGTTCACGGATTTTATCATGACACCTTCCTTCCAGATGTTAGTTTTTTTAAATAAGGGCTGTGCCCAAACAAACTAACTTAGCTAATTGCGCGTGCAGGTAATGAAATAGTACAACACACACACACACACACATACACACACACACACACACACACACACACACACACACACACACACACACACACACACACACACACACACACACACACACACACACACACACACACACACACACACACACACACACACACACACACACACACACACACTCTGACCGTCACACAGTACGCCGGAGTTTAACAAGTGTGGGCCAACTGCTACCGGTCAGTTATTTCTGGTCAGCGGTGTCAGCTAAAAATCAACAAGAGCCCAGAGAACAGGGTGCAGCCTTCACACAGCTGATGCCCTGTTCCTGTGGTAGCAATAGGAGCTGACTATAAACCTACTGCTCTAGCTGTACTGTCATTCGTATTCACGTTACTAACCAGGAAAACTAGTGCTGTTCACCGTTAAAGAGAACTGATCGTTTGCAGTGAACTATTTAAACGAGGGTACAGAGGCTGGCCTGCTAAGACCGAACTGCAGAAGTCTAGGCGAGACAGAACAAGTGACAGGTTTCTTTGTTGCGTCCGGGTGAAGACAATGTCGAATAGAGTTGAAGCGTGGGAGCTCTAGGTAGTTAACTTTACAGATGTAGTTAATTTCATCTGCTATTTTGAGCTCTTGATGAAGGTAGACCCTTAGGTTCTTCACTGAATCAGCGAAATTCATCTGAGTTCAGTTCAAGGTAGCCCCCGAGATTTTTCACTGTATCACATCAGGGCAGGAGACTGTCACAGATGCTGGACTGCAGGCGGCTGTTTCTTTGATGGGACTAATTAGCTGTGTAACTGAGTATCATCAGCAAACACCTGATGTGAGATGGCCTGGCTAGTGGGAATGTGAAAGAGTGGCTCTGTGTATGAAATGAACAGAATTGGGCCTAAAACTGAGCCCTGAGTGCCCAGTCTTCCCTACTCCGGCATCTGTCCATTTCTAAGAGAAATATATAAAAACAATTCACAACCCTGTCTATAAGTATCCTATATCCAGTCAGCCATGTAAAAGACAAGACTTCAAAAACCATCAGTATGTGAATAGGATGTCAACAAACTCACCGGTATGGAGTCGGGCTGGTGAAGCTGAAAAAGAGCACCGACATTATCAATTCATCAATCAAAACTGGAAGCTCAGATACAGATATATACGTTGCAAGAGCCGCAATAATATAACGCTATAACAGCAATACATTATTATAATACAACAACATTAATCGAACATAAAAGTACACTCACATATGCCCTTAAGATAATACACAATTATATTATTGCCTTTTAGAGAAAATTAATACAGTGTACATGGATTCTATCATTCCTCTTTTGCTTCCAGCGGTCAGATTCTTTAAATACACGTAGTGCCCAAACATTAAAATAAAACATAAAACCGACGTCGATTTAAAAGGCCGTCATCAAAATAGGTGAGTACATATCTCTCGAGCTGTTCCATTTTTTCAGCCTCCGAGCAGTTCTTCACTCATTCCTATCTGTGACGTTGTTGTGAGTCTCAATCCATAGTCAAGGACACTGAGCACCAACCACAAGGAAGAGATGGCGATAGTTAATACCCTTTGTGGCCATTGTTCTCCGTGCAATCTTCTCCGCCCCAGCATCTATCCATTAAAAAATTATAATCTTAATACCTAATACACAAATAAGCCAAGCTTAGGGTGTCACCTGTGCAGTCACCAGACACTTAATGCCTCTCCTCTCCTCCCCCAACGTTCTCTCTCTCTCTCTCTCTCTCTCTCTCTCTCTCTCTCTCTCTCTCTCTCTCTCTCTCTCTCTCTCTCTCTCTCTCTCTCTCTCTCTCCTGCCCAATTCTCTGACAGTGGAACAGGAGACCTATCACCACACAGGACGGCGGAGTTTAACAAGTGTGGGCCAGCTGCTGCCGTTAAGAGATTATGGATGGTCAGCGGTGCAGATTAAAATTCAATGACGCGTGACGAAACTGAATTTTGTTTTTAAATTATAAATGAATGCACAAAATCACGTCCCCGTCACTGTTTCATAGAGTGGGTTGTGGGGAATTTCTACAACACTGAAGTGTGCTTTGACCTGATCCGCTGTCTGTCAAATTTGCATCGGGGCTAACTCTAGCATGACGGGCTTGGTCACAATGAGTGTGTCCCTGCTGGTTCCCAGTATAACTAAAGGTTCATCGTTTTCCACTCTGTCCAGTTTGGGCAGATCTATCTGTGACAGTCTTGTGAGGCCTAATAAAGAACACTGAGCACCACACAGAAGGAAGAGATGGTGATATTTAATACCCTCTGCAGTCATACTTCCATGTGCAATCCTCTCCAAATAGATAGCGTTGTTTTTCTCGAGCATATCAATTAGTTGTTAGACGCCTGTTTAGGCACATGCATCAGCTAGGCTTCGTGTGTTAATTATTACTTGAAGGATATCCGCAGCCTTAGCACATACTCTGACCGTGAAGAATTAGAACTATGGTCACATAGTACGCCAAAGTTGAACAAGTGTGGGCCAACTGCTTATTAACTGGGCCAACTGCTTACTATTTAAACTGGTTTAAAGAGGAAGACCGGCTAACAGGAAACAAAGTGGATTAATATTTTACTTGTTTATCAATAAATGAACAACAATCACGTCGCCGTCACGGTTTGATAGAATGGGTGGTGGGGAACTTCTACACCACCACAAAATCTCATCCACTTTCTGTCAGGTTTGCATCGGGGCTAACTCAAACATGACGGGACACGGTCACAATGAGTGTGTCCGTGGTGGCTCCCACTGTAACTAAAACTTCATTCTTTTCCGCTCTGTCTAGTTTGGGCAGATCTATCTGTGACATTGTTGTGAGTCTTAATCCATAGTCAAGGACACTGAACACCAACCACAAGGAAGAGATGGCGATAGTCAATACCCTTTACAGCCCTAGTTCCCATGCAATCTTTTCCATCCCGGCATGTATCCAATACTAAGAAATGTTAATACCTTATACACATTCCTAGCTTACAGTGTCACCTATCCAATTATGCATCTAAAGCGAAGAGTTAAAACTACCAGCAAGTGAATAGGGTCTTAAGAAACTCACCCTGTTCTTGAACGTATTGTTAATCTGAAAAAAAGTTAACCGACATTAGACATGTTTTCACTGATTATACTTTGAATATACATTAGACATGGATTCTATCATTCTTTTCACTGATCAGGCTTTCAACATACACTACACAGAGTACGTGGCTTCTATCCTTCTTTTCACTGATCATGCTTTGAACATACAGTAGACAGAGTACATGGATTCTATCATTGTTTTCAATGATCACATTTTGAACATACAGTAGACAGAGTACATGGATTCTATCATTGTTTTCAGTAATCACACGTTGAACATACAGTAGACAGAGTACATGGATTCTATCATTGTTTTCAGTGATCACACGTTGAACATACAGTAGACAGAGTACATGGATTCTATCATTGCTGTCACTGATCATGCTTTGAACATACAGTAGACAGAGTACATGAATTATATGATTGTTTTTACTGATCATACTTTGAACATACAGTAGACAGAGTGCATAGATTCTCGCACTTTTTTCACTGATCATACTTTGAACATACAGTACATAGAGGACATGCCGCGTTCACGGATTTTATCAGGCCACCTTCCTTCCAGATGTCAGTTTCTTTAAATAAGGGCTGTGCCCAAACAAACTAACTTAGCTAATTGCGCGTGCAGGTAATGAAATAGTACAACACACACACACACACACACACACACACACACACACACACACACACACACATACACACACACACACACACACACACACACACACACACACACACACACACACACAACACACACACACACACACACACACACACACACACACACACACACACACACACACACACACACACACTCTGACCGTCACACAGTACGCCGGAGTTTAACAAGTGTGGGCCAACTGCTACCGGTCAGTTATTTCTGGTCAGCGGTGTCAGCTAAAAATCAACAAGAGCCCAGAGAACAGGGTGCAGCCTTCACACAGCTGATGCCCTGTTCCTGTGGTAGCAATAGTAGCTGACTATAAACCTACTGCTCTAGCTGTACTGTCATTCGTATTCACGTTACTAACCAGGAAAACTAGTGCTGTTCACCGTTAAAGAGAACTGATCGTTTGCAGTGAACTATTTAAACGAGGGTACAGAGGCTGGCCTGCTAAGACCGAACTGCAGAAGTCTAGGCGAGACAGAACAAGTGACAGGTTTCTTTGTTGCGTCCGGGTGAAGACAATGTCGAATAGAGTTGAAGCGTGGGAGCTCTAGGTAGTTAACTTTACAGATGTAGTTAATTTCATCTGCTATTTTGAGCTCTTGATGAAGGTAGACCCTTAGGTTCTTCACTGAATCAGCGAAATTCATCTGAGTTCAGTTCAAGGTAGCCCCCGAGATTTTTCACTGTATCACATCAGGGCAGGAGACTGACACAGATGCTGGACTGCAGGCGGCTGTTTCTTTGATGGGACTAATTAGCTGTGTAACTGAGTATCATCAGCAAACACCTGATGTGAGATGGCCTGGTTAGAGCGAATGTGAGAGAGTGGCTATGTGTCTGAAATGAACAGAACTGGGCCTAAAACTGAGCCCTGAGTGCCCAGTCTTCCCCCTCCCCCCCCCCCCCCCGCCCCCACAAAAAACAACAACAACAACAAAAAACAAACAAACAACAAACAACAAGAAACAATTCACACACGCAAACGCGCGCGCACGCCCGCACAAACACACACACACGCACGACCGCACGCAGGCATACACCCCTTCACACACACACACACACATCGATGTAGCCTTCATACAGCTGATGTCCTGTACCTGTGGTAGCAGTAGTAGCTGACTAAACCTACTCCTCTAGCTGTACTGTCATTCGTATTCACGTTACTAACCAGGAAAACTAATTCTGTTCTCATTTAAAAGGAATTGATCGTCTTTATTGAACTATTTAAACGAATGTATAGAAGCTGGCCAGAACTAAAATTGTGGTCAGTGGACACTGTCTTGTGACTTTGTCCCTCGCAATCAATGAAACAAGAAAATGGTTCTCATCACTGCCCATTTCAATGCAGGAGTCATTCTAGTGGCGACAGTGTAGCGATAGGTATAATAGTTTCCCTCTTCCCCAACCTCCATACCCCCTTCCCCCCTTCTCCCCGTCCCTAATAAGCCTTACGGTTTCTGTAGACGTTAAGCACCATGTTTACTTACTTTCTGGCCGGCTAAAACCGAACTGCAGTATTTTAGGCGAGAAAGAAACCGAGAAGTGACAATTAAGTTTCTTTGTTGCGTCATTGTCAAGAAGATGGCGAATAGAATTGAAGCGCTGGAGCTTTGGGAAGGTAGCTTTGCCGATCCAGTTAATTTGATCAGGCATTTTGAGTTCTTTATGAAGGTAGACCCTGAGGTTCTTCGCTGTATCATCGAAGTTCAAAAATCTCATCCACTTTCTGTCAGGTTTGCATTGGGGCTAACTTAAGCATGACGGGCATGTACATGCATTCTATCAAAGTTTTCACTGATCATATTTTGAACATACAGCAGACAGAGTACATGACACAATGAGGTATACAAAACACGTAATGCCTCCCTCCGAACATACAGTAGACAGAGTAGATGGATTCTATCATTCTTTTCACTGATCATACTTTGAACATACAGTAGACAGAGTACATGGATTCTATCATTACTCTTTTGCTTCTAGCGGTCAGATTCTTTAAATATACGTAGTGCCCAAATAAAATTTAAAAAAGACGTCGATTTAAAAGGCCGTCATCAAAATAGATGAGTACATTTCTCTAGAGCTCTTCTATTTTGTCAACCTCACCAGCAGTTCTTCACTCATTCCTGTTTGTGACATTGTTGTGAGTCTTAATCCATAGTCAAGGACACTGAGTACTGATCATACTTTGAACATACAGTAGACAGAGTACATGGATTCTATCATTCTTTTAACTGATCATACTTTGAAAATACAGTAGACAGAGTACATGGATTTTTTCATTGTTTTCACTGATCATACTTTGAACATACAATAGACAGAGTACTGATCATACTTTGAACATACAATAGACAGAGTACAAGTATTCTGTCATTATTATTTTGTTCGTAGCGGTCAGATTCTTTAAATACACGTAGTGCCCGATAAAAAACAAAAACAAAAAACGACTTCGATTTAAAACGACGTCATCAAAATTGGTGAGTACATTTCTCTAGTCACATAGTACGCCAGAGTTTAACAAGTGTGGCCGGGCCAACTGCTACCGGTAAGTTATTTCTGGTCAGCGGTGTCAGCTGAAAATCAACGAGAGCCCAGAGAACAGGGTGCAGCCTTCACACAGCTGATGCCCTGTTCCTGTGGTAGCAGTAGTAGCTGACTAAACCTACTCCTCTAGCTGGACTGTCATTCATATTCACTTTACTAACCAGGAAAACTACTGTTGTTCACCGTTAAAGAGAACTGATCGTTTGCAGTGAACTATTTAAACGAGTCTACAGAGGCTGGCCTGCTAAGACCGAACTGCAGAAGTCTAGGCGAGACAGAACAAGACAAGTGACAGGTTTCTTTGTTGCGTCCGGGTGAAGACAATGTCGAATAGAGTTGAAGCGTGGGAGCTCTAGGTAGTTAACTTTACAGATGTAGTTAATTTCATCTGCTATTTTGAGCTCTTGATGAAGGTAGACGGGGCTAACTCAAACATGACGGGACACGGTCACAATGAGTGTGTCCGTGGTGGCTCCCACTGTAACTAAAACTTCATTCTTTTCCGCTCTGTCTAGTTTGGGCAGATCTATCTGTGACATTGTCGTCAGTCTTAATCCATAGTCAAGGACCCTGAGCGCCAACCACAAGGAATAGATGGCGATAGTTAATACCCTTTGTAGCCCTAGTTCCCATGCAATCTTCTCCACTCCGGCATCCATCCAATACTAAAAAACGTTAATACCTTATACACACTCCTAGCTTACAGTGTCACCTATCCAATTATGCATCTAAAGCGAAGAGTTAAAACTACCAGCAAGTGAATAGGATCTTAAGAAACTCACCAAGATGTTGACCGCATTGAGATTCTGAAAAAAAGACATGATCATGCTTTGAACATACAGTAGACACAGTACATGGATTCTATCATTGTTTTCAGTGATCACACGTTGAACATACAGTAGACAGAGTACATGGATTCTATCATTGCTGTCACTGATCATGCTTTGAACATACAGTAGACAGAGTACATGAATTATATGATTGTTTTTACTGATCATACTTTGAACATACAGTAGACAGAGTGCATAGATTCTCGCACTTTTTTCACTGATCATACTTTGAACATACAGTACATAGAGGACATGCCGCGTTCACGGATTTTATCAGGCCACCTTCCTTCCAGATGTCAGTTTCTTTAAATAAGGGCTGTGCCCAAACAAACTAACTTAGCTAATTGCGCGTGCAGGTAATGAAATAGTACAACACACACACGCACACACACACACACACACACACACACACACACACACACACACACACACACACACACACACACACACTCTGACCGTCACACAGTACGCCGGAGTTTAACAAGTGTGGGCCAACTGCTACCGGTAAGTTATTTCTGGTCAGCGGTGTCAGCTGAAAATCAACAAGAGCCCAGAGAACAGGGCCCAGCGGTGCAGCCTTCACACAGCTGATGCCCTGTTCCTTTGCCCTGCTTTCACTGATCATACTTTGAGTATAGAGTACACAGAGAAGATGTCGCGTTCACGGATTCTATCATGTCACCCTTGCTTCCAGAGGTCCGATTCTTTAAATACACGTGGTGCCCCCCCCCCCCCCCCCTCTTAAAATACTGAAGAGAACTGATCGTTTGCAGTGAACTATTTAAACGAGTGTACAGAGGCTGGCCTGCTAAGACCGAACTACAGAAGTCTAGGCTGGACTTGACTAAACACACACACACACACACACACACACACACACACACACACACACACACACACACACACACACACACACACACACACACACACACTCACACACAATGGCACATACTCTGACCTTGAAGAAGTAAAACTATGGTTACATAGTACGTCAGAGTTTAACAAGTGTGGGCCAGCTGCTCTCAGTGGGTTGTGGGGAATTTCTACAACACTGAAGTCTGCTTTGACCTGATCCGCTGTCTGTCTGATTTGCATCGGGGCTAACTCTAGCATGACGGGCTTGGTCACAATGTCGCAGACACCTAATGGTAGGATTGTAGGAGCGTTAATCATTGAATATAATGGACACACACACACAAAGCGTCGTTAAGCACCATGTTTACTTACTTACTGGCCGGCTAAAACCGAACTGCAGTATTTTAGGCGAGAAAGAAAACGAGAAGTGACAATTAAGTTTCTTTGTTGCGTCACTGTCAAGACGATGGCGAATAGAATTGAAGTGCTGGAGCTTTGGGAAGGTAGCTTTGCCGATCCAGTTCATTTGATCAGGCATTTTGAGTTCTTTATGAAGGTAGACCATGAGGTTCTTCGCTGTATCAGCGAAGTTCATCTGAGTTCAGTTCAGGGTAGCCCCCGAGATTTGTCACTGTATCACATCAGGGCAGGAGACTGACACAGATGCTGGACTGCAGGCGGCTGTTTCCTTGATGGGACTAATTAGCTGTGTAACTGAGTATCATCAGCAGACACCTGACGTGCGATGGCCTGGCTAGAGGGAATGTGAGAGAGTGGCTATGTGTCTGAAATGAACAGAACTGGGCCTAAAACTGAGCCCTGAGTGCCCAGTCTTCCCCACGGCGGCATCTGTCCATTTCTAAGAGAAATATATAAATACAATTCACAACCCTATCTATGAGTATCCTATATCCAGTCACCCATGTAAAAGACAAGACTTCAAAAACAATCAGTATGTGAATAGGATGTCAAGAAACTCACTCACCAGTATGTGGTCCTGGCGACTCTGAAAAAGAGCACCGATATTATCAATTCATCAATCAAAATTGGAAGCTCAGATACAGATATATACGTTGCAAGAGCCGCAAATAATATAATGCTATAAAAGCAATACATTATTATAATACAACAACATTAATCGAACATAAAAGCGCACTCAGATATGCCCTTAAGATAATAAACAATTATATTATTGCCTTTTAGAGCAAATTAATACTCACCATCAGCATGAAAATACGCCTTCTTTAAACACCACATATACCGCTCTGAACACAATCGGGTATTCGTGTTTTGTAGTTCGGGGTAGAAGAACTTGACTAAAAGCAAATCCTGCAGTGAACTATGGTCCCACAGTACGCCAGAGTTTAACAAGTATGGGCCAACTGCTACCGGTAAGTTATTTTTGGTCAGCGGTGTCAGCTGAAAATCAACAAGAGCCCAGAGAACAGGACCCAGTGGTTCCAGTGGTAGCAGTAGTAGCTGACTAAACCTACTCCTCTAGCCGTACTGTCATTCGTATTCACGTTACTAACCAGGAAAACTAGTGCTGATCACAGAAGGCCGGATAACAGGAAACAAAGTGGATACATATTTTACCTGTTTGTCAATGAATGGACAACAATCACGTCGCCGTCACGGTTTGACAGAGTGGGTGGTGGGGAACTTCTACAACACCAAAAAATCTCATCCACTTTCTGTCAGGTTTGCATCGGGGCTAACTCCAGCATGACGGGCATCAGGTTTGCATCGGGGCTAACTCCAGCATGACGGGCATGGTCACAATGACTGTGACCGTGGTGGTACCCACTGTAACTAAAACTTCATTCTTTTCCGCTCTATCCTATCTGTGACATTGTTGTGAGGCCACATCAAAGACACCGAGAGCCGCACAGAAGGAAGAGATGGAGATATTTAATAACCTTTGCAGTCACAGTTCCCCGTGCAATCTTCACCACCCCCGTATCTGTCTGTTACAAAATATTTAATACCTAATGCTCAGTCCAACCTTAGCGTGTCACCCATGCAGTCATCCGTCAAACTGTCAGTATGTGAATAGGATGTCAGCAAACTCACCAGCTTGTCGCTATCCAGGGTGTCCTAAAAAGAGAATCGATTTGAGACATGTTTTCACTGATCATACTTTGAATATAGAGTACACAGAGTACATGTCGCGCTCACGGATTCTATCATGCCACCCTTGCTTCCAGAGGTCAGATTCTTTAAATAAGCGCAGTGCCACCCCCCCCCCCCCACCCCCAGCCAAAAACAAAAACCCACCACCACCACCACTGACCACCACCAACAACAAAAAACAGCAACAATTTGAGTTCAAAAGTGGCGAATGTGAGCATCTATCCATTAATTTTGTTTGTATGTTAATACCTAATACACAATCCAAGATTAGAGTGTCACCTATGCAGTCGCAGACACTTAATGCCTCTCCTGTCCTCCCCCAGCGCTCTCTCTCTCTCTCTCTCTCTCTCTCTCTCTCTCTCTCTCTCTCTCTCTCTCTCTCTACGGAAAATGGCGGCTGACCTACGGAAGTGTGGTTAACTGCTCGTCAGCATTTGTGTGCTAGTGGTGTTTAGCTGGAGAGTTAGTTCTTTCTTTCTGTACCAAAGTGATTGTAACAGACTGGCAGTGACCGAAGAACCAAGGATGGAAGTGCTGAGGCAAAGTTCACGTAGTTACGGACATGTTTATGTTTTTTCATTTGCTGGTGTGTTTTTGCCGGTTTGTGTCGGACACGTGGATCACCCAGCGTCAGTGGTCTGCTGCCTGATGGCAGATGGTCGCTGTTGACTTGTTCATTGTTAACCTTTGGTGGATCAGGCGCCAGGATGCGGATCAGGAGGTAAAAGAAGACTAGTGCCAAGGATAGCAGCACAACGTCATCTTGTCATTCTTGACAGTTTACTTTATGTGATGCTGTGAATTCATATTCGAACTTGCCGCGTTTTTTTCGCCGGCCAGCCCGGCTGGCTCTCACCAGTTGCCAGTTAGGTCATACCCACCGTTGGCGGTGGGGAGAAAGTACTGACACGCCGTCAAGAGGTCGTAAAAACACTCAGCCAGCAGCGTCGGCTTATCTTTTCCACACCACACAGCTTCGACAGTATTAGCTGCACACCGTCACGCTCCAACCATCTGCAAGCTAAGTTGATCAGATTTTTTTCTGTATTATCATTTGTTAGTTTAGTACTGCCTGTCTGCAGTTTGTTGTTTGAGAAAGGTATTTTTGCTGAAAATTTACGCATGATTTGAATTGTCTAAGTAAAACAAGCGTTCCGTTTAACCTTTTTTTTCTTCTTTTTTTTTGCTCCACATCTCGCCATGTAATGCGCCCCTTGTCTCCCTAGGCCATGAGTTCGCCCCTCCCTCCACCATGATATTGACTACTTAGCCAACACTTCTCTTTAAACTGCAGCCGCCATGGCGCTCCAGAGCTCGTCCAGCTCTCCTCTCTAATCCCGCCACAAGGAGAGCACCCCCTGAGGAAGACGGTGGCCGCTTCAAACGCTGCCTTGGTGAAGGCGTGTCACAGTGAGCAAGTTATGCTCGCTGACCACACCGACACCTTCACCACGAACAGCGGCGCCCCCCGGAAAGCGCTCTACCGTGACGCTCTGCACCCAAGCCCCAAAGGCGCCGTGCGACTTGCGTGCAATGTCAAGTACATGCATGTGGGCCAACCCCGACCTCCCCTTCGACCCCAAGAACGCCCTTCCCATCCGTCACCCTCTGCTAGTGGCCGAGTGCCGTTGCTGGAGACCCCTGATGATGATGAATTGATGCTTAATGTCCTCAGATGTCATGAGACATATTAGGGACAAGTTGTGACCAATGCCGAAGCACGGTGCAATAAATCTTTACGTCCACGGAAACCAGAAGGCTCGTTAGGACGGACAGCACAGGACGTCCACCTCGACTCTCACACAGCTCCTGAACTATGGGAGACCCCTTCGTTTCAGCCACGTTTTAACTGCCCGCCAAGCCAGCACCTCAGAGAGGGCGGTGGGAGCAGCCAGCAGTACAGAAATGGGCCAGCTGTTTCAACCACTCGCGGTCCTTTCCCACCACCTCCACTGCTACAACAACGGCCTGCGGACACGGAAAGCTCCATCCCACAACGACGGCTTGGTGACGCCCCACTACACCATCAGCCTCACCGCTACAGCAGAGGAACCCCCCCAACACCATGATGTCGGCACCACTCCGCCACCCTTCAGTGGCTGGTACGGAGCACATCGACACCCTCTCCGCAGGTGGGCCGCGCCACCGCCGCAGTCCAGCTATGGAGCTCTCCCGCCACGTGGACGTCAGTGTACATACGGGCCCACAGCCCACCCTTCCTTCAACACACAGCAAGCCAGCATCGTCCTGCACCCCCATCGCACCAGTTACTGGGGGGGTGCAGCGGAGACACTTGTGTAACGCAAGCTTGCAGTGTGTGTCCAGCAGTGTGTTTTAACGGTAGTTTATTTCTGTACACACCTGACTGGTGTGTGCTTGTGGCGTGAATGCGTGTATGTGTGTGCGCGCGTGCGCTCGATCGTGCACGCGAACAACTTATAGTTCCTGATATGAGTGCGTTACTCTTACTCTGTAACCAGTACCAGAGACTGACTAACTCCGTATTACTGCGTCAATCATCACGGCGCTACTGTGTGTTGCACTGCCCCGGTCTGTGACACTGACAGACTTGTATACTCATGGCCTTGAGACGATTATAGTTTATAGTATACGTTCAGGATCCTGGTGGACACGTTGGTGTTTTTCATTTGCTGAATACTTTGTGTTTTGCATCTATTCAGGATCACGAACAGTAGTGCCCTCCGTTTGCATTAACTGGTGGGCACGTTAGTATATTCCACTACCTAATTTATACTTCGTGTTAGAAACTGTTCAAGAACCCGAGCGGCTGTGTCTGCTCCCTTTGAATAGTCAACCGGTGGAAACGTTGGGATATTTCATTAGCTGAATAGTTTGTGTCTGCATCTGTCCAAGAACTCGAGCGGCTGTGCCGGCTCCCTTTGGATTGTTAATCGTGTTTCGTGTGGATTCCCTCTGCTTTGTTTTCCGAAATTTGTACTACTAGTTTTGTTGTTCTTGTTGTTTTCAGTTGTATGCGCCATTGTCCTCTGGGATATATATATGTAACATTTAAAGGAACATTTAATCACGCAGAGATTTGAATTTCTGCATTTTTCAGTTCTAGGAACGGATTGTTAGTCAGGGTTTAGCATGTCCAGCGACTGTCTCCGAGTCGGTCACCTTAATGTGTACCACATTCAGAAAGAAATTCATGATCTTAATGTCAGGCATTCAGGCACTTATACATTGTTCGTATGCACATACTATGTACGTACTTTTTTGTTAGGATTGTCACTGATTTGTTTGCTGGACCATTTAATTGTTTGAATTTTAATTTGGAATTGTGTGTGTGTGTGTGTGTGTGTGTGCGTGCGTGCGTGCGTGCGTGCGCGCGTGCGTATGTGTTTGTCTCCCTCTCTCTTTTCTATTTTTTCCCAATATAGTTCATTTTTGTTGTTTATGAACTCTTTTTGCTGATGACTATTTAGTTTATTATAAGCACTATCACAATACTGGAATAAAACATAACCACAACAACATCAACAAAAACTTCATTCTTTTCCGCTCTGTCCAGTTTGGGCAGATCTATCTGTGACATTGTTGTGAGTCTTAATCCATAGTCAAGGACACTGAACACCAACCACAAGGAAGAGATGGCGATAGTTAATACCCTTTACAGCCCTAGTTCCCATGCAATCTTTTCCATTCTGGCATGTATCCGATACAAAGACACATTCTGTCAGGTTTGCATCGGGGCTAACTCTAGCATGACGGGACATGGTCACCATCAGTGTGTCCGTGGTGGCACCCACTGTAACTAAAACTTCATTCTTTTCCGCTCTGTCTAGTTTGGGCAGATCTATCTGTGACATTGTTGTCAGTCTTAATCCATAGTCAAGGACACTGATCATACTTTGAACATACAGTAGGCAGAGTACACGGATTCACGCACTTTTTCACTGATCATACTTTCAACATACAGGAGACAGAGTTCATGGATTCTCGGACGTTTTTCATTGATCATACTTTAAACATACAGCACATGGACGACATGCCGCGTTCACGGATTTTATCATGCCACCTTCCTTCCAGATGTCAGTTTGTTTAAATATGAGCTGTGCCCAAACAAACTAACTTCAAAAGGGCCGAGAAGGAGTTTAATTTCTGCGTCTGCAGTAGCTAATTGCGTGTGCAGGTAATGAAATAGTACATCACACACACACACACACACACGCACGCACGCACGCACGCACGCACGCACGCACGCACGCGCACGCACGCACGCACGCACGCACGCACGCACGCACGCACGCACGCACGCACGCACGCACGCACGCACGCACGCACGCACACACACACACACACACACACACACACAATAGCACATACTCTGACCGTGAAGAAGCAGAACTATGGTGATACCGGAGTTTAACAAGTGTGGGTCAACTGCTACCGGTAAGTTATTTCTGGTGGGCGGTGTCAGCTGAAAATCAACAAGAGCCCAGAGAACCGGGCCCAGCGGTGCAGCCTTCACACAGCTGATGCCCTGTTCCTCTGCCCTGCTTTCACTGATCATACTTTGAGTATAGAGTACACAGAGAAGATGTCGCGTTCACGGATTCTATCATGCCACCATCGCTTCCAGAGGTCCCCTTCTTTAAATACACGTGGTGCCCCCCCCCCCCACCCCCAATTAGAAGCTAATAGCGGGTGCTGATCATGAAATAGTACAACACACACACACACACACACACACACACACACACACACAAACACACACACACAAACACACACACACACACACACAAACACACACACACACACAAACACACACAGACACACACACGTCATCACACACACACACACACACACACACACACACACACACACACACATAAAGACACACGTCATCACACACACACACACACACACACACACACACACACACACACACACACACACACACACACACACACACACACACACAGAGAAAATGGCACATACTCTGACCGTGAAGAAGTAAAACTATGGTCACATAGTACGTCTGAGTTTAACAAGTGTGTCCAGTTTGGGCAGATCTATCTGTGACAGTGTTGTGAGGCCCGATAAAGAACACTGAGCACCACACAGAAGGAAGAGATGGTGATATTTAATATCCTCCGGCAATCATAAGTCCATGTGCAATCCTCTCCAAATAGATAGCGTTGTTTTTCTCGAGTATATCAATTAGTGGCTAGTCGCCTGTTTAGGCACATGCATCAGCTAGGCTTCGTGTGTTAATTATTACTTGAAGGATATCCGCAGCCTTAGCACATACTCTCACCGTGAAGAATTAGAACTATGGTCACATAGTACGCCAGAGTTTAACAAGTGTGGGCCAACTGCTTATTAAGTGGGCCAACTGCTTACTATTTAAACGAGTTTACAGAGGAAAGCCGGCTAACAGGAAACAAAGCGGATTAATATTTTACCTGTTTATCAATAAGTGAACAACAATCACGTCGCCGTCACGGTTTGATAGAGTGGGTGGTGGAACATCTACAACACCAAAAAATCTCATCCACTTTCTGTCAGGTTTGCATCGGGGCTAACTCAAACATGACGGGACACGGTCACAATGAGTGTGTCCGTGGTGGATCCCACTGTAACTAAAACTTCATTCTTTTCCGCTCTGTCCAGTTTGGGCAGATCTATCTGTGACATTGTCGTGAGTCTTAATCCATAGTCAAGGACACTGAGCACCAACCACAAGGAAGAGATGGCGATAGTTAATAACCTTTGTAGCCCTAGTTCCCATGCAATCTTTTCCACTCCGGCATCCATCCAATACTAAAAAATGTTAATACCTCATACACACTCCTAGCTTGCAGTGTCACCTATCCAATAATGCATCTAAAGCGAAGACTTAACACTATCGGCATGTGAATAGGATCTCAACAAACTCACCGAGACAATGAGCACCCTGATCTCCTGAAAAAGAGAATATCGACATTAGACATGTTTTCACTGATCATACTTTGAACATAAATTAGACATGGATTCTATCATTCTTTTCACTGATCATGCTTTCAACATACAGTACACAGAGTACGTGGCTTCTATCATTCTTTTCACTGATCATGCTTTGAACATACAGTAGACACAGTACATGGATTCTATCATTGTTTTCAGTGATCACACGTTGAACATACAGTAGACAGAGTACATGGATTCTATCATTGTTTTCAGAGATCACACGTTGAACATACAGTAGACAGAGTACATGGATTCTGTCATTGCTGTCACTGATCATGCTTTGAACATACAGTAGACAGAGTACATGAATTATATGATTGTTTTTACTGATCATACTTTGAACATACAGTAGACAGAGTGCATAGATTCTCGCACTTTTTTCACTGATCATACTTTGAACATACAGTACATAGAGGACATGCCGCGTTCACGGATATTATCATGCCACCTTCCTTCCAGATGTCAGTTTCTTTAAATAAGGGCTGTGCCCAAACGAACTAATTTAGCTAATTGCGCGTGCAGGTAATGAAATAGTACAACACACACACACACACACACACACACACACACACACACACACACACACACACACACACACACACACACACACACACACTCTCTCTCTCTCTCTCTCTCTCTCTCTGACCGTCACACAGTACGCCGGAGTTTAACAAGTGTGGGCCAACTGCTACCGGTCAGTTATTTCTGGTCAGCGGCGTCAGCTAAAAATCAACAAGAGCCCAGAGAACAGGGCCCAGCGGTGCAGCCTTCACAGAGCTGATGCCCTGTTCCTGTGGTAGCAGTAGTAGCTGACTAAACCTACTCCTCTAGCTGTACTGTTATTCGTATTCACTTTACTAACCAGGAAAACTACTGTTGTTCACCGTTAAAGAGAACTGATCGTTTGCAGTGAACTATTTAAACGAGGGTACAGAGGCTGGCCTGCTAAGACCGAACTGCAGAAGTCTAGGCGAGACAGAACAAGACAAGTGACAGGTTTCTTTGTTGCGTCCGGGTGAAGACAATGTCGAATTGAAGTGTGGGAGCTCTAGGTAGTTAAATTTACAGATGTAGTTAATTTCATCTGGTATTTTCTTTATGAAGGTAGACCCTGAGGTTCTTTACTGTATCAGAGTTTAACAAGTGTGGGCCAACTGCTACCGGTTAGTTATTTCTGGTCAGCGGTATCAGCTGAAAATCAACAAGAGCCCAGAGAACAGGGCCCAGCGGTGCAGCCTTCACACAGATGATGCCCTGTTCCTGTGGTAGCAGTACTAGCTGACGAAACGTACTCCTCCAGCATTACTCACCAGGAAAACTAGTGCTGTTCGCCTTTAGAAAAGCTGATAGTTTTTAGTGCAGAATTTAGACGAGTTTATGGAGGGAGGCCGATGAGAGGAAAAGATGGCGATATTTAATACCCTTTGCAGACCTATTTCCCGTGACGAAATTGGACGGGCATGGTCACAATGACTGTGACTAAAACTTCATTCTTTTCCTATCTGTGACATTGTTGTGAGGCCACATCAAAGACACCGAGAGCCGCACAGAAGGAAGAGATGGAGATATGTAATAACCTTTGCAGTCACAGTTCCCCGTGCAATCTTCTCCACCCCCGTATCTGTCTGTTACAAAACATTTAATACCTAATACTCAGTCCAACCTTAGCGTGTCACCTATGCCGTCATCCGTCAAACTGTCAGTATGTGAATAGGATGTCAGCAAACTCACCAGCTTGTCGCTATCCAGGGTGTCCCGAAAAGAGAATCGATTTGAGACATGTTTTCACTGACCATACTTTGAATATAGAGTACACAGAGTACATGTCGCGCTCACGGATTCTATCATGCCACCCTTGCTTCCAGAGGTCAGATTCTTTAAATAAGCGCAGTGCCACCCCACCCCCCACCCCCAACCCCTCCAGCCAAAAAAACAACCCACCACCACCACCAACAACAACAACAAAAAACAGCAACAATTTGAGTTTAAAAGTGGCGAATGTGAGCTTAATTTGTGCGTCTGCAGTAGCTGATTGCGAGTAGTAGTAGTAACTTGGTGTTTTACGGCTAATTGCGGGTGCTGGTGATGAAATAGTGCAACACACACACACACACACACACACACACACACACACACACACACACACACACACACACACACACACATGTTGCGGCGTTGTATTTTCATCAAAGAGGTGGAGCGGGATTGTGGATCGATTTGTCCTGGTTATGTTCTCTCTGTTCCCGTCTCTGTTCAGCCAAGGTATCTCCTTCTGCAGTTACATCAGCACACATACAGCGCACGCCGGCAAAGAAAACCGTGGAGTTAAATGTATCATAATTTACACACGCAACATTTACTCATTAATCAACAAAGGCTGCAGCTGCAAAAGACAAAGGAAAATACACGAAGAAACCTTTCTCACAGTGCGTGATGAAACGAACAACCCATCATAACAAACTGTAAATGTTGCAGCTCACAATCGTAAAAGTCGGAAATTTGAGACCACCTGACCACGCTTACTAGATCCAGTTACAATTATGCGGGTGTTAACCATCTCGGAAAGTGGAGTGAGCCGGTTTGGCCTAGCAGTAAGGCGTTAGGCTGGTAAGCAGAGGGACCTCGGTTTGAATCTACTTCGGCTCTCCATTCTCTCCAAAAGTTGTGGTCTGTGGACACTGTCTTGTGATTTTGTCCCTCACAATTAATGAAACATTACAGTGTCTCTCATCGCTGCCCATCTTAAAGCAAGTCATTCTGGTGGTGACAGTGTAGCGATGGGTATATGATCTACCTCTCCCCACCTCCGTACCCCCCCCCCCCCCACAGCCCCCCCCCTCCTCCTCGTCCCTAATAATCCTTATGGTTTCTGTGGACTTTAAGCACCATGTTTACTTACTTACTTACTCGAAAACTGGCGAATTCGATGTTGGTTAAGTAATTAGAGCAAAACACTCAACGACAGGATTCAATTGCACTATCTTTCGGCATTCCAAATACAGGCCAAAGTGTAAAGGAAATAAATACGCCTCGGTCTTGTGACAAACTTTCATTTTTTCTTTACTTCAGTGTGAAGTTAAACTGGAATGGTGCGTAACTCTTTATGGACATGATAAGGAAAGAAAACAAGTTATTAACACATCAAGGTAAACTATCTGAGGCTAAAAACAAGTATATAATTAGGTCACTACGTAACGTTACTTCACGTAACACGGGTACCCAGTGCCCTATTTCGGACTACACCTTCTCTGCCGTAAAGGAAGTAGCCATCGCAGATTTGACGACAAAACGATTTTAGTATGATTTTTAACAAATGTCCTCGTCGCTATGACATAGCAGATTTTGAGTGAAACCAGTAGGCCTCAATACGTCGACAGGTAGCTATGACATAGCAGATTTTGAGTGAAACCAGTAGGCCTCAATACGTCGACAGGTAGCTATGACATAGCAGATTTTGAGTGAAACCAGTAGGCCTCAATACGTCGACAGGTAGCTATGACATAGCAGATTTTGAGTGAAACCAGTAGGCCTCAATACGTCGACAGGTAGCTATGACATAGCAGATTTTGAGTGAAACCAGTAGGCCTCAATACGTCGACAGGTAGCTTTGACATAGCAGATTTTGAGTGAAACCAGTAGGCCTCAATACGTCGACAGGTAGCTTTGGAAGATTGTGTTGCAATATGTAGCAACTAAACATTGTTCACTGCATGAAAATCGTTCTCGGTAAACACCAAACAGCAGTACAGAAAAAATAAACACACACAAAATAACAACCAAT
Source organism: Alviniconcha strummeri (assembly GCA_963584105.1). NCBI lineage: Eukaryota > Metazoa > Mollusca > Gastropoda > Provannidae > Alviniconcha > Alviniconcha strummeri. Next base: position 204,975 of record OY757558.1, on the reverse strand, counting down.
CGCATAGTATTAGAAATTTGCGGAAATATTGTTGAAATACCTGTCCAAAATAGCCTAATAACGATGTTTAGTGACTAGGGTGGCCTACAGTCTCGTTCCAAACGTCTAAAAATTAGGCGCCTAGGCAGTTTTGCGTTATGACAGGTAGAACGAGAGACAAAGTGGATTCATGTTTTACCTGTTAATGAATGAACAACAATCACTTCGCTGTCATGTTTTTATAGAGTGGGTGGTGGGGAAGTTCTACGACACCAAAAATGGTGCTTTGACCTGATCGGCTTTCTGTGTGATTTGCATCGGGGCTGACTCTAACATGACGGGCTTGGTCACAGTGAGTGCGTACGTCGTGGTTTCCAGTGTAACTGAAATGTCATCGTTTTCCACTCTGCCCAGTTTCCATAGATCTATCTGTGACATTGCTGTGAGCCTTAATAGGTAGGCAAGGACACTGAGCGCCAACCACAAGGAAGAGAGGGTGATATTTAATTTCTGCGTGAGCAGTAGCCAAATTCCGGTGCTGGTGGTCACATAGTACAACACACACACACACACACACACACACACACACACACACACACACACACACACAAACACACACACTCACTCACTCACTCACACACTTACACCCACATACATAAACACACACACACACACACACACACACACACACACGCACGCACGCACGCACGCACGCACGCACGCACGCACGCACGCACGCACGCACGCACGCACGCACACACACACACACACTTACACCCACACACACACACACACACACACACACACACACACACACACACACACACACACACACACACACACACACACCAGCAGCAGGAAGATCATTGATGCTGGACTGCAGGCGGCTGTTTCTTTGATGGGACTAATTAGCTGTGTAACTGAGTATCATCAGCAAACACCTGATGTGAGATGGCCTGGCTAGAGGGAATGTGAAAGAGTGGCTATGTGTATGAAATGAACGGAACTGGGCCTAAAACTGAGCCCTGAGTGCCCAGTCTTCCCCACGACGGCATCTGTCCATTTCTAAGAGAAATATATAAAAACAATTCACAACCCTGTCTATGAGTATCCTATATCCAGTCACCCATGTAAAAGACAAGACTTCAAAAACCATCAGTATGTGAATAGGATGTCAACAAACTCACCAGTACGACGTAACGGACAGAATGAAAAAGAGCACCGACATTATCAATTCATCAATCTAAATTGGAAGCTCAGATACAGATATATACGTTGTATGAGCCGCAATAATATAACGCTATAATAGCAATACATTATTATAATACAACAACATTAATCGAACATAAAAGTAAACTGAGATATGCCCTGAAGATAATACACAATTATATTATTGCCTTTTAGAGCAAATTAATACAGTGTACATGGATTCTATCATTCCTCTTTTGCTTCCAGCGGTCAGATTCTTTAAATACACGTAGTGCCCAAAGAAACTCAGTTGAAAAGTGTAGACTGGACGTTCAAGACACACTTCTAAAATATAGATATACAATTAAACAGTTAAAAAGTATCACCTATCCGGTCACCCGTCAAAGCAGAAGACTTAAAACTATCGGCATGTGAATATACCTTTGGCCAAATCGCTTCGCTTGCTTAAAAAGCCCCTCCACATTATGTATCAAGCAATCAAAATGGTATTTCCTAGGAACAAATCCACATGTATACATGTTGCAAGGACATCATATAATACAGTAATAATAATACAATACTATAATACAACACCAATCTAACAAAAAAGCACACTCATGCACGCCCTTAAAATAATATGCAATTATATTATTGTTGTTAAAACTAAACACTCTCCACGAGTACATAGATTATTTTCACTGATCATACTTTGAACATACAGTAGACCGAGTACAAGTATTCTGTCATTACTCTTAAGAATTAGAACTATGGTCACATAGTACGCCAAAGTTGAACAAGTGTGGGCCAACTGCTTATTAACTGGGCCAACTGCTTACTATTTAAACTGGTTTAAAGAGGAAGACCGGCTAACAGGAAACAAAGTGGATTAATATTTTACTTGTTTATCAATAAATGAACAACAATCACGTCGCCGTCACGGTTTGATAGAATGGGTGGTGGGGAACTTCTACACCACCACAAAATCTCATCCAGTTTCTGTCAGGTTTGCATCGGGGCTAACTCAAACATGACGGGACACGGTCACAATGAGTGTGTCCGTGGTGGCTCCAACTGTAACTAAAACTTCATTCTTTTCCGCTCTGACTAGTTTGGGCAGATCTATCTGTGACATTGTTGTGAGTCTTAATCCATAGTCAAGGACACTGAACACCAACCACAAGGAAGAGATGGCGATAGTCAATACCCTTTACAGCCCTAGTTCCCATGCAATCTTCTCCATCCCGGCATGTATCCAATACTAAGAAATGTTAATACCTTATACACATTCCTAGCTTACAGTGTCACCTATCCAATTATGCATCTAAAGCGAAGAGTTAAAACTACCAGCAAGTGAATAGGATCTCAACAAACTCACCTCGACCGTGGGCGCATTGATCTCCTGAAAAAGAGAATATCCACATTAGACATGTTTTCTCTGATCATACTTTGAACATACAGTAGACATGGATTCTATCATTCTTTTCACTGATCATGCTTTCAACATACAGTACACAGAATACGTGGCTTCTATCATTCTTTTCAATGATCACACGTTGAACATACAGTACACAGAGTACATGGATTCTATCATTGTTTTCAGTGATCACACGTTGAACATACAGTAGACAGAGTACATGGATTCTATCATTGTTTTCAGTGATCACACGTTGAGCATACAGTAGACAGAGTACATGGATTCTATCATTGTTTTCAGTGATCACACGTTGAACATACAGTAGACAGAGTACATGGATTCTATCATTGCTGTCACTGATCATGCTTTGAACATACAGTAGACAGAGTACATGAATTATATGATTGTTTTTACTGATCATACTTTGAACATACAGTAGACAGAGTGCATAGATTCTCGCACTTTTTTCACTGATCATACTTTGAACATACAGTACATAGAGGACATGCCGCGTTCACGGATTTTATCATGCCACCTTCCTTCCAGATGTCAGTTTCTTTAAATAAGGGCTGTGCCCAAACAAACTAACTTAGCTAATTGCGCGTGCAGGTAATGAAATAGTACAACACACACACACACACACACACACACACACACACACACACACACACACACACACACACACACACACACACACACACACACACACTCTGACCGTCACACAGTATGCCGGAGTTTAACAAGTGTGGGCCAACTGCTACCGGTCAGTTATTTCTGGTCAGCGGTGTCAGCTAAAAGTCAACAAGAGCCCAGAGAACAGGCCCAGCGGTCCAGCCTTCACACAGCTGATGCCCTGTTCCTGTGGTAGCAGTAGTAGCTGACTAAACCTACTTCTCTAGCTGTACTGCCATTGGTACTCACGTTACTAACCAGGAAAACTAGTGCTGTTCACAGACAGCGGAAGGCCGGATAACAGGAAACAAAGTGGATAGATATTTTACCTGTTTGTCAATGAATGGACAACAATCACGTCGCCGTCACGGTCTGACAGAGTGGGTGGTGGGGAACTTCTACAACACCAAAGAAATCCCATCCACATTCTGTCTGGTTTGCAACGGGGTTAACTCTAGCATGACGGGACATAGTCACCATGTGTGTGTCCGTGGTGGTTTCTACTATAACTAAAACGTCATTTTTTTTCCGCTCTGTCCAGTTTGGGCAGATCTATCTGTGACATTGTTGCGTAGCCAAATTAAGGACACCGAGATCCGCACAGAAGGAAGAGATGGAGATATGTAATAACCTTTGCAGTCACAGTTCCCCGTACAATCTTCTCAACCCCAGAATCTAAACGCTAAAACGTTTTTAGTACCTAATACTCAGTCCAACTTTAGCGTGACACCTACGCAGTCATCCGTCAAACTGTCAGTATGTGAATAGGATGTCAACAAACTCACCAGGTTGTCTTGAAAAGAGAATCGATTTGAGGTATATTTTCACTGATCATACTTTGAATATAGAGTACACAGAGTACATGTCGCGTTCGCGGATTCTATCATGCCACCCTTGCTTCCAGAGGTCAGATTCTTTAAATACACGTGGTGCACCCCCCCCCCCCCCCCCCATTAGCAGCTAATAGCGGGTGCTGATCATGAAATAGTACAACACACACACACACACACACACACACACACACACACACACACACACACACACACACACACACACACACACACACACACACACACACACACACACACATAAACACACAGAGACACACACACGTCATCACACACACACACACACACACACACACACACACACACACCTCCACACACACACACACACACACACACACACACACACACACACACACACACACACACACACACACACACACACACAGAAAATGGCTGACCGTGAAGAAGTAAAAGTATGGTCACACAGTACGCCAGAGTTTAACAAGAGTGGGCCAGCTGCTCTCAGTGGGTTGTGGGGAATTTCTACAACACTGAAGTGTGCTTTGACCTGATCCGCTGTCTGTCTGATTTGCATCGGGGCTAACTCTAGCATGACGGGCTTGGTCACAATTAGTGTGTCCCTGGTGGTTCCCAGTATAACTAAAAGTTCATCGTTTTCCACTCTGTCCAGGTCACCTGTACTTTCGGAAAAGCAACGCTCTCGTTCAGCCATCTTACTACGGAAGAATATAGGGATACACCGTACTTATGTCCAGTAAAAGCAAATGTTAGAGGTCTGTAGATCATTTTCACTAACGCCATAAGTATCATCGAAATACTTTTAGTTTACGACTGTATTCCTACTTCCCTGTTGAACAGTGTATCGATGGTAGGGCTTGGGGAGTCACTGACAACAAGGAATAGAAAAACATGTCAGTCTCGGCCAGAAGCCCTCTGTTGTGAACAATAGGTTCAGATCGATTAGGTGACACGCGTTTAGACCTAAACAGTATACACCTACACTGAGACGAGTGCTGTTGCCAACTTTAAATCCACAAGTTTCTGTCGCAGTTGGTAAGTTCCATCAAATCTATTTTCTTGTTTGCCGCTGAATATGTTTTATTGGTATTTCAACGCTATCAATCGGAATGCGATGGAATTAAAAAAGAAGAGTTATGGACTGCATTGTATGACTGATTTCGAAGACGTGCGAATAGACGAATTAAAACTTGGTCTCCTGGGACTGAGAAAACAGTAAGAGGTGTTGGACTCGGATCATTGGTATGTACCATTCTACTGTGACCTATTTGTGCATTATTTTGTGTTGCTGTACACAGCGTAAAAACTATCTGTTTTGAAAAGAAAACAGTTCCATCCCGCCCTGGCTGTGAGGACACTTCCAATCAAACTTCTGTAGACAGATTCTAGAGTACGTTAAAACGTTTTAGTTTTCTGAGAAGATAGAGTCTCTGCTGGGCTTTTTTGATCACAAACTCTACGTTTCCAGTGAAGCACAGCGTCTGGTCAACTGCTGTGCCAAGGTACTCGAATGAACTATTTCGGCTTCTTGCTGACTGAAATAGATTGCTTTTGGAGTGCTTCCCGCTCAACTCTTGCCACACATTAACTCTTTAGTTTTACCAACATTCAGTTCAAGAAAGCTCTTCTTAAACCAGTCTCTCAACTGCTCCATCTGATGAAAATAATCAGACAGACTGGTTTTGTCTTTCAGACCACAGATCAGAGCAATATCATCTAAGTACCTGATGAAACTTTGGATTGCATTGTTGATAGACATTTTGTTTGTGTACAGCGAAAAAAAGAACTCGAGAAAAAACATCCCCCCGAGAAACACCAGTGTTCAGTTCAAGTTCATCGGACCCAAATCCATCCAAGCTGACATGCTGCGGTTGATCGCTCAAAAACTCTCTTAGCCAGAAAATAATCCTATGGTTAACATTCAGATCCAGATTTTGTAAGCGACACGAAATAATGATACATGTCTTGGATGGTTCCAGTACAAAGTTTCAGCGAAAGTTTGTGGATTCCCCTTACTGTGACTTTTGTAAAGACGATGAAGAAACGTTTCTGCACATGTTTTGGGAGTGTCCCAAAGTTCAAGATCTTTGGTTGGAGGTACAGGACTACCTACACAAACATTTTGAACATTGTACAAATATCACCTTTTGAAAGGAACTGATCGCAGTAAACATGCAAGAATCATCCGGCCCGCTTACGGCCAATGCTTGCGAGCCGATCCGGACCGGATACGAATCGGATCCGGCATGTTAATTTGGATTATTCTGGGTGTTAGAGCAAATTTGGTCACCTATAGAATTATTGATCTGTGTATTATTATTGCCAAGTACCATACTTTCACTTCAAAACTACAAGGCACCACACTGCTTGTACCGCTTTTGTGCAAAATATAAAGAATAGAGCTGCAGTCTTGAAGGCTTAGGAATGGCTTAGGCCATTCTGTCTTTTTATAGTGATACTGTCAGTGTTGACTAGATAATGCCTAAAACAGCGCATGCACATTGTTGAGAGAACACGGCCTGCCAGAAACTCACCCAACATCGAGTGTTAATCAGAGGGGAAGGAAGGAATATGACGATGTCAAATTAAACCCCCGTGACTCTGCACCAGAGTGAATGAGTGCTTAACTACACCAAAGCTTCGAATTCATACATAGTGATCGAGTGTATTCGATGATGAATTTTCTTTTATTGAGTTGTGAAACAGTAGTCAAAGAGTGGCACGTATGCTGTTAGCTAACAATCTCTTCATGTTCCAGTGTTTTCCTCTGTTGATTCTGTCTTAATTTTTAACCTAAAGGTATGTAGGTTGTTCTATTTTATTTTCAACGTCAGTTTTACCATATTTATCCACACACAGGAAGCGACAACAAGTTGACATTTAATAATGAATAAATGCATTGAATTTATGAGTCTAAGTTTAATTGATTAATTAGAAATATTGGTATCAACGTAGACAAAACTATTGTTCTGAACTGGTATAAATGTGATTGCTATTTTTTTCCTTTTCTTCTGAATTATTACAACTGCGATTTTCATACTGTTTTCGACAAATGTCCTCAAGTCAAAACATGCAACACGTCAACGATAATAACGCACGCACGCACTCACGCACGCACGCACGCACCCACACACCCACCCACCCACCCACACACACACACACACACACACACACACACACACACACACGCACGCACGCACGCACGCACGCAAACACACACACACACGCACGCACGCACGCACGCACGCACGCACGCACGCACGCACGCACGCACACACACACACACACACACACACTCGCAGTATATATTCAATTTATGTAGAACGATAAGTAAGCTTTTAAAATAAATATAAAATAAAACTATCAGCTGCAATTCACAGGTTTGGTCAAATTGTCTATTATATGTGTCTTGCTTAACCTTCGTCGCACTACGCTATATCCCTTATAGTGGGTTCACATGTCGCAGAAGTTTGAAACTTTCCAAAAGTTGCAGATCTTTGCTACTACAGGAAATATTTTAGTCACAGTAATAATAATAATGAAAAAATAAATAAAAATACCGGCCGGTGGTAGGCCAGAAACACATACGCAAACAGGTAGTACTTATTAGAATATTTAAACGTATGGTTTCGGTAGACTACTCCTTTCAATCAAAAAAGAAGTATCAGAAACCTTGTCTTTTACTTGTCCAGTAACAGCTTTGCCAGTTTCCTATCGTAGACGTCTAACCTTGTGCACCGCTCTCTCCACTTCTCCACCTGGTCACCCAGGTTTACCAGCCACGACCTGTATCTACGTTGTCGGTCTCTTGCCTGTCGAGCTAAACTTTTTTGTTTGTTTTGTTTTGTTTGTGTGTGTGTGTGTGTGTGTGTGTGTGTGTGTGTGTGTGTGTGTGTGTGTGTGTGTGTGTGTGTGTGTGTGTGTGTGTGTGTGTGTGTTCCTCCGAAGATAAATGTTATAACTCCAAATTATCTCTGCTTTGATTGCATAATCTTGAAAAAAGGGAAAGAGCTATGAAGATATAAACACCACTGTTTCATTTAAGTTCTCCATTGCTTTCGTTCAACGGGCTATTTGCTCCTATAATAGCACATGAAAGAATGTATTTATTATCTATTAGCACAAGAGAAGGCGGCACACAAAACAAAACAAAACATGTCCCGTCCCGTGTTCTCTTGTTGAATGTTGCCGGGGTGGTGGTTTGAATGTAGATTTCGATCCACTGGCAGGTTCGTTCATACCGCACTGTCTGACCCAACGCTGAACACCAACATCAAGTTATGGTTCGTGGCTTCTTCTTTTTTTATTACAGTCGTAGTTGTAGTTGTTATAGTTGTTGATGTATATAGTTGTTGTTTTGTTTTGTTTTTTAATGTTTTTTATTTTCACCCTGTACAAGAAAAGAAGAAGAAAAATATCAGAACAATTTGCCAGTCAGCATTATATCAGCCGCATAAAATAACAGCAATACTAGACAGAAGACTCCTTCAACAACCTTCAAGACAAACACTTGGAACAGTAAAATATCAGACATAAGGTAACTGCTGAAAACATTTCAGGTCAATACATTCAGCACTCCTACAAGGAATAATGTGGACCATAATATATTTTCAACTATAACAGCAGGCACAAGGTTACAAATCCTACTTCACAGCCGCATGAACCATGATTATAACCCCCCAAACAAATTAAATGACAAAATAATAGAATAAATACATAAAGCCCTTTCTTAATTGGGCGGATATTTGTTCGCGAACCTAGTTGGAAGTATTCGGCGAATCTAGTTGGTTCTTAATTGGGCCAACATTTCTTCGCGAACCTAACTGGAAGTATTCGTCGAAGCTATATTCGGGGTGCAAAAAGCTTCGCTCAACATGTTCTGGGAACATTCGCCCTATTCGACGATCATTGCCTCTGACTGGCTGAGAGCAGAGCTCTCCTGTGGATGAAGAAAAAATAAAAATAAAAATGGTGTCGCTAGGTTCTTCACTCGCTTCGGAGGGAATTTGTTTATTTGTTGACTTGTGGGAGGCGCAGCCTTGTCTCGGAGACCCAGAATGAGATAGTAGTTAGTTGAAGTACCCTGTGAGGGATAATGAAAGTATATTGACTTGATTTGACTTTAGCCTACATTTTCGATCATGCTGTCTGCTGCGCGTCTGCCGCAAGTTCAGGCCGAAGCTTGCATCTCATTACAAGCCAGTTGAGAACGAAGTAAAGTTTGAACTGTCCGAACCATGTTCGGTGAACTAAAAGTTCAATTAAGAAACGAATCATAGTTCGTCGAACTGTGCGATGTATGTTCGGCGAAGAAACATTCGCCCAGTAAGACAAACAAGCAAATGAGCCATGAAATTAAACCTATCAGCTACCATAGAAGAAATATCAATATCACAATAAAGCAAAAGTCCAAGGTTTTTAAGTATGCGAAATGACCATCGAAATGATTGACAAATGTGTCACTAGTTTCAGATTAGATTAAATTAAAAAAATCTGTTTAATTGGCTTTTTAATCGATTTTATTTTCTGTAGGCTTCCTCGGAAGTGACGTCAGTCTGGGGAATCAGTGCGGTTGCCATCTTAGATTCTTTAGTAATCTGTGTATGCGTGGTCGACAAAAAAGTTAACTATGCCGGCCTACTGTGTTGCTGCGAACTGTAACAATTCGCAGACGACCCCAGGTATAACAATGCACGAGCTCCCGCGCAATCGACCCGCAGTGAGGCGAAAGTGGATTTTTATACAATCTAAACCAGTTGACTTTCTTGCTGCGCCGCATCACGCGCATTTGTGTAGCGAGCACTTCAGTGAGTGCGATTTCGCAAACCCCATGGAATACCGCATGGGGTTTGCTTCGAAGCTGACACGATGTTCCGGTACTCTTTCAAAATCCTGCCTGACAGGCTCAAACTGATACGGCTGTATCCTTGTGGGTCTCTCGGGCAAAGTATCAGTTTCGTCTTCGGAGCTCGACTTGTCCATTTTGCAGCGACTCCCCAGAGTGACGTAGTAGGCATATGGTCACGTGATTTGGGCGTCATGGCGACGCTTTCGGTACGACAGAAAATGCCTTTTTTCCCCCGTGCATTTATAACCCCCAGATCACAGTTTCACCTACATCATCGTTCTCAGCGAGCTTTAAAGGAAATCGTGTCAAAAATCACCCCTAACCTCGGACTTGCCCTTCAAAAACACTGGCTAGAAGCACATACCTTATCAGTTTGATAAAGGTGGTCCCCAAAAAGTTATCGGTTAGGGCATGGATAGCTGATGACCGGTGATGTAAAAATTCTCCTTTTTTTTTTTTTTTTTTTTTTGGCATAACATTATGACATCACTTCGATGATGACATCATAAGTACTTCTATTAGGAACTCAGGGGACAGAACTCTGTCACCCTAATACTGAAAAATACCAAACATCACAATTATTTCACCAACTTAGCAGAACCCATCCTCCTACTCTCACAACAATATTTATCATGAACTGGTACACTGACAACCAAGACTACATCTAAATTCTAATGAAGAAGTTCCCCCCAAACTGCATATTAAATACAATTATCCCCACTCAATTCTTGACGTAGATGCAATTAAACTACATAATGATAACCTAGCAAATTCCAGTCTCTAATAGTCTACACAATCTCTGTGGACGCAAAGCAACACTGAACTGGAACTTTACAAAATATCACTGTTACATGTACATATATTCCTAGACATTCTTTTCAGTTTTGTCATTCTTGCCATCAGTAACTACTTCTAGAGCCATTCCTTCCTTCCACTCTTCCTTCTCCTTTCTATAATCTTGCTTCAGATTATTGATATCTTAATGACGTCAAGATGATTTTGCCATCATTTCAATGAGCCAAACACATAGGGTGGCAGGGGGGAATTTCGTCCACTCGCTCGGTTGGGGGAGCTTCGACCACCCAAACAAGTTGTGAACTGCACTCAATACTACGAATCAACCCCTACAATTGAACTTTCCCAATCTGTAACATCAGCTTCATAATGGATCAGTCCACAAACGAAACAAAAAACGAGTGATTGTTACAAGTAGCGTGTGAGAAAACCTGTTCTACTTTGGGAGCCTTGCTATTTGCTTGGCAAAAAAACCCATAGTGTGGGTTGTACGAAAAGCAAGGATCGAATACTGTTGGCAGATTTTGTTTGTTTTGAAGTTCAGCATTTGCCACGATCTGCCCACTTAAATTCTTCCTAATGATGGCATTTTGATGTCGTTTTAAATCTGCGTGTCCTTTCTTATTTTTACATCAGCTTCTTCTTGTCTGTCTTCTTCTTTGCTCCCTTCTTCTTTTATTATTATCTATTTTTCTTGCATTTGACGAAGACAGTTTTCTGTCAAAAGCGCTTGTGTTTCCTTGTTTCCTTGTGTTACGTCGTATAGGTGAATACATTTCCCTAGTTCTGTTCTATCAGTTTTGTCAACCTCACCAGTAGTTGTTCACTCATTCCTCAGAAAAAGAATGTTTTCTTTCATTTTCATGAAATCACACGGGTAGTTGTGTTGTATACTACTCTGTGATTTGTCAAAGGTGTCTACAAACCACAATGAGCATGTGTTGGTTGAGCCAGTGTGACAGAATCGTGTCTCGAAGCGTGCATGGGAATCAAATATACCTCTTTGGATGAATTTCCCCCAGGCCAACCTAAAATGTTTGAAAGAACACTAGACATCATTTCAATGTTCGTCTTGGCAATTTCAAACATGATTTGTTTGTTTGTTCTGTTCCCTATCAAAAAACAAAAAACAAAAAACAAAAAACAATTAGGAAAATGAAACTATTTCACACAGACTGTCCAGATTAAAAAAATTAACATTGACAAAAAATAATTTATATATGACATGTACACAAAACTGAGGTGGTTCCGGTATCCTATCAATGATGTCATACTGAAACGCGGGAAAGAGCTCGTGAAAAGCGTGTTAGTAACACTGTCGGGAAAGTCCTCTTCTAAAATCGTTATAAAATCAACTGCACGTTCAATCACAAAACATTTAACGCTGATCATGTTCGTTTAACCTCCTCTAAGCACACAAGAAGTTTAGCCACCGAAGGAGAGTTCCTTTAAAGCTGGGCTGTATTAACTGTGTTCAAGGGGAGGTAGTTTAAAAAGAATAAAAAAATAAAAAAAAAGTAAAGCCAAGCAGACCGGGAACCACTCTGTATGAGTGGCTCCCAACCTGCCTGGCTTTATTTGGTCAAGTGGGTGTCCCACTGGAACACGCTGCCCACCACCAAAACCCCACGAACTGGTCAAGCAACTTCCAGTCTGCAGCGTCCGCTTGACCTGTCTACTTCTGGGCGGCTCTTTCTTCTGTTTCTGTACATATCCCGGATGGGGCCTCACCTCACACCATGCAACTGCAGCCAATAGGCAATAAAAATAAAACACTCCACAACGAAACAAAGCTCATTTGCTTTACCAGCATGCTCATTTATGTCCTTTCCAGCCACCTTTGAAAATTTCCACAATTATTCACTTTCACAAGTTGAAAAAAAAGAAAACAACAAAACAACAACAACATTGTCATGTTACCCAAAACTCACGCAATCTCGCCCCCCCCCCCCCCCCTCCCCTTTCCTTCACCTCTCCCCGCCACACTTTGCCACCACACCACACCCACACCATATACGCAGATAATTAATCTGTACTTCTGCAGAGATTTCAGCAGATAAATTTAAGTAATTTTAAAGTTTATTTTAATATTTTTGATGATGCAATTTCAGTAACTAACTTGTTCAGTCAGTCAGTTTTTGTAACTGTGAATTTATTGGGTTTTAATTTTTAAATGAAGCATAAACACCACCAGAGTTATGTTATTGATCAATAATTTGTCTTTTTACTTTCGTACGTAAATAATCTGTGTTTCAGCTGTCTTGCACAGGATTATACCTATTGTGAGGCGTTACTGAGCTTCTTCAGCATGTTTGTAGCAAAGAGATGTCTGTAATCACGTGACGTGCATTACGTCATTAGGGCGGCTAGGTTGATTTCCGAAGATGAGTCACAACGCACCACTTCCAGCCGTAAGCCCCGCCCCTTTCGGGGAGTCTGGCAAGCGACCCGAAAAGATGTCTGCATGCCGAATCCAAAAGTACTCTCGATATCTTGCCAGAAGACCTGTCGCTGTTGTGTTTTGGACGTTAAGCACCATGTTTACTTGTAACACCTCTTCAAAGCTCAGGAGTTGTGTGAAAGTCGAGGTGGCCGTCCTGGGCTCCCCGACCCTATTAAGCCCTGTGGTTTATGTGGCTGTAAAGCAACATTGAACCGAACTGTTAAGATTCAAATAAACAGTGTAGGTTATAAATGCAAGGTGAAAGGGAAAAGGATGATGTTGTCGGTGTTAGTCAATAAAATGTTGCCTTGTGACTTTGCCCCTCACAATTAATGGAAGATGGCTTACACCGCTGTTAATGCAGAATCATTCTGGTGGTGACAGTGTTGCGTTAGTATAGTTTCCCTTCCCCCTACCTCTTTGAGTTCGGTTCCCTCCAATACCTCGGCGTTTAGTAAGTCTAACATCACCACCACCACCAACTACAAGAGTTGGGTAGGAAGGAGGGGGCCGCCAAGAAAGAGATGCAATATGAAGAATTAAGTGATCAGATGTAAAATGGCATGTGCCACCATACAAAATATGGGTATTTATGATCGGTGTGAGAAAGATGTTAAAAATTGTCGTCCACATTCTTTGAGGCCAGAGGATGGTCTTTTAACGATAGATAAGGATGTTCTTTGTTTGTTTGTTTGTGTTCATCTTAGATCAAAGGGGACAAAGTCATAAAGACAATAAAAATGCTGGATCGCTGTACATGAAGCAGTTCACGTCTTAGAGCGGCTATGCCTATTGTTCATATTACTTTTCGCCGTTTATATTACACTTCACTGATCAAGCTACATTTTGCTGATCACAGCATGTACCGTTACTGCTTTTTACTGTTTATATTACATGTTTATATTCATTGTTACTGTTTACGATTCTACGCGTTCATAATATGTTACAATATTATAAAACAGATTTTCACCTTAGACATCATTGCCCACAATTTTCACTTTTATGTAGCTTTTTGCAGTCCGTGATGGAAAATTGAAATATATCAACAAAACAAATTGCCCTAATATAATCGTCATGGCTGACTGGGCGTCAAAAGCCAATTATAACAATCCTCTTTTCAGAATTTACCATACTTTACAATTTGCGAAACATATATATGGGGGGGGGGGGGGGGAATAAATTTACCGATTACTGCGGTCACGCCTGGCTAACGTGTGCGACGTCACCGCAATGCGAGAACACTTTCGGTATGCCTCTCGTACACCACTGAGCCGAACTGGCCTTTTTACGGTGTTCTGTCACCCCGTGTCATATTGTGAAGTTCTGCCTGCACGTTTTGTCTCACCGGCATGTTTTGTCGCCGCGTGAAAAAACGTACCGAAAAATTCATTCGGTGCATGATTTGTCACTTTTTTCCAGCAACATTGTAATACATCTTTCCTCTTCCCTCGATGTGTGTCGATGTACGTGAATGCACTCGCGCGCTGTGTTGCGTTGTGTTTTATTATCCCCGCTTCAGATAAGGATTAAAATGAATTTATTCTGTATTTTGGGTAGATTACAAGGCCATAGGTGTCAGCTGTGTCAAATATGGTTACGTAGGTATTGAATAATCTTGTGCTTTGAGCATGTGTTGTGGATGCCCTGTAGATGTAACACGTTTGATGGAAGACTGCTATGGTTTGATAGGGTTGAAGGTAAACGTGGACTGACCTCGACTTCTTTTTCTTTTTATGCGGCGGGGGGGGGGGGGGGGGGGACGGGGGGGGGGGGTCAACTGTTTCATTGTATAGTGCGTACTGGTGTTTATGGCATACTATGCGCCTAACAAGTTTTTGTCATTATTATTTTCCCCAGGTACTCTCAATGGTCACGTAGAAAATGTGGTAGAACTTCTTTTGCAAACTGTCATTTGTGACCGCGACCAGCTTTGATCCTTCCACCGACAACAAAAACTCCGTCAATATTTATATGTTTAAGTAGGAGGTTACTCCACTGTGTCAGCCTTGCTACTTGCACTGCACACTGGACTTAGAACTAAAGTTACACACACTTCTTGATTTTGTTGTTGTTGGAACGTTTCAGATATATATATATATATAGAGAGAGAGAGAGAGAGAGAGAGAGAGAGAGAGAGAGAGAGAGAGAGAGAGAGAGAGAGAGAGAGGGGAAAAACAAACACTTCTGGTAGCGCTGGGCTCCTAGCATCGGTGTCTGCGTCGGCACAGGGGAAGTGAGGAGAGGATTTAAACTCCAATCACTGGTATTCGACATCTTTCCTCCACTTAAGGTGTACACACACACACACACACACACACACACACACACACACACACACACACACACACACACACACACACATACACTCACATGTTGATACCCTGTCCCGCTGAGGGGACCCTGGTCATTACTTTAAAGAGTTCCACAGGCTCTTAGTTGGCAGCCAGCCCACTTGACACTTTCCCATGAAGTGGACTTCGCTGAGACAGATGCGCAGCTCACGCGAGGTGACGTCACATCATCGTAATTAGACCCTTGCCGCTCTTTGGTTGAGAGCCGGTGTGGCCTGGCGAAGCGACTTCGACTACCTACATTAACGTATCCACCTGACAGATGCCGAGAGGGAGCGGGGATAGCTCAGTGGTTAGAGCGCCGGACTCGTGATTGAAAGGTCGCGGGTTCGAATCCCTGCTGGAACGGCGGGAGAATTTTCTTCTCCAGGGTCGACTTTCTGTGCTGACTCTTATTTCGGTATCCGTTCCACCCCCGTGTTACCACAGTAGCACGTAAAAGATCCCGGTCATTCTGCCAAAAGTGCAGGTGGCAGGTTACAGCTAAACACGCATACACCTTACGTATGTGGCTTTTATTGAACCGTGCTTCGGCATTGGTCACAACTTGTCCCTAATATGTCAAATGACATCTGAGGACATTAAGCATCAACTCATCATCATCATCAGATGCCGAGACAAAAGTGGCTGACTTCGCGCTGAGAGCAAAATTAAAACGTCAGCTCCCGTGTCACTACGCGCTAATTTTAGACGGGGCTATCCCATCAGGGCATCCGCACTGACAAGCTGCGTTCATTTCTTTGCGATGTAGTTCCCACGTTTAATGACCGGTAAGCATGCATGGCAGGCCCAGATTCTGGATGTGATTCGTTATGTTTTACTTCTGCAACATCGAAGCGATCTCAAAGAGGTCACTAGTCGTGAAAACGCTAATCTGTCGACAATAAAAACAGGCAGTATAGTCCCGCGCCAAATCGCTAGCGAAATCTCGAGCGTCCTGGCCTAAGGTTCGGCTCGGACTTTGGCTATGAATAGGATGAAACCAATGCTGTGCAACAACAAACAAACAAACAAAAAACAACCAGTGGCCCCACCTCCCCCGCCCCCTAACCCTAGCCAACCCACCACGTGTACGTCCCTACCTAGCTCGCGCTGCCGGCCGAGTTCAGTGATCCACTTGACAGTGGGGATGCACTTGACCCATCGGTGGCCCCCAAACTCTCTTTGTGCGCCGAGAGCACACCGACAGCTTCAGAGGTTACAATTTGTTTACAAGTAGCATGCAACAGCGGCACCCAAGACCCAGGTTTATGAACTTCCCGTATCACGCACTAGCTGGCGTTTTAATAATAATAATGTACATTTACCATGCGCTCATCAACGCCCTGAGCGCTCACATGATACATATTAACCTAAATATGATATTCTATACACATGTAGAGTTTAGTCCTACCAAAACAATTTACATAAAGTTTTATAATAAAAAATAAAAATAAAAAAAATAAAAAACCCACTACAAACACACACACACACACACACACACACACACACACACACACACACACACACACACACACATACATACATACATACACTGACTGTAGCAGAAACTGGGTACTGATATTAGTTAGGATGGAAATACTGTGAGAAGAGGAAGGTTTTCAGTTTGGCTTTAAAAGATGACAGGGTTGAACAGTGTCTAAGGTCTTGTGGGAGTGAATTCCAAATGTGGGGTCCAAAGCAAGAGGAGGTGCGGAAGCCATGAGTCTTGCGTTTGTATTGTTGGATTTCCAGCATGCGGGTGTCAGAAGAAGAGCGTAGTGTACGAGAAGGAGTGTAGACATGCAGCAGTTCAGAGAGATAAACAGAACCAGAACCATTTATAGCACTGAAACACATACAAGCGACTTTATACTTAATACGTTCTGAAATGGGAAGCCAGTGCAGTTTTTCCAGGAGAGGTGTTGAGTGGTGGTGACGGGGTGCCAAGAGAACAAGTCTTGCAGCAAAGTTCTGAATTTTCTGGAGAGGTTCGATGACAGAATTAGGTGTACCCATAAGGAGACAGCTGCAGTAGTCAAGCCGTGAAAGGATGTAGGAAGTAACAAGAGTCTTGGTTGCGTCTTCAGTGAGAAACCTGCGGATTGAACTAATGCGTGCTTCACCCGGACCAACAGGGCTGGAGCCACAACGGGGACCACCAGCTCACCTTCTTGTTTGTCTTTATTAGCAGCGGTATTCAGGCTTTGGGGTGCACTTCAGCCATTTATCTTTCTTTTTGGGCCAACACTTCCCGTGTAGGGATAGAAGTGTTATGGCGTTGTTTTCCCCCCAAAAGGACAGTCCAGGGGAGACAATCCAGTCAGCTAGGCAAAAGGGCCTTCCCTAATCTAACCAGTTACAGTGGAGTCCATTAATAACGACAACTGTAATAACGAGAACACTGTAGTAACGAGACATTTTTCAATCCCCGTTTTTTATCCTTCTTAATCTTTAAGAATAAACCATTGGATTTAACGAGAGTTAGTGGATAATCATCTCGGTAATAACGAGAGATTTTCTATCCTTCCTGGTCACAAAAGTTCTCGCCACTCGCCCCACCCCCACCTCATCGTCAAGTTCCCGGTAGGGCACATCTCGTGGTGGCCGGTAACAAAGAAAAACAACGAAAGGCTTCATCCTTGGAGACACGAACTGGACACCCCTACACGCATCAATTTAGCAGAATCAAGGGACACTATCGATTAATTATGAACACATCGACGGCGCCGGTGCCAAGATTATTTCCCTTTGTTTCCCTTGGTAAATTCGTCATTTGGGAATAACGAGAACTCGGCAATAGCGAGAAAATGTGCCTGGGCCGTCCGCTCTCGCTATAACAGAGTTTCACTGTACAAAAGTGTGAAAGCAATGCTCTTTGTACAGATTAGTTTAGAAAGAAAAAATGGATCTCGTGTAACGATGTTTCCTGTATTATCTAAACTTACGTATCAATGTGTATAACTCACAGTGGCATGGCTTATGCCATTCACATTGATATCTTTATAATCATGCTATTGATTACATGTCACAATACGTGGACTGAACTGCAACCCCAGTGTCGATGTGAATTTATGAGAAATATATGAGAATGCGAATGGAAATGACATATAGGCTAGGTAATAGTCCTATATCTTAGCACCATTAGTCTGGCGCACACAAAGTTTTTTTTTCGCGCAGTGAAAAGGTGTTTGTGTGGGTGTAAGCTTGTATCTGTGTAGGTCAGTTGGGCACTGCAGCGTGCAGCCAATGCACTGACACCAGGAAACCTACCCGCTTCTGTATTTAGCCTAACCCCAAGTACCATGAGTTATACGGGTGCTCGCGCATCCTCGTGGCACGAGATTCAAGCATGCCTTTGTGATTTGCTTTCACTGCAAGCGCTTCAGCAGAAAGATCAGTGGGGAATTGCTCCCCGGCAAAAGTTTTCCCACCTCCCACCACTCCACTGTTACTGCTGGAGAGACCATCAGGCTCTAGCCTGTCTTTGGCATTCTTGAAAGTTTCGGTATTATCTATTCTAGGCATTATAATGCCTATCGCGTAGTTAGACGGGGTCATATACACAACCAGGCTCTGTGGTGGCCTGCAACTAAGTCATATTTGTCATCCGCAGGCACATGTTGTAGAGTAGTACATGTCCAGGGGTGAGTCAACACCACACTTTTCAGCCTTGGTACAGGGAACCCTGAAACCTGATGGGTACATTACACTGTTAATGTGACCTCTCTTCCTCTTAACCTAGTCTGCAATGGGCAAATCCTACTTCCCCTTCTGCTCATGAGGTTTGGGTTGGAGTAGCCGGCAGCTTAGGTTCCTTTTTTTATTTTTTTATTTTACCAAACTTGACAATGAGTAGCGTCAGCGCTTGCTCGAACAATACCTGTTTGTCGGCAATTTCATAGCGATGTCATAAATTCTACCTATGTTATGTTGTTGTTTTTCTTAACCTTCTACTTTTGTTGCTCAGCTTATTGTAAGGCGTTGTTTTCCCCCAAAAGACAATCCAGTCAGCTAGGCAAAAGGGCCTTCTCTAATCTAACCAGTTACAAAAGTGTGAAAGCAATGCTCTTTGTACAGATTAGTTTAGAAAGGAAAGAATGGATCTCATGTAATGATGTCTCCTGTACTATGTAAACTTACGTATCAATGTGTATAACTCACAGTGGCATGGCTTATGCCATTCACATTGATATCTTTATAATCATGCTATTGATTACATGTCACAATACGTGGAGTGAACTGTAACCCCAGTGTCGATGAGAATGCGAGTGGAAATGACATACAGGCAAGGTGATAGTCCTATATCTTAGCACCATTAGGCTGGCGCACACACAAATGAAAAATGGATACAAGTTACGAGCATATCCTATCAAATTAGAAAATAATGACTTTCCAAGCGGACAAGATAAAGCAGAAGCATTTATAAATTTGTTTGCAGAAAATAGTTTATCATCAACTCTCAATCCATCGATTATCAAATTTAGAAAGGAAGAAGAACAAAAAGAAGAATACAAGGACGCAATTCCAAACCAGTGTCATTACCTGAATTCCCCATTACAGTATGATGAATGTATAGAGACCTTGAAGTCTTTTGCATCAAACTCTACAGCAGTTGGAATTGATAGTATCTCAGATCAAATGCTGAATCATTGCCTGATAGTTGGAAACAGTTATTACATGCACTTTACCAAAAATGAAACTCTTCCTAGTATCTGGAAGCAGTCAGTAATAATCCCAATTCTAAAACAAGGCAAACCAAAATCAGCAATTGCTAGTTACCAATTGCACTCACTTCACATGCTGGTAAGATAATGGAAAAGATCATACACAAACGATTGCTACATTACTGTGGAAAAAATGGCATAATCCCTGTTAATCAAGCAGGTTTTATGAAAGGAAAACACCTAGGAGTAACCTTACAAAACAACTGCAGATGGGATGAACACATTAGGTCTGTTATAAATAAAACAAGTATGTTAATTTCCTGTCTTCGGTCTTACAAGTACAAAATAAGCAGAAAAGCGTTAGAAACTATGTACAAATCGTTCATCCTCCCACTTTTTGATTATGCTGATATCGTCTGGGATAACTGCACAGACACTCAATCAAAAAAGCTAGAAAGCCTGCATCTAGAAGCCATAAGAATCATTATAGGAGGTATTCGTGGAACTAGCCACCAGAAACTGTACATAGAATCCGGATTCTGCACATTAAAGGAAAGACGGAAACGGCATAAACTCTTGATGTTCCACAAAATGATACTAGGCCTCTGTCCACAATATATAAGTGACTTCTTGCCCCCTTTAGTCGCCCACATTAATCCGTACCACAGACGCAGACCATTAGAAAGAGATGTGACTACATGCAAAACTGAACTTTATCGAAACTCCTTCATTCCATCTACCACAGCAGAGTGGAATTCTCTCCCCATTAGCGTTCAACAAAGTACATCTTTAAGTGTTTTTAAACGATCATTGTCCTTGTCCGACAGTAAAGTTCCAGCCTATTACTACTTTGGAGAAAGAAATGCACAAGTCATTCACTGTCGCCTTCGCCTAGAAATGAGTAACCTTAACAATGACCTAGTCAACCGCCATTTAAGTACCGACCCAAAATGTTCTTGCGGTTATTCTAGAGAAACGGCCGAGCATTACCTCCTTCACTGTCCTAACTACATAAACATCCGCGCAAGAACAATACTTACCCTCCCTAGCAGCCAAACCAGTATTAGAACACTACTGTACGGTAACTTAGACCTGCGACTTCCAGAAAACAAACACATATTCCTAACTGTCCATGAATTCATTAAGCTATCTAAGCGACTTTAAAAGCAGAATTGTAATCTAGCAGGTAGCTGACCTGTAATATGATTATCTCTTGTTTGTTTGTTTTTGACAATATATACTGACTTTTTGTGCACATGTGATTTGTCCTTTTAACATAGTATACTAAAGGGACGTTAAAAATCCAAGAATTAATTCCTTCTGTAAATGTGACTATATGTTTTGATTATACAAATGACCGACTGCCTACTCATACCTCTGAACTTTGCTAAAAATTAATAATTATGCTACTGTAGAAAAAAGATAAAAATGACTTCAAACCATCTTTCCCTTTTCCCATCCCTCTCTGTCTCCACATTCCAGTTCTCTCTCGCTAGTATTTATTTAAGCCACCAGCCAATCTATCTATCCACCTAACATTGTTTTGTTTTTTTCCATTATTTTGTTTTGACTGTTTTCTAGCGACTGTTCGTATTTTTGTGTTTTGTTATTGTAGTTTGTTTGTTTCTTTCTTTTTCTGTCTTTGTTTTCTCTTGTTTTTCGTTTTTATTGTTGTTATTTCTCACTCAGTTTTTGTTAGTGAAATGAAATTGTTCGTCCGCCTTACATTGTGCGTTTTTTCCAACTATAATATAATGAGCTCATCGCCTATAAGCTACAGCTTGTTGATGAGCACATAACGATTCTTTGTATCTTTATTTTGTCTTGAATAAAATTTTGTTTAAATCAAAGGAAGATGTACAAATGATCACTTAGTAAAACTCACAAGTCGTATTAAAAAACTTTTTTTGAGGAGAAAAAGTACTCGGGCCACATTTTTTGATGTTAAAAAGGCTTACGACAGTGTGGCATGCTAGACTAATTTATAAACTGAAAAATATAGGCATAACTGGAATGATGTTTCAATATTTAAAAAAACTTCTTATCCGAAATATGTATTTGTACTCGAGACAACAACAAAAACAAATCTATCCAAATATATAAAGTCTGATAGTCAACTATTGATTTACAAAATCATTTTGAACTACCTATTATTTTTGTCAATGTTTATTTTTTTAATCTGGACAATGTGTGTGAAATAATTTCATTTTCCTAACCTGTTCATGGGGAACAGCATAAAATACAGGAAATAAATTGATACTGTTTGAAACTGCCAAGACGAACAATGAAATGATGTTCTGGGGGAAATAGGGTGGCCTGGGGGAAATTCACTCACTCGGTTGGGGGAACTTCGCCCACCAAAACACCCTCTAAACTGTACTGAACACCATACATCACACATTTAATATCAAGTTGATGAATCGATATACGTCAGTTATTTTCAGCAAAAATACATTTACACAAAGTAAAAAGTACATTTTCCGTGTGGACGAATTTTCCCCAACATAAAAAAATATGCTTGGGGCAAGTTCGCCCGCTCAACCTGGAGGAAATTCGCCCTTTTTGTCGTTGCTAACGGTAACATGAAGGAGTGGGCCTTGCTGACAATCTGTGAGTCGGTTTGGCCTAGCGGTAAGGCGTTAGGCTGGTAAGCAGAAGGACCTCGGTTCGAATCCGCTTCGGCTGTCCTTTCTTTTCAAAATTTGTGTTCTGTGGACACTGTCGTGTTTGTGACTTTGTTCCTCACAATTAATGAAACATTAAAATGGCTCTTTTCGCTGCCCATCTTAATGCAGGAGTCATTCTGGTGGACAGTGTAGCGATAGGTATATTATCTCCCTCATCCCCCACCTCCATACCCCCTCCTTTCTCCCCTCTCTTGTGGTTTTTGTGGACGTTAAGCACCATGTTTACTTACTTACTGCTGACAATTGAAAGGAATGGGGAAATGTTAATTTCAGCCGAAAGGGGGGGGGGGGGGGGGGGGACCAGTGAAATGAATGAAATTTGTAAACTTTGTAGGACCAGTTAGGCCTTCGGAAATAAAGCACTATTTGTACTGAGTTGACTCTAATTCTACGTTTATGCTGAAAACGTTCATATTAATTTTAGTCTTTCTGAAAACACTAACAATTACTGGTTTGGGGTGTCATTCTTTAATCTTTCCTTTCGTTGAGTGTGTTCTCTTTACGTTTGGACGAAGTTCCCATGAAACGCCGGACGAAATTCCCCCACCCTGGTTAAAATTGCCCCGAATCATATAGCATCTGAACAAGAAAATTCTGTTACATATTCACGATATCACACGGGTAGTCATGCTGTATACTAGTCTGCGATTGGTCGAAGGTGTCTACAAGCCAAAACCAGTTTGTGTTGGTTGAGTCAAGATGACAGAATCGTGTCTCGAAGAGTTCATGTACATCATACGTACCTGTTTGGACGAATTTTCCCCATGCCACCCTAAACAGCGTTCTTCCTTTTAAATCTTCTATGATAGCAAAATTATTTTGACATCATTACAATGTTAATAATCTGACGTCAATCAGGTTGAAAAAAATATATATAAAAAAAATGAAATGAAACAATGGCTCTATAAGTTGTTACTGATGGATGGTAAGTAAGTAAGTTGGTGTTTTACGCCCAGTCAACCATTACGGTTATATCAGGGCGATACTGATGGAAAGAATGACTGGCAAAACTGAAAAGAATGACTAGAAATATGTACACAACAAGAGAACATGGGACGGGACATGTGTTTTGTGTGCTGCCTTCATTTGTATTAACAGATAATAAATACGTTCTTTCATGTGCTATTATATGGAGTAAATAGCCCGTTGAACGAGAGCAACGAAGAACTGAGAATGAAACAGTATGTGGTATTTATATTCCACAATTCTTGTTTCTTTTTTTAAAGATTATGCAATCAAAGCAGAGATACGTTTTGGAGTTACTACCATTTATCTTCGGAGGACCAAAATAAAAAGAATGCTTACCGCGATTGGCAAGAGACCGACAACGCAGATATACAGGTCGCGGTTGGTAAACCTGGGTGACCAGGTGGAGAGAGCTGTGCACAAGGTTAGACGTCTGTGATAGAAAACTGGCAAGGCTGTTACTAGACAAGTAAAAGAAAAGGTTCCTGATGCTTCTTTCTAGATTGATAGGAGTAGTCTACTGGGACCTTACGTTTAAATATTCTCCTACTATCTACGTATGGTGTGTGTTTTTGGCGAGCCACCGGCCGGTAGGCTTTTAGTTTATTTTCTTATTATTATTATTAATATTATTAGAAAATGGTGTCTGAAATATTTCCTGTAATAGCATCGGATCAGTACGCTGGGAGAAACCTTGGCCACCCAACACCGTGCACCTCAGTCCCTCGCCGAGCATGACAAGTAAACGGCAGCTGGCCTCATCCACTATAGTCAGGTACACAGTGAACGATTAGGATATTTATTCAAAGAAAGACATACAATTATTCACACAACTACCAGTTAAAGGAACTCTCTTTCGGCGGCTAAACTTCTCGTGTGCTTAGAGGGAGTTAAACGAACATGATCAGCATTAAAATTTAGTGATTGAACGTGCCGTTGATTTTATAACGAGTTTGGAAGAGGACTTTCCCAGACAGTGTCACTAACACTGTTTTCACGAGCTCTTTCCCGCGTTTCAGTATGACATCATTGATAGGATTCCGGAACTTCTCAGTTTTGTGTACAAGTCACATATAAATTATTTTTGTCCATGTTTATTTTTTTAATCTGGAGAGTCTGTGAAATAGTTTAATTTTCCTAACATTTTCATAGGGAACAGCACAAAAATATCAGAAAGAAATTGATAGTGTTTGAAATTGACAAGACGAACAATGAAATGATGTCTAGCGTTCTTTCGAACATTTTAGGGTGGCCTGCGTAAAGTTCATCCGAACAGGTACGTTTGATTCCCATCCACGCTTCGAAACGCGATTCTGTCGCACTGGCTCAACCAACACAAGCTCGTTGTGGTTTGTAGACACCTTCGACAAATCGCAGACTAGTATACAACACAACTACCCGTGTGATTTCATGAATATGAAAGATTTTATTTTTTTCTGAGGAATGAGTGAACAACTACTGGTGAGGTTGACAAAACTGATAGAAAAGAACCAGGGAAATGTATTCACTTGTACGACGTAGCACAAGGAAACAATGAAACAAGCGCTTTCGACAGAAAATTTTCTTCGTCAAATGCAAGAAAAAATAAAAATAAAATAAAAGAAGAAGCAAAGAAGACGACAGCTGATGTTAAAAAAAAAAAAGGGGGGTGGGGGGGGGGGGTGGGGGGTGGGAGGGGGATTTTTAAGAATGGATACGCAGACAGGGGTCGCGCTCATTGCAAATTTTTGCGTAAATATTGCATTTTTCGGGTGCCGTACGCATTTTAGTCACATCGCTGCGTCACCGTACGCAAAATGACAACACCGATTAAACAAGCCTTATGCCGCACTGGTGGATGCCGCGTCACTCAACACTAGATCTACTTGCAAACTCAGTGTCATCTCAGCCGTTCAAGTCAGTCAGTGAAGGGCGGAATCTGGACAGCGAAATAAACGCGCAACTCCCCGTAAGCTACCCTATTTTTGGACTATACGGTGACGGTGAAACGTTTCCTAAAATCTTATCCATGCGCCTTATAGTCGGTAGAGCCCTGTCTGTGAATAAAATTCGCATACTTTTCCGAAAAAAAAATAAAACGATTAATTTGAAACCGAATTCAAACGAACCCGTATGGATCTGAAAGAAGATTGGTTCCCGTATCAGACTGGCCAGACATTTTGCTGACTGATCAGTGATATTTTCCGGTCAATCGACGGAGGACACGATCCCAGATATGGAATTTGGAACCACCGTGTA
>OY757558.1:156421-173921 GCA_963584105.1 Alviniconcha strummeri | reverse complement strand
GTCTTGTCCTCTGTGTAAGTGTTGTGTGGAAGATGAAATCCACTTTCTGTTCGTATGCAAAGTCACAGAAGCTCTCTAAGGTCAAAACTGTTGCCACAAGTATGCTTTCAGGAGTGGAGAAAACAGCTAACCATTCTGAACGACACTTAGCATATGACCAATGTTGCGCGGTATATTTATCACAGCTTAAAACTTAGAACGCAACCACAGCAAAATTAGATTTTAAGACTTCAGCTTTTGTGTTTCTTGTTTCTGCTTGTATTTTATTATTTGCATATACCTTACCATATGAGTGCATGTTTATTCAGTTACATACACGCGTGGTTCACTCTGCAGACTTTGCCCAGCACGTCTTTGTGTCATACTGGTATTATGTATGGTATTGTTTAATGTAAGCCGAGCTAGGAACATAGATCGCACATTTGTGGCATTTCCTACACAATTTGTAATGTTACACCAGCTAACTGAACTGTATGCATGTGCAACTCCATTTCTGGGTTTTGGTCTTCTTGACTTTGTCTAGGAGGTGTTGTAGTGCTGCACCTTGATAATCTGCCTCGGGCTTTACTGCAGTACAAGGGCTGGTGGCCACGTGGATCGCAAAATATTTACATGACATTTGTGTACATTGCTTTGTTTTTACTCCCCTCTTCCCCTGCCCTTCCCCCGCCCGTCTCCCAACACCCTCTCCTCAGCCCACAACCGATGTATTCTTGTGATCTGTGTTGTGTGGATGCACAGACGAGTGGTTTTGTGGGACTGGGAATTAATGCATTTCCAGGCTTACGTCTACATTATTTTTGTGTACCGTGTTGTGTATGTTCATATGAACAGTCGCGCAAGTCAAATAAACCATCCCAGTATAACTAAAGCTTCATCGTTTTGCACTATGTCCAGTTTCCACAAATCTATCTGTGACATTGTTGTGAGCCCTAATCCATAGTCAAGAACACTGAGCACGAACCACAAGAAAGAGATGACAATATCTAATACCCTCTGTACCCATTGTTCCCTGTGCAGTCTTCTCCATCTCACCTCCACCCCTCCCTCGCACCTGTCCATTTCTATAAACTATTAATAATAAATTCACAGCCCATGTTGAGATTATTACCTACCCAGACACCCGTCACAAGCAAAGACCATCGGCTTATGAATAGGATGTCAAAAAACTCACCTTTTTCTCAAACGCCTCGATCTCCTGAAAAAGAGAAAATCGACATTAGACATGTTTTTACTTATCATACTTTGAACATACAGTAGACATATGTTGCATTCATGGATTCTGTCATCGCACCCTTGCTTCCAGCGGTGAGATTCTTTAAATACATGTGATAGTCAAACAAAATCAGTTCAAAAGTAGCCAGAGGACTTTGAATTAAATGAAGGTAAACGGACGAGGAAGGTTGAAATTAGCACAAGGAAGAAATTCCTGGCAGTGGGAGAAGTATGCGTGGCTATATTCACACACACACACACACACACACACAACACACACACACACACACACACACACACACACACACACACACACACACACACACACACACACACACACACAGATTTGCAGAGAGAGAGAGAGACTCTGTGTGTGTGTGTGTGTGTGTGTGTGTGTGTGTGTGTGTGTGTGTGTGTGTGTGTGTGTGTGTGTGTGTGTGTGAAAGAGAGAGAGAGAGGGAGAGAGTACGCGCGCACGCGTGCGCGAATACTCTTTTTTCCCTTTATTTTTTGTTTGCTTTGGTTTTGGAATTTAATTCAGTTGGTCTGTATTTTTATTTTGGTTTACTTTGTGTTTATTGGCCAGTGCAAACCGGCTATGAAATAATCGGCTGAACCCTGTTGTTACGGACTATTGTCTGCAACAATAAACCATCAAAGTGTCAAAGTCTTTCTCTCTGTGTGTCTCTGTCCCCCCCCCCCCCCCCCACACACACACACACAAGCACTCTCTCTCTCTCTCCTTCCTGCCCCCCTCTCTGAGCGTGAAGAAGTAGAGCTATCGCCACACAGGTCGGCGTAGTTTCACAAGTTTGGGCCAACTGCTGCCGGTAAGATATTGTGTTTGGTCAGCGGTGTCAACTGAAAATCAATGACATCTTTCTGATGCAACTTTAGCCGCGAAGTACCCCTTAACAACACCTTCCATCTGATGTCGGGAAGAGTATGAGGACACGTGTGTCAGCTGAGTGGTCAACAGACAGCGGGGTTGTTTGTTTTTTGTTGTTGTTGTTTTTTCATTTTATTTTTCACTCATATCAAATAATTGTTCCAATAATAGTTGCTATCCAGCAGCCTGTTCGCACTTCCGGCCAGCAATCTTTCTCGCCTCCAAAAGAAATCCTTCTGTTGACACGCTGACGTTTAAGTCCGAAATAGGCTGGGTTTTTGATCGCATGGTACTCACGAAGTTCACGAATAATTATTTTTCTCTCTCTTTTAACAAACCGATTAATCATTCACCATCATCTACATCATACAGTACCCCAGAAGAAAAACGTCCCTTTTAAGTTAGAAGTAGGCTGGGTCAGAGTATAGCTTGCATCGGGGCTAACTCGAGCACGATGTGCTTGGTCACAATGAGTGTGTCCGTTGTCGTTCCCAGAGTAACTAAAACCTCATCGTTCTGCAATCTGTCCAATTTGGGCAGATCTATCTGTGACAGTGTTGTGAGGCCAAATCAAGGACACTGAGCACCACACAGAAGGAAGGCAATCCGCTATTTAATACCCTTTGCAGTCATAGGTCTTTGTGCAATCTTCTTCACCCCTGCACCTATCCGTTACTAAGAAATGTTAATACCTAACACACAACCCAACCTTAGCGTGTCACCTATGTAGTCACCCGTCAAAAGAGAAAATTTAAAACTATCATCATATGAATAGGATGTCAACAAACTCACCATTTTGGCGCACTCCTCGATGCTCTGAAAAAGATAATAGACTTTAAACATGTTTTCACTGATGGTACTTTGAATACAGAGTACACAGAGTACATGTCGCTTTCACGGATTCTGTCACGCCACCCTTGCTTCCAGAGGACAGATTCTTTAAATACACGCGGTGGTCAAACAAAATAAGTTCGAAAGTGGCGAGAGGGAGCTTAATTTCTGCGTCCGCAGTAGCTAAATGCGGGTACTGGTGATCAAATAGTACAACACACACACACACACACACACACACACACACACACACACACACACACACACACACACACACACACACACACAAATGGCAAATTATCTGACCGTGAAGAATTAGAAGTATCGTCACACAGTACCCCTGAGTTTAACAAGTGTGGGCCAACTGCTACCGGTAAGTTATTTCTGGTCAGCGGCGTCAGCTAAAAATCAACAAGAGCTCAGAGAAAAGAGCCCAGCGGTGCAGCCTTCACACAGCTGATGCCCTGTTCCCGTGGTAGCAGTAGTAGCTGACTAAACCTACTCCTCCAGCTGTACTGTCATTTATAGTCACGTTACTAACCAGAAAGTCTTTAGTGAGAGTACGGAGGAGGGCCGGCTAAGACAAAGTGCAGTAGTCTAGGCGGGAGAGAGAGAGAGAGGTGACAAGTTTGTTTCGTCTGTGTCAAGAAGATGGCGAATAGAGTTGAAAAAACCCTTTGCAGATACAGTTAAGTTGATAAGATACTTCGAGTTCTTTATGAAGTGAAGTGAAGAATAAAACACCCAACATCATATGATTTTAACACAATCGGTTTTTATGTTAGTATAACAGTACGCAAGAACTAAACTGTTTGCAGACAACATATAACAACTAAACTGTTTGCAGACAACATATAACAACTAATCGCATAGTATGAGACATTTTGGGGGACTGTTACATACCAATCCGTTGCCATTTAAAATATAAAGATCTTTAGCGATTTACACAATATGTACACCACTATGGTGGACCTATCCCCATCACAAAATCACGCATGAAAAGTCTCACAAATACCATAAATATGATGCCATAAATCAAGTTAAAATGCTGATAGTTAAATGAATTCTCACTCATACAATATTTCGACTTCCTATACTTCCTTTAAACAAATCGGTCACAACCCCCTTGACTGATAGTCTAGTATATATTCGAACAGTCAAACGAATCTTACTTCCATGTTTGCTCCGCTTCAGTTTTAGATCACAGAACACCACAACACTCAGGAAGATTTCAGTTCGGACTGTCTATCGAATACGTAAGGCAGGACACTGTACACTATACTCTGTAGGAAGAGACGGTTATGTGACGTTGACCGGGGTTACGCGACTTCGGAGATTCCCGGATTTACTCCACTGCAGTAGTCTGCAATGTTAGGCCTACAGTCTCGTGCCAAATGTGCCAAATGTCTCTGAAATTTTGATCCGGTGGCAGTTTTGCATTATGACAGAGGGAGGCCGAACGGGAAACAAAGCGGATTAATATTTTACCTGTTGTCAATGAATTGGCAACAATCACGTAAATTTTCCTGATCATTACCGTTTGAATTTCAGTTTCAGTTGTTTGGAATTTGATCAGTTAGTACTGCCCCACGAGCTCATTCAAACAGTGTAGTCATAACGGGCATATTCTTTTTCGTTTTATTCACGCTCTAAGGACTAGATATTTTGCGTTGCCCCGTGCTTGATCCTTTGCACTGCAGACCGGCCGGCAGTAGAAAGTATGAGCCTAGTGATGATTTACTACTAGAAATGGAGATGGAGGTGGGGGGGAGGGGGGGGGGCGGGGGGGGGGGGGGGGGACGAGATTTCGCTCTGCAATAGCGGATCCATGATTTCAAAAAGCCCGCACGATTTTCGAGGTTCGTTGGGGAGGGGAGGAGGGGATGGAGAAGGATACTGCATATTGAGGCCCCCACTAAGGCGATGGAATGGTAAGACCGTCGCCGCCCGCAGAGCGTAGGGGAGCACATACAGTGCTCCATGTGGTTGGAAGGACTGTGTGGACGGACTAATGGACACACGAAATGGAAAGGGCAATTAATATATAGGGTATCTAGCCTGTTAGTAGCAGTACTAATTATTGGGTAACGTCCAGGTCACCTGTACTTTCGGAAAAGTAACGCTCTCGTTCAGCCATCTTACTACGGAAGAATATAGGGATACACCGTACTTATGTCCAGTAAAAGCAAATGTTAGAGGTCTGTAGATCATTTACACTAACGCCATAAGTATCATCGAAATACTTTTAGCTTACGACTGTATTCCTACTTCCCTGTTGAACAGTGTATCGATGGTAGGGCTTGGGGAGTCACTGACAACAAGGAATAGAAAAACATGTCAGTCTCGGCCAGAAGCCCTCTGTTGTGAACAATAGGTTCAGATCGATTAGGTGACACGCGTTTAGACCTAAACAGTATACACCTACACTGAGACGAGTGCTGTTGCCAACTTTAAATCCACAAGTTTCTGTCGCAGTTGGTAAGTTCCATCAAATCTATTTTCTTGTTTGCCGCTAAATATGTTTTATTGGTATTTCAACGCTATCAATCGGAATGCGATGGAAATAAAAAAGAAGAGTTATGGACTGCATTGTATGACTGATTTCGAAGACGTGCGAATAGACGAATTAAAACCTGGTCTCCTGGGACTGAGAAAACAGTAAGAGGTGTTGGACTCGGATCATTGGTATGTACCATTCTACTGTGACCTATTTGTGCATTATTTTGTGTTGCTGTACACAGCGTAAAAACTATCTGTTTTGAAAAGAAAACAGTTCCATCCCGCCCTGGCTGTGAGGACACTTTCAATCAAACTTCTGTAGACAGATTCTTGAGTACAAGAATTAACGTTAAAACGTTTTAGTTTTCTGAGAAGAGTCTTTGCTGAGCTTTTTTGAACACAAAATCTACGTTTTCAGTGAAGCACAGCTTCTGGTCAACTGCTGTGCCAAGGTACTCGAAAGAACTATTTCGGCTTCTTGCTGACTGAAATAGATTGCTTTTGGAGTGCTTCCCGCTCAACTCTTGCCACACATTAACTCTTTAGTTTTACCAACATTCAGTTCAAGAAAGCTCTTCTTAAACCAGTCTCTCAAATGCTCCATCTGATGAAAATAATCAGACAGGCTGGTTTTGTCTTTCAGACCACAGATCAGAGCAACATCATCCAAGTACTTGATGAGACCTTGGGTTGCATTGTTGATAGACATTTTGTTTGTGTACAGCGAAAAAAAGAACTGGAGAAAAAACATCCCCCCGAGAAACACAGTTCAAGTTCATCGGACCCAAATCCACCCAAGCTGACATGCTGCGGTTGATCGCTCAAAAACTCTCTTAGCCAGAAAATAATCCTATGATTAACATTCAGATCCAGATTTTGTAAGCGACACGAAATAATGCTACATGTCTTCGATGGTTCCAGTACAAAGTTTCAGCGAAAGCTTGTGGATTCCCCTTACTGTGACTTTTGTAAAGACGATGAAGAAACGTTTCTGCACATGTTTTGGGAGTGTCCCGAAGTTCAAGATCTTTGGTTGGAGGTACAGGACTACCTACACGAACATTTTGAACATTGTACAAATATCACCTTTTGAAAGGAACTGATCGCAGTAAACATGCAAGAATCATCCGGCCCGCTTACGGCCAATGCTTGCGAGCCGATCCGGAACGGATACGAATCGGATCCGGCATGTTAATTTGGATTATTCTTGGTGTTAGAGCAAATTTGGTCACCTATAGAATTATTGATCTGTGTATTATTATTGCCAAGTACCGTACTTTCACTTCAAAACTACAAGGCACCACACTGCTTGTACCGCTTTTGTGCAAAATATAAAGAATAGAGATGCAGTCGAAATATATTGTTACATAGTAAATAGCAGACCCAACACATTTTACACTGACTGGATATTGTACAGATCAGACTTTCCCTGAAACTTGCTATGTACGTTTCAATTCAATATGTATATGAGTAATGTCTTTCTATTCATGAATAAATCTCTTAATCGTGCTATGTGTACTTCACTATAGTGGATGGGACCTGTAGCTGCCGTTTACTAATAATGCTCAGCGATGGACCGAGGTGCAAAGTGTTGGGTGACAATTCTTTCTCAGCGTATTGATCCGATGCTACTACAGGAAATATTTTAGTCACAGTAATAATAATAAATGGGAGAGAGAAAAAAAAAAAAAAAAAAAAAAATATACCGGCCGGTGGTAGGCCAGAAACACACACATACGCAAACAGGTAGTACTTAGTAGAATATTTAAACGTATGGTTCCGGTAGACTACTCCTTTCAATCAATAAAGAAGTATTAGAAACCTTTTCTTTTACTTGTCCAGTAACAGCTTTGCCAGTTTCCTATCGTAGACGTCTAACCTTGTGCACCGCTCTGTCCACCTCTCCACCTGGTCACCCAGGTTTACCAGCCACGACCTGTATCTACGTTGTCGGTCTCTTGCCTGTCGAGCTAAACTTTGTGTGTGTGTGTGTGTGTGTGTGTGTGTGTGTGTGTGTGTGTGTGTGTGTGTGTGTGTGTGTGTGTGTTCCTCCGAAGATAAATGTTATAACTCCAAATTATCTCTGCTTTGATTGCATAATCTTGAAAAAAGGGAAAGAGCTATGAAGATATAAACACCACTGTTTCATTTAAGTTCTCCATTGCTTTCGTTCAACGGGCTATTTGCTCCTATAATAGCACATGAAAGAATGTATTTATTATCTATTAGCACAAGAGAAGGCGGCACACAAAACAAAACAAAACATGTCCCGTCCCGTGTTCTCTTGTTGAATGTTGCCGGGGTGGTGGTTTGAATGTAGATTTCGATCCACTGGCAGGTTCGTTCATACCGCTCTGTCTGACCCAACGCTGAACACCAACATCAAGTTATGGTTCGTGGCTTTTTTTTTTTTTTATTACAGTCGTAGTTGTAGTTGTTATAGTTGTTGATGTATATAGTTGTTGTTTTGTTTTGTTTTTTAATGTTTTTTATTTTCACCCTGTACAAGAAAAGAAGAAGAAAAATATCAGAACAATTTGCCAGTCAGCATTATATCAGCCGCATAAAATAACAGCAATACTAGACAGAAGACTCCTTCAACAACCTTCAAGACAAACACTTGGAACAGTAAAATATCAGACACAAGGTAACTGCTGAAAACATTTCAGGTCAATACATTCAGCACTCCTACAAGGAATAATGTGGACCATAATATATTTTCAACTATAATAGCAGGCACAAGGTTACAAATCCTATTTCACAGCCGCATGAACCATGATTATAAACCCCCAAACAAATTAAATGACAAAATAATAGAATAAATACATAAAGCCCCTTCTTAATTGGGCGGATATTTGTTCGCGAACCTAGTTGGAAGTATTCGGCGAATCTAGCTGGTTCTTAATTGGGCCAACATTTCTTCGCGAACCTAACTGGAAGTATTCGTCGAAGCTATATTCGGGGTGCAAAAAGCTTCGCTCAACATGTTCTGGGAACATTCGCCCTATTCGACGATCATTGCCTCTGACTGGCTGAGAGCAGAGCTCTCCTGTGGATGAAGAAAAAATAAAAATAAAAATGGTGTCGCTAGGTTCTTCACTCGCTTCGGAGGGAATTTGTTTATTTGTTGACTTGTGGGAGGCGCAGCCTTGTCTCGGAGACCCAGAATGAGATAGTAGCTAGTTGAAGTACCATGTGAGGGATAATGAAAGTATATTGACTTGATTTGACTTTAGCCTACATTTTCGATCATGCTGTCTGCTGCGCGTCTGCCGCAAGTTCAGGCCGAAGCTTGCATCTCATTACAAGCCAGTTGAGAACGAAGTAAAGTTTGAACTGTCCGAACCATATTCGGTGAACTAAAAGTTCAATTAAGAAACGAATCATAGTTCGTCGAACTGTGCGAAGTATGTTCGGCGAAGAAACATTCGCCCAGTAAACAAGCAAATGAGCCATGAAATTAAACCTATCAGCTACTATAGAAGAAATATCAATATCACAATAAAGCAAAAGTCCAAGGTTTTTAAGTATGCAAAATGACCATCGAAATGATTGACAAATGTGTCACTAGTTTCAGATTAAATTAAATTAAAACAATCTGTTTAATTGGCTTTTTAATCGATTTTATTTTCTGTAGGCTTCCCCGGAAGTGACGTCAGTCTGGGGAATCAGTGCGGTTGCCATCTTAGATTCTTTAGTAATCTGTGTATGCGTGTGGTCGACAAAAAAGTTAACTATGCCGTCCTACTGTGTTGCTGCGAACTGTAACAATTCGCAGACGACCCCAGGTATAACAATGCACGAGCTCCCGCGCAATCGACCCGCAGTGAGGCGAAAGTGGATTTTTATACAATCTAAACCAGTTGACTTTCTTGCTGCGCCGCATCACGCGCATTTGTGTAGCGAGCACTTCAGTGAGTGCGATTTCGCAAACCCCATGGAATACCGCATGGGGTTTGCTTCGAAGCTGACACGATGTTCCGGTACTCTTTCAAAATCCTGCCTGACAGGCTCAAACTGATACGGCTGTATCCTTGTGGGTCTCTCGGGCAAAGTATCAGTTTCGTCTTCGGAGCTCGACTTGTCCATTTTGCAGCGACTCCCCAGAGTGACGTAGTAGGCATATGGTCACGTGATTTGGGCGTCATGGCGACGCTTTCGGTACGACAGAAAATGCCTTTTTTCTCCCGTGCATTTATAACCCCCAGATCACAGTTTCACCTACATCATCGTTCTCAGCGAGCTTTAACGGAAATCGTGTCAAAAATCACCCCTAACCTCGGACTTGCCCTTCAAAAACACTGGCTAGAAGCACATACCTTATCAGTTTGATAAAGGTGGTCCCCAAAAAGTTGTCGGTTAGGGCATGGATAGCTGATGATCGGTGATGTAAAAATTCTCCTTTTCTTCTTCTTCTTCTTTTTTTTTTTTTTGCATAACATTATGACATCACTTCGATGATGACATCATAAGTACTTCTATTAGGAACTCAGGGGACAGAACTCTGTCACCCTAATACTGAAAAATACCAAACATCACAATTATTTCACCAACTTAGCAGAACCCATCCTCCTACTCTCACAACAATATTTATCATGAACTGGTACACTGACAACCAAGACTACATCTAAATTCTAATGAAGAAGTTCCCCCCAAACAGCATATTAAATACAATTATCCCCACTCAATTCTTGACGTAGATGCAGTTAAACTACATAATGATAACCTAGCAAATTCCAGTCTCTAATAGTCTACACAATCTGTGGACGCAAAGCAACACTGAACTGGAACTTTACAAAATATCACTGTTACATGTACATATATTCCTAGACATTCTTTTCAGTTTTGTCATTCTTGCCATCAGTAACTACTTCTAGAGCCATTCCTTCCTTCCACTCTTCCTTCTCCTTTCTATAATCTTGCTTCAGATTATTGATATCTTAATGACGTCAAGATGATTTTGCCATCATTTCAATGAGCCAAACACATAGGGTGGCAGGGGGGAATTTCGTCCACTCGCTCGGTTGGGGGAGCTTCGACCACCCAAACAAGTTGTGAACTGCACTCAGTACTACGAATCAACCCCTACAATTGAACTTTCCCAATCTGTAACATCAGCTTCATAATGGATCAGTCCACAAACGAAACAACAAACGAGTGATTGTTACAAGTAGCGTGTGAGAAAACCTGTTATACTTTGGGAGCCTTGCTATTTGCTTGGCAAAAAACCCATAGTGTGGGTTGTACGAAAAGCAAGGATCGAATACTGTTGGCAGATGTTGTTTGTTTTGAAGTTCAGCATTTGCCACGATCTGCCCACTTAAATTCTTCCTAATGATGGCATTTTGATGTCGTTTTAAATCTGCGTGTCCTTTCTTATTTTTACATCAGCTTCTTCTTGTCTGTCTTCTTCTTTGCTCCCTTCTTCTTTTATTATTATCTATTTTTCTTGCATTTGACGAAGACAGTTTTCTGTCAAAAGCGCTTGTGTTTCCTTGTTTCCTTGTGTTACGTCGTATAGGTGAATACATTTCCCTAGTTCTGTTCTATCAGTTTTGTCAACCTCACCAGTAGTTGTTCACTCATTCCTCAGAAAAAGAATGTTTTCTTTCATTTTCATGAAATCACACGGGTAGTTGTGTTGTATACTACTCTGTGATTTGTCAAAGGTGTCTACAAACCACAATGAGCATGTGTTGGTTGAGCCAGTGTGACAGAATCGTGTCTCGAAGCGTGCATGGGAATCAAATGTACCTCTTTGGATGAATTTCCCCCAGGCCAACCTAAAATGTTTGAAAGAACACTAAACATCATTTCAATGTTCGTCTTGGCAATTTCAAACATGATTTGTTTGTTTGTTCTGTTCCCTATAAAAAACAACAACAAAACAAAAAAAAACAATTAGGAAAATGAAACTATTTCACACAGACTGTCCAGATTAAAAAAAATTAACATTGACAAAAAATAATTTATACATGACATGTACACAAAACTGAAGTGGTTCCGGTATCCTATCAATGATGTCATACTGAAACGCGGGAAAGAGCTCGTGAAAAGCGTGTTAGTAACACTGTCGGGAAAGTCCTCTTCTAAAATCGTTATAAAATCAACAGCACGTTCAATCACAAAACATTTAACGCTGATCATGTTCGTTTAACCTCCTCTAAGCACACAAGAAGTTTAGCCACCGAAGGAGAGTTCCTTTAAAGCTGGGCTGTATTAACTGTGTTCAAGGGGAGGTAGTTTAAAAAGAAGAAAAGAAGAAAAAAAGTAAAGCCAAGCAGACCGGGAACCACTCTGTATGAGTGGCTCCCAACCTGCCTGGCTTTATTTGGTCAAGTGGGTGTCCCACTGGAACACGCTGCCCACCACCAAAACCCCACAAACTGGTCAAGCAACTTCCAGTCTGCAGCGTCCGCTTGACCTGTCTACTTCTGGGCGGCTCTTTCTTCTGTTTCTGTACATATCCCGGATGGGGCCTCACCTCACACCATGCAACTGCAGCCAATAGGCAATAAAAATAAAACACTCCACAACGAAACAAAGCTCATTTGCTTTACCAGCATGCTCATTTATGTCCTTTCCAACCACCTTTGAAAATTTCCACAATTATTCACTTTCACAAGTTGAAAAAAAGAAAACAACAAAACAACAACAACATTGTCATGTTACCCAAAACTCACGCAATCTCCCCCCCCCCCTCCCCTTTCCCTCACCTCTCCCCGCCACACTTTGCCACCACACCACACCCACACCATATACGCAGATAATTAATCTGTACTTCTGCAGAGATTTCAGCAGATAAATTTAAGTAATTTTAAAGTTTATTTTAATATTTTTGATGATGCAATTTCAGTAACTAACTTGTTCAGTCAGTCAGTTTTTGTAACTGTGAATTTATTAGGTTTTATTTTTTATTTTTTAAATGAAGCATAAACACCACCAGAGTTATGTTATTTTATCAATAATTTGTCTTTTTACTTTCGTACGTAAATAATCTGTGTTTCAACTGTCTTGCACATGATTATACCTATTGTCAGGCGTTATTGAGCTTCTTCAGCATGTTTGTAGCAAAGAGATGTCTATAATCACGTGACGTGCATTACGTCATTAGGGCGGCTAGGTTGATTTCCGAAGATGAGTCACAACGCACCACTTCCAGCCGTAAGCCCCGCCCCTTTTCGGGAGTCTGGCAACCCAGAGGAAAACGAGTTGCAACTAGTTTTAGGTGCACAGGGAGTGTCTAGGAGTTGCTACTTATTAATTTTGGCCACACCCACACGGCATAGTAAAGGTGCACCTCTGTGTAGGTACACAGGAGTTGCAAGAAAGGTACCGTTTAAGCTCCGCCCCAAAGATAGGAAAAAGGTGTCCGTTGGGTACTGAAAAGGTCTCATGCCCCGAGGGGAAACAAAAACAGAGGAAACAGAAGAATAAAATTTGAGAAGACAGAGCAGTTACTCCCCTTCGGAAAACTAAGATTCACTGAGTGTGACTTGATCTTTTCCACTCATGCTTCGGAACGGACTTCAGACAACTGTTTTTTGGGGTTTGAACTAGACAAAATCACTGGCTGCTTGGCCTACTTACAGCAGTAAATAGCATGCATGCCTCCTCTGCTCAGGTTTTCCTGAGTCTGTCTAGTACGGGCTTATCGCGTAAAAATTAATCATTGGCCATTTTTGCATGTGGCTGCCCATGTGGCAAGGTAATCAAAATCGCAGTCACAGATAAACCTCTCTCTACGCAATGGACAAAATGTGTCATACCATACATTTTGTTGAATGTCCTCAGGTGCTAAAAAGCATATTAAGGACAACACAATTTGTCAATGTACAGTTGCACAGATATACCGGGTGACCCCCGAGTGTTCAGCTAGGGAAAGCTGCGAGAACATTGGCTTTTCTCTCTCTCTCTCTCTCTCTCTCTCTCTCTCTCTCTCTCTCTCTCTCTCTCTCTCTCTCTCTCTCTCTCTCCGACATGCGGTACATCAGAGACTGCTGTCGTTATCGGAATCCACTTGTTACCTTTATGACAAGAGGTTTTCCAGGGGTGAGGGCCTGCCGCTTTAATAACTGACCCCTATCCACCTAATCCCGTTTTGCGTCGCCTTTAATCTAGCCGCCAGGGCTTTCTCCCGTCTCTTCTCTTGCGAAGCGGTGGCACTTTGCTGAACTAGAATGCTCAGAAGCTCTTCTCATTCTCATTTTATATCTCTCGTTTCAGTATGCTGTATTAGCATACTGAAACGAGAGATATAAAATGAGAATGTTTTGTTAATACCCTTCAGTCCCTAATAAGCCTTATGGTTTCTGTGGACGCTAAGCACGATGTTTACTTTAACACCCCTTCCCCGTCCCTAATAAGCCTTGTGGTTTCTGTGGACGTTAAGCACCATGTTTACTTGTAACACCTCTTCAAAGCTCAGGAGTTGTGTGAAAGTCGAGGTGGCCGTCCTGGGCTCCCCGACCCTATTAAGCCCTGTGGTTTATGTGGCTGTAAAGCAATATTGAACTGAACTGTTAACATTCAAATAAGCAGTGTAGGCTATAAATGCAAGGTGAAAGGGAAAAGGATGAGGTTGTCGGTGTTAGTCAATGAAATGTTGCCTTGTGACTTTGCCCCTCACAATTAATGGAAGATGGCTTACACCGCTGTTAATGCGGAATCATTCTGATGGTGACTGTCTTGCGTTAGTATAGTTTCCCTTCCCCCCACTTCTTTGAGTTCGGTTCCCTCCAGTACCTCGGCGTTTAATAAGTCTAACATCACCACCACCACCACCAGCAACAAGAGTTGGGTAGGAAGGAGGGGGCCGCCAAGAAAGAGATGCAATGTGAAGAATTAAGTGATCAGATGTAAAATGGCATGTGCCACCATACAAAATATGGGCATTTATGATCGGTGTGAGAAAGATGTTAAAAATTGTCGTCCACATTCTCTAAAGCCAGAGGAGGGTCTTTTAACGATAGATAAGGATTTTCTTTCTTTGTCTGTATTCATCTGACACCAAAGGGGACAAAATCATAAAGACAATGAAAATGCTGGATCGCTGTACATGAAGCAGTTCACGTCTTAGAGCGGCTATGCCTATTGTTCATGTTACTTTTCGCCGTTTATATCACACTTCACTGATCAAACTACATTTTGCTGATCACAGCATGTACCGTTACTGCTTTTAACTGTTTATATTACATGTTTGTGTTCCTTGTTACTGTTTATGATTCTGCGTGTTCATGATATGTTACAATATTATAAAACTGATTTCCATCTTAGACATCATTGCCCACAATTTTCACTTTTATGTTGCTTTTTGTAGTCCGTGATGGAAAATTGAAATAAGTCAACGAAACAAATTGCCCTAATATAACCATCATGGCTGACTGGGTGTCAAAAGCCAATTATAACAATCCTCTTTTCACAATCTACCATACTTTACAGTTTGCGAAACATAAAGGTATGTATTGGGGAAGAAAAAAAAAGTTTACCGATTACTACGGCCACGAATGCGAGAACACTTTCGGTATGCCTCTCGTGCACCACCGAGCCGAACTGGCGCCAGGAATGTTAAAGATGGGCCTTTTTCCGGTGTTTTGTCACCCCGTGTCTTATTGCGAAGTTCTGCCTGCACGTTTTGTCACACCGGCATGTTTTGTCGCCGCGTTATAAAACGTACCGAAAAATTCATTAATTGCACGGTTTGTCACTCTTTTCCAGCAGCATTGTAATACATCTTTCCTCTTCCCTCGATGTGTGTCGATGTACGTGAATGCACTCGCGCGCTGTGTTGTGTTGTGTTTTATTATCCACGCTTCAGATAATGATTAAAATGAATTTATTCTGTGTTTTGGGTAGATTACAAGGCCATAGGTGTCAGCTGTGTCAAACATGATTATGTAGGTATTGAATAATCTTGTGCTTTGAGCATGTGTTGTGGATGCCCTGTAGATGTAACACGTTTGATGGAAGACTGCTATGGTTTGATGGGGTTGAAGGTAAACGTGGACTGACCTTGACTGTTTCTTTTTTTTTTTTTTTTTTTTTTTTTTGTGGGGGCGGGAGGGGTGGGGGGTCAAACTGTTCGATTGTATAGTGCGTACTGGTGTTCATGGCATACTATGCGCCTAACAAGTTTTCGTCATTATTATTTTACCCAGGTACTCTCAATGGTGATGTAGACAATAATTATGGTCTAACTTCGTTTGCAAATTGTCGTTTGTGACCGCGACCAGCTTTGATCCTTCTACCGACAACAAAAACTCCGTCAATATTTATATTTTTAAGTAGGAGGCTACTCCACTGTCAGCCTTGCTACTTGTATTGCACACTGGACTTAGAACTAAACTTACACACATTTCTTACACACATTTCTTGATTATTATTTCTTTTATTGATTTTTTAATTGATTTTTTTGTTACAATGTTTCATATATATATATATATATATAGAGAGAGAGAGAGAGAGAGAGAGAGAGAGAGAGAGAGAGAGAGAGAGAGAGAGAACTTCTGGGGCTGGGCTCCTAGCATCGGTGTCTGCGTCGGCAGTACCCTACAGCAGGGAAAATGAGGAGAGGATTTAAACTCCAATCACTGGTATTCGACATCATTCCTCCACTTAAGGTGTACACACACACACACACACACACACACACACACACACACACACACACACACACACGTAGACACATGTTGATACCCTGTCCCGTTAAGGCTCCAGCACCAATCGCGTCCTGAAAAGCTGAGGGGACCATGGACATGGTCATCACTTTAAAGAGTTCCACAGGCCCTTAGTTGGCTGCCAGCCCACTTGACACTTTCCCATGAAGTGGACTTTGCTGTGACAGATGGGCTGTTCACGCGAGGTGACGTCACGTCATCGTAATTAGACCCTTGCCCGCTCTTTGGTTGAGAGCCGGTGTGGCCTGTCGAAGCGACTTCGACTACCTACACTAACGTACCCTCCTGACAGATGCCGAGACAAAAGTGGCTGACTTTGCGCTGAGAGCAAAATTAAAACGTCAGCTCCCGTTTCACTACGTGCTAATTTT
Source organism: Alviniconcha strummeri (assembly GCA_963584105.1). Lineage (NCBI taxonomy): Eukaryota > Metazoa > Mollusca > Gastropoda > Provannidae > Alviniconcha > Alviniconcha strummeri. The sequence goes on along the minus strand of OY757558.1, from coordinate 157,440 downwards.
AGACGGGGCTATCCCATCAGGGCATGCGCACTGAAAAGCTTTGTTCATTTCCTTGCGACGTACTTCCCACGTTTAATGATCGGTAAGCATGCATGGCAGGCCCAGATTCTAGATGTGATTCGTCATGTTTTACTTCTGCAACATCCAAGCGATCTCGGAGAGGTCACTAGTCGTGAAAGCGCTAACCTGTCGACAATAAAAACAGGCAGTATAGTCCCGCGCGAAATCGCTAGCCTATGTCTCGGGTGTCCTGGCCCAAGGTTCGGCTCGGACTTTGGCTATGAATAGCATGAAACCAATGCTGTGCAACAACAAACAAACAAACAAAAACAAAAACAAAAAAAGCCAGTGCCCCCCCCCCCCTCCTCCCCGTCCCCCTAACCCATGCCAACTCACCACGTGTACGTTCCTACCTAGCTCGCGCAACTGCCGGCCAAGTTCAGTGATTCACTTGACAGTGATGCACTTGACCCATCACTGGCCCCCAAACTCTCTTTGTGCGCCGAGAGCACACCGACAGCTTCAGAGGTTACAATTTGTTTACAAGTAGCATGCAAGAGCGGCACCCAAGACCCAGTTTTATGAACTGCCCTTATCACGCACTTACTGGCGTTTTGACAGGCGCGTGGTTACGCCGCTGGCAAAGGGGGCCTCAGACCCGTTACCCTGCTTTTACTAGTTTCGGGGAGAGGGAACCAGAGAGAGAGAGAGAGAGAGACGGTTTGGCCTAGCAGTAAGGCGTAGCAGAAGGGCCGCGGCTCGATTTCGCCGGCTTCGGCTCTCCTTTTTTTTTTTTTTTTTTTTTTCAAAAACGGCTGTGGTTTGTGGACACTGTCTTGTAACTTTGTCCTCACAATGAAACATTAAAATGGCTCTCATCGCTGCCCATCTAATGCAGGAGTCATTCTGGTGGTGACAGTGCAGCGATATATATGGTGGGGGAAGAGTATATATATATCTACTCTTCCCCCACCACATAACACCCCCCTCCCCTTCTCCCCGTTTTTACTATAGGCCTT
>OY757558.1:143921-153921 GCA_963584105.1 Alviniconcha strummeri | reverse complement strand
TGTGTGTGTGTGTGTGTGTGTGTGTGTGTGTGTGTGTGTGTGTGTGCATGGCAGTTGGCTTTGTGTACACTATTCACCTTACACTTTTTTAATTTATTTTTTAAGCTGAATCATGGGCTGACTTTTTATTCTCAACTCTGTTTAATTAACCATACCAACTGTTTTATCGCACCATTTACCTCACCGTGCCTGTGCAACCGAGTCTCTCTGGCTCTGTGCATGTTACCTAGGTCTAAAACTATGAAGCCCCACTGCTGGGCCTTTTTGTCATTTTGCCAATCTCCACTAGCTAGAACAGTTTATTTAATTATGAAATAGTTTAGTTATAAATACCTTTTGAACTGAGTTGGTTAGAACGATACGGACTTTTTACTTTTTTCTTCTCCCCCCCCCCCCCCACCCCCCCCCCCCCTTACCTTTTAGGGGGGTATATAAACCCTCACTGTGACCTTGACATTTGCTTGATACTGGCTCACGATGATACACCGCCACCATATCATGTTTGGTTGCGAAGAATGAAGTGGTTCAGAAGATCGTATGCCTTCTTGACCTTGAACTCTGCAATTCATGCAGTACCTTATATTTTCACTGGACACTTTGGCTGTTGATGAACTATAGCATGGGTATCAAGTGATGTTTGGATGTGAATGATTCATGATATAGTACAAGTCGTCATATTTTGATTTTATACGCCCTCACTGACTGACCTTGAAGATGGTAACAGTTTTTTTCCATCTGATACTATACAGTGTACTCCCAACTCCACAACTTAATTTGTTGGGGGTGGGGGGTGGGGGGGGGTAACCTGTAGTTACCTCCAGTGACTGCATGTACTGGACGCTTAATCCAAAGGTTTACAACTTTGAAGGACATAATAATTAAATTGCCCTTATCTTGCTAAAAGATCTATTCTGGCGGGTTGGTCCAGGCTCTGTACTGGAGCAGTACTGAAGTTGGTACTGGCTGGCTCGTACTGACCCCGTAGGGGCTGGCCTGTACCAACAGCAGCCCATATTATGCCCGTACCGGGCAGCCCATACAGGGTCCTTACTTGTCCGTACGAGCCCTTACCATACCAGTACCTGCCCTGTACAGGCATGTTTACTGAGGTTCCTTTAATGAAGTTACCTCTGTGTTTTTTTTTTTTGCTTTCTGAAAGGTCGATGGGAAATCAACCTACAGGCACATATATGCAGAACTGATCAAGCTAGATTTGTTCACCTGTGCTTTGGCTCAGAGCCGTCATTTACTGGCGACTGTTGTAAGGTAAGAGTAAATACTGTTCTCTTGGATAATAATTGATGTGCGCGTGTGCAGTGTGTGTATGGGGGTGGGGCGTGGGGGGGGGGGGGGAACTGATTGATTAAACTGTATTTATTAACGGGGAGGATACTAGCACAAAGGCCGATCTGTCGTTGCTACAGAACAACTAGTAATCAAGACATTCGTAGCGAAATATTATGATAAAGGGACATTAATGAATACAACATCAATGATAATAATAATGATAATACAGATTTATTTTTTATTAAAAAAGGGTGAAAAAAAGAAGAAGAGAGAACCCGATCGCAGTGGAAATGAAATGGATAACAGTGAGAAAGAAACTGGGAAAAAAGCCAACAGTTTAAAGTAACATGCTATACAGTTTGGCTAATTTACACAGAAAAAAATGACAACAGAAACAAAAACAACAACAACAGAAAACGGATAATAAATACAAAAATGATATGATAAGCAGAAGATATGTAATAAACCATTATAAAATGGCAATGTGGTAATGAAAGTTCTAATTTGAATTGCAGTAATAATAATGTATTACCGCTGGTACTATGACCAGAAATTGGGAAAATAAAGGAGTAAGACATTATTTAAATCGACATTTTGTATACACAGGACAGAGTCAAAGGGCCACACACTTACACACGCTCGCGCGCGCGCGCGCACACATACACACACACACACACACACACACACACACACACACACACACATTTTATTTCTGGCTCACCAATAACTTAAAACATTCAATAAATATTACAATAAAACAAACATTCCTTAAAATCAAAACACTAAAATCGAAACACTAAAGTCGACCCCAGTATATATAGGCAGCAATTTTAATATCGTATGGCTAAGATCACAGTAAGTAAATAATTTGTTTTTGTTTTTGTTTTTTAATTTTTTTATGTCCAGTCAGTCAGAATGGTTTCGATATGTTGCAATCAGTAGGAAAATGTTGAAGAGCTTTAAATTTGTATGTACCAACTGAGCATCCGATTTTAAGATTTCATAATACGCATAACTCATTTGATAGATGTCAGTTTTCGATCAGTAAAGTTGCACCAGAAGAAATTTTATGTTAAAAAACATATTTTAAAAACCTAACCAACCTTATTTGCAGTTAACAACCGTATATATATATACACACACACACACATACACACACACACAAGATCCAAACACATAAAAGGTTCAAAAGAACGTTGTTTATTAGGACAAGACAAAACCAGCAAATGTTCGGGGTAATCCCCTTTGTCAACCTAAAAAACTGACGCTTAACACCTCAACCAAACACAGTTAAGTGGTTTGGTTTTTCAATTCATTTTTCCTCGTTTTTGATCGTTTAGATGTTACGTGTTGTTTTGTAGCTTGACAAAGGGAATTACCCCCAAAACTTGCTGGTTTTGCCTTGTCCTAATAAATAGCTTTCTTTTGAACCTTTTGTGTGTTTAGATCTTGTTTTAGAACGCTAGCAGTCATTCTTGTTTCAGATTTGCTTTTAAACCATACACACATTTAGGTCTGTATCCATACTGAAAATTAGTTTCACTTGATCTATATCTCATAGTTACAGGACCACATATACGCGCATATGCTAACAAATTCATACACCCTGAATATCGTAGACTCACACGATGATACTCACAAGATATTGTATAGAAACTCTCGCTTACTTTCTGACAAACTTAATTTAGCTATCACACAAACTTTCATTCACCCAACCCTTTATATACTCTAATACATACATGATGACAAACACGGCAACACTCAATACGTCAAGCAAGAATACAAATAATTGCGGGAAACTAAAATACATTTTAAGAACAAAACAAAAACAAAAACCTATGCCTGTCTAAAACTTCGCAACATGCAAACTCAGCAAAATAAGAAGAAAAAAATCATCTGAAACACAATGATTGCTAGCGTTCTAAAACAAGATCCAAACACAAAAAGGTTCAAACGAACGCTTATTTATTTTAACACGGGGAAATCTCCTTTATTAAGCCAAAAAACCACATTTAAACAACAGATAAACGGTCAAAATCGATGAAAAATGAAAGAAAAACACTCATTTTGGTTGAGTTTATACAGTTTGTTCGGTGCTTGGAATATAGTTGGCATGACAATGACGTGTAATTGGTGTGGTGTAATGAATAATATGTGACGTAAAACTGGAATGGAACAGAAGAGTGACAGAGAAAGGCGAGCAGATGGGGGGGGGGGGGGGGGGGGAGGTGTCTTTTTCTTTCATTTTTCATCGTTTTTGAACGTTTATCTGTTGTTTAAGTGTCGTTTTATAGCTTGATAAAGGAGATTTCCCCGAAAATTTTGCATACTATATGTCCGTGTTAAAATAAATAGCGCTCGTTTGAACATTTTTGTGTTTGGATCTCAGCAAAGTAAGACAGATGCAAATCCGAATTTTCAAAAGAGAGAGAGAGAGTGCAGTGGATAATCACAACAATTGTGCAAATTATGACTCAAGCATGCAATTTTTACCAGTGTTAGTACATACCATAAGGTTCATTTTAAGATCGGGAGGTAAGTCAGATTTGACCTCTGAGGACCGTGAGAGGTCAATGACCTCAATTGAAAAATGTTAATGATTCTGGTGCAATGTAATTAATACAGACGCATTATCCATATAGACGCCCTGGTTCAGCAGTATTGCGGAGCAGTTCTTTGAGCTGGACAATGACAACATTTCTGTCCTTTTTTGTTGTTGGATCTTTCTGCCGCCTTTGACACTATTGACCACAAAATTCTCTTCTCCCGCCTGAACTCTGTTTTTGGCATTCAGTCTACTGCACTCCAGTGGTTTCAGTCATACCTCTCAGACAGATATCAGTCCACTTCATTCAATAACTTGTCTTCGTCACCATCACAGCTCATGTACGGTGTGCCTCAGGGTTCAGTACAGGGGCCCATTCTCTTCGTCCTGTACACTACGCCTCTCTCCGATAACATAGCTAACCACTCTGTAAACCATCAGCTTTTCGCAGACAACACACAGCTCCAGACATCTGCTCCTCTCAATGAAGTGACCAACCTCACCAAAGAACTCAATGCATGCACAGACGACATAAAAACATGGATGACGGAAAATCAGCTCAAACTGAACGACGACGAAACAGAAGCTCTTCTCTTTCCCTTTTCGTCTTCCTTGAAACCTTCTACCGTTTCCCTCCCTGATTCGATTACTCTTGGCTCTCACAACATCCCCTTCTCTGATTCTGCTAGGAACCTTGGATTCATTCTTGAATCAAAACTGTCCATGAAGAAGCACGTCATACAAATCTGCCAAACTGCTTATTTCGAGCTTAAACGCATTAGTTCAGTCCGCAGGTTTCTCAGTCACTGAAGACGCAACCAAGACTCTTGTTACTTCCTATATCCTCGCACGGCTTGACTACTGCAACTGTCTCCTCATGGGTACACCTAATTCTGTCATCCAACCACTACAGAAAATTCAGAACTTTGCTGCAAGGCTTGTTCCCTTGGCACTCAGTCACCACCACTCAACACCTCTTCTGGAAAAGCTGCACTGGCTTCCCATTTCAGAACGTATTAAGTATAAAGTCGCTTGTATGTGTTTCAGTGCTATAAGTGATTCTGGTCCTGCTTACCTCTCTGAACTGCTGCACGTCTACACTCCGTCTCATACACTACGCTCTTCCTCTGAAACCCGCATGCTGGAAATCCAACAATACAACGCAAGACTCATGGCTTTTGCACCTTCTCTTGCTTTGGACCCCACATTTGGAATTCACTCCCACAAGATCTTAGACACTGCTCAACCCTGTCATCTCTTAAATCTAAACTGAAAACCCTCCTCTTCTCCGAGTATTTCCATCCTAATATCAGTACCTAGTTTCTGCTACAGTCATTGTGTGTGTGGGGTGGGGTGGCTGGTGTGTGTGTGTGTGTTTGTGTTTGTAGTGCGTTTTTTAATTTTTTATAACTAATACTTTATGTAAATTGTTTTGGTAGGACTATGCTCTACATGTGTATAGAAAATCATGTTTAGGTTAATATGTATCATGTGAGCGCTCAGGGTGTTGATGAGCGCATGATAAATGTACACTATTATTACTATTGTTACTATTATATTATAAATGTCAAGGTGTCTGATTGCACCTAACAGTCTACCGAACAGGCACATAATGCAGTGCACTTGAGTGCAGCCTTGATGCACTTGCAGCGGCCGGTACATCCCTTCCAGCAGTTGCAATGGATCAGTTCGAAAGATTTTGATGCCTCTGGCAGTGTCGTCCAAAGAGGCTGCCACCCAGAGGCCTCCTTATCCAGCCGCAGTCAGATGGGCTTGGTAACTCAGGATTCAGGACCAGAGTTTGGTTCAAGCAGTTGGCCTGGAGAGATGCACGCTTGATGTGTTGCTGGAGTGCTGCCTGCGTTGAGGGAATGTTATCTAGAGCTCTAGACTTGTGTGCGAAGAGCTGTTTCCTAGTATCGTTCACTTCCCTGATGTCACTGGCGCGGTCATACATCAGCACAACGAAGCGCTCCAGCAGTGACATTGACTCCTCACTGACATCACTTGGCATGCGTAATAGTTCTTCAAAGGCATCAGTCACTCCTGGGAACACTTTCCAAAACTCCCAGGTAGTCTTCTTCCGTCTGCTAGCGAATGAAGACACGGTGTCGCACCCTGTGAGGGCATGGAAAATGGGGAGAGTAGCACATCGTCTTGGGTTCATGGCGGCAGCCAGTTAGTGAACATCTATGTGCCGGAAGATGAATCCAGTACCAAGAGCTATCCACAGCTCGTCAGGATTGATGTTGTGGAAAGAAACCACAGCCAGTACCACAACATCAGCATCCACAGTGCGTATGGCCACCTTCCTCATCCCCTTCTGCACAGCATCTGCCACATGTAGAAGCATGCGAGTGTCCGCCTCCTCGTGTGAACATGGGGCGAGGCTGGTCAAGTCGGACTCGGCAGGAGAGCACAGGACCTCAGTTCCACATGTTGCATACATTTCATTGCCATCAGCTATTGGAAGACGAATGGCCTCTCGTGACAGGAAACCAAAGAGCTCAGTCTTGTTTTGATCAACACGAAGGAAGTCCTTCCAGTTCTTAGGCATGACGGTAGAGGGAGCCATTCTTTTCCTGAGGCCCTTGCCCCTCTTCTGTCTGGTCGTGCTTTTCAGGCTGTCAGGTGGATATACATCCCAGACGAGGTCCAGTCTGTGGACCTTTTCCAGCTGAGTGGAGATGTAAGGTGCAAAAACTATGTTCACATACTCTTGAAAGGTTTTTGCCGCTACAGGATTGAGCATTTGAACAATAGCTGCTCCGTCAAGGATTGTGGCATCAACCACAGGTGGGCTTGTGGTTTCGGTTTGGTCTGATTTCAGGCAGTGTAGTAGATCTGCTTTGCTGCAAGGCGCAGTTTTCCTCCTGTTGATAATGCAGGTGGGGCTGCCTGGTTCTCGTGGGAGAAGAACTGGTCAAGATCTCCATCACGTGATTGACATGCAATATACAGCCTCGAGAAGAGACTACAGTCACGCTTCACTGCGGCGAGTTGCATCTGCTGCTTTAATTGCGTCTTGGCCTGTAACCGACTGAAGAGTGGCAACTTGTTCTTGGGCAGTGTGTCTGTAACTGGCTTCGAGCACAGTTCCAGTCTTTATTCAACAAACTTTGTGTATTGCTCCTCACCAAGGGACTCAATCTTCCTCACAGTTTTTGCCACTGGGGTTTCCATGATGTCTCTCGTGTCAAGGACCAGTAGATTTTGAGTGTTCTCAAGGAAGGGATTCCCCATCTCATGAAACACTGCTATAAGTGCTCTGACATCCTTCATAAAGGCTGTTTGGACTCCATGTTTCTGGTCATGGTGAAGATGCCCAATGTCGTGAGCACCGCCATGTCCTCTTATCGCCTGCCCTTCAAACTCTGTAGTGATCCTGGCTATTTCTGGCCCTGCCACCATCCAGCGTCTGAGTGCCCCAGGGTTTCCTGTCAGTCTAATAGCTCCACCAGACCCTTTGACCACAGCGTTGTTCTGTTCATGACATTGGTCAACTGACATGGCAGAGACCTTGTTGCTGGTCTTGTGTACCACAAACTTCCCAGACTTCAATTCTGCCAGGACATCTGGGTGTTTGTCAGTGAGGTTCATCATATCACGGATGTGTACAGAAAGCCACATGGAATAGTGAGTGTGATCTAAGGCGAACATCCAGGGCATGATCTGTGTCAGGGATTGCACACACAGCTCAAAGTTCCCTTCACGAAGTGATCGGATGTACACTAGCAAGAGAACCTCCAGTGACAGGGTCTTGAGCCAGTAGTCAAAGTGCACTCTGGCCTTTGCTCGCTGTGTGCACCACTCCTCAAAGACCTCATCATCTGGCTGAGTGGTGTTGCCATCATCCGGTGTGAAGTCTTCACTGTATGCCTGCTTGAGTAGTGTGTGGAGGCTTGCCGCTGTGACTTGGTGTGCATGGCGGGTCTTGGTAACATGGCTGGCTCGAATGAAGGAATCTGCCGTCCCAGAGCTGGCAATGTTGGCCTGTACCAGGGCGTTCGTCCAAGCGCTGTCCCACATGGTTTGTACATCATAAACATGTTTACCATTAACCAATGACGCCAAACATGATACTTTGAGATCATTGACCTCTCAGTGTCCTCAGAGGTCAAATCTACCTTACCTTTCGATCTAAAAATGAAGCTTATGGCATGTACTAACACTGGTAGAAATTTCATGCTTTAGTCATAATTTGCAAATTCTTTATGATATGAAAGATTATCAGTAACTGACCTCTCATTGTCTTCAGAGGTCAAAGTTAGACACTGTAAATAATGACCAACGCTCTGTGGAATATGTAGACACTTTTATTGTAACACAAATGCATGTTTTGTACATCATAAACATGTTTACCATTAACCAATGACGCCAAACATCAATATTCTGATAATTTGAGATCATTGACCTCTCACGGTCCTCAGAGGTCAAATCTGCCTTAACTCCCGATCTGAAAATGAAGCTTGAGGCATGTACTAACACTGCTAGAAATTTCATGCTTTAGTCATAATTTGCACAATTCTTATGATATGAGAGGTTAGTTTTGTGTTTCCTTCCTATAAATGAATTTTGCTTATGAAGTAATGCAAAAATGTATCCAATTACAACAGACTGAGCTGCAAATTGCTGTGTGTGCGTCTGCGTACGTGTGTAATACTTTTCAGGTGTCAGATACCGTTCGTCGGTTGTTGAACAAACTACCGGACCAGTTTTCAGCCGGCTCAGAGATTTTCATTCGTCTCGAAATACCAGGACAGACTGCCGTTGTGCAGGCGAGTACCTCCGAGTAAATTTTTAAGTAGTCCCAAAACAGTTCAATACACTTACGTCAAAGAACTTCACTTAACCTTTTTAATTTAATTTTTAATTTTCATGTTCTAATAAATATCGCTCCTTTTAACCTTTTATGTGTTCGGAACTAAATATACACTGCAATTATGTACAACATGCAAATCAACGTCTGTCACATGATATCGTGAAACGACAACAGAAAAACCAGAAGTAAAACACCACATGGAATACACGGCTCAGCCGTGAACTGCAGCTGCACCAACCCGCTCGTGCACAAACACGCGCTGGCGGCGCCCTTTGAAGAGACGACCGAAACGAAGCAACTTCACTCAAACTGCTAGTTAGCGACGCTGGTCCCATAATGCGGGTTATGAAGGCTGTTTAATATAACAAGTTACGGCGACAGGTTACGTAGGACGGTTGTGATGACTAGTTACTGATGATAAACTGAAGCGCAGGGCGTGCACATTGTCATAAGCAACTGTACAACAATGCAAAAAACAAACAAACAAACAAAAAACAAAACAAAAAACCTTGTAACCAAACTAGTTCACAAAGCCAAAACTACTTACTATTGTAATAAGATCAACGAGAGTCTTTCATGTAAACAACTGTTCAGTGTGGCTAACCAACTACTCGGAAACAAAAAGCCATCTCCTCTTCCAAGAGTTTCCGCTGATCGATCTTCCGAAACGCTTTCTCGACTTTTTCAAAGACAAGATTGAAACTATCAGAAACAAACTTGATGTCCCTTCAGCTAATCGACCTGCTTGCACTGAATTTTCTTTTCATGGCAGACCCCTCACTCATTTCAGACCTGTAACCGAGGACTTTGTCAGACGCACCATACTCGGCTCACCTTTAAAAACATGTGAACTTGACGCGTTTCTTACCCCTCTGTTACTTGAATGCCTTGACTCTTTGTTACCTTGCATTACTGCTGTATTCAACAACTCCTTGGTATCTGGTGTTTTCCCATCTGTCTACAAGTCTGCTCTAGTTAAACCCCTTTTGAAAAAGATGTCCCTTGACCCTGATGACTTAAAGAACTACCGTCCTGTGTCAAATTTATCTTTTCTGTCAAAAGTCTTAGAAAGAATAGTTCCGTCTCAGCTGAACGAACACTTGAACCACAACAACCTTCTCAGTCCTCTCCAGTCAGCCTACAGACCCAACCATAGCACTGAAACTGCCCTGCTCAGGATCGTTAACGACCTTCTAACAGCTATGGATAACAACAAAATATGCATTCTGACACTCTTAGATCTCTCAGCAGCCTTCGATACAATAGATCACCAAATTCTTCTTACACGACTTCAGCACTCTTTTGGCATTTCTGGACCTGCTCTATCTTGGTTTTCGTCTTATCTT
>OY757558.1:121421-138921 GCA_963584105.1 Alviniconcha strummeri | reverse complement strand
GGATTACATAGTATTTCATAAAAGCACTGGACTTCATTCATAATTGCATTTGGTTCCTCAAGAACTGACCCATTTTTATCCACAATTTTTCACCCCATCTGCTTACTTATAAAGTTTCTTTTTCCAAGACTGCCAAAGTATTTTGTAATTTTTTTCACCGTCAGCAACCCATCTTGCTTTTGACTTCAATAGAATTCCTTCCATTCTTTTTTCTCGTAATAAAATTAACTCTTAATTTTATTCTCGTAGAAATTTTATATCTTCTTCCGTTTTCTTCTTCTTTTGTTTCAATTTCTTTAATGCTCTTTTCAAGGCTGTTTTCTTTTTATTGTGTTTTCTTTTTCTTTATATTCGCTTAAGCTGTTGTTTTGGATCTAATTTTCATCAGCATAAAATCCAAAAACTATTTGTCTGGTATACTAAGTTCTATCTTGGATTTGGGGATATTATGCAGAATAGATCGATCATAGTGACCAGCTGCATATTCTTCTGTTACTTTTTGAATTTCAGTGTTTACTTGAGCTAGGTAATCTTTATCTTTAAGCAGTTAGCAATTGAATTTCCAAAAAGTTTGTGCTTTATATCTTTCCCAAATTTGAGTTTGAGCGTAACAATAGAATGGTCAGATCGATATCCTAGAAGAATATCTGTCATGAAAATGCCACATTAAATGATCTGACAAAAGAATAAAAATCTAATCTAGCTTGCTTGAAAGGGTTTGGTTTTCGACATGTATTACATTTACATTGTGGATCGTTCTCTCTCCAAACATCTGTCAACTCAAGCTCTAATATCATATATTCTACAGCTTCTTTGGCTTTGGGGTTATTAATGTGTTTATAACAATCTAGATGAGAGTCTAGAACAAGGTTCCAGTCTCCCAATACCACAACCGTATGATTTTTGTAGCGTTTGACAGTTTCAGAAAGACTCTGATAAAAGGCTGGGTTGTCTTGTTTGGACCATATACATTAACAAGTAATAGTTCTTTAACCATAGCAAAAAGTGATATTATCGTAAAATTCCCGTTTTCATCCCTCTGAACTTCTCTAACTTTGAACTCAAAGTTATTATTAAATAGAACCTCTTGAATTTGACTTACATGATTCAAAAAAAAAAAAAAAAAAAAAAAAAAAAAAAAAAAAATCTACCCCTCTTATACTCTGAAGATACATATGTTTCTGTATTTTTATCAAAGTGTGTATCTTGTAAGCAATATATTGAGGGACCTTTTCGTTTAAGATAATGAAAAACGTCTCTTCACTTTTGAAGATTTCCTAAACCTTGACAATTCAAAGAGGAAATTATTAGACTATCCATTTGTATGCAACAAATGTATCATACTACTAAAGCAAAATGCCAACAAGCGTAGCAGTTTTTCTATAACATAACACGTTAATATAATACCAAAAAGACACGATGTAGTTCATCAACCACACACAGAAAAGCACGCAAGTGCCATTTCGCATCCAGCACACAAAATAAAAAAAGCTTTATGAAAAGATACATATTAAATACTAATGCAAAAGAATCCATAGTTGCATCACCCACCAGACAAAGAAGGAAGACAAAAAACTAAACAAAACACACACACACACACACACACACACACACACACACACACACACACACACACACACACACACACACACACACACACAGATGCATCTAAACTAAGCCACCGAAACACACACAAAAGCCTGGAGGGGGGAAAAAAAGAAAAAAAAGGGAGGGGAAAAAATTGATATTTTGGTAGATCCGCCAAGGGCAGTGCGATAAAAAGATGTTAAAGACTAACCCGCGTGGAAAATGAACTTCTTTTTTTAAATAGTAAAACGTGTACTGTAATGTAGTGAACAAATGTCCGTGTTTACCGTTTGCAAAAAATGTTGCGTTATTTTTTAATAAAATGAAAACCACACCAAGCCACTTACGCTCACCTGTTCAAAATGCGAAAACCGGAAATACGTCACTTATGTATCAAGCTGAAATAATTTTGGGAGTGCCTTCTGACCACGCGTACGGTGATAAGCATGAACCTGTATCTTCTTGATTAAAAAGAAGAAATAAAAAACATAAAAAAACATCGGTATAGCCACTGCTGCATCGTCGGTAGTGCTTCGTGGCTACCAAAAGCAGACGCGGGCAGAGGATCGAATACAGAACAAGGAATAGCGAAGCCGGTTGCTCTATTCCCAAAAGCGAAAGATTACAAAGGGCATTCACTCGTGCAAACCAGCTTCACTGAACCGCCCAATAGGCCATATTGTTCACTAGCATTATCTGGTAGTGTTTTATCTTCTTCGAAGTCGCTGTTTTTGCAAGATAAGTGCAGGTGATCGTCTTGGCTCGCCATGTTTCATTTGATACACAAGTGACTTAGAGCTCGGGTTTGAAATTCGGTATTATTAGAGGTAGCTCTTCAATTCTATTTGTAAAGGAGTGCATCTGCACATTGTGTTTGTGTTGTTGTATGTACTCTGTGTGTCGCTCTGTCGGTGATCTTTCGTGTGTGTACGTCAGTCGATCTTTTACGTATGCGTTACGTGTTGATTTAGACGTCACTATGAGACGTCACTGTAAGTCAGAGCGAGAGAAGGCGAGAGGGAATAACAACGACCTCTCGTATGTACCATCCACACGAAAAGAAGAAATAAAATCGGGAACCTCTGGCTGTGGCTCGTTTGTTGTTCCTTACTTCCAACCTGCAACTTCCAGCACCGACTGTTTACATCTGGCGCTGCGATCAGGATTGGAAGTAGGGAAGCCAAATAACATCCCGGCCAACAACAGACGAGCCTGTAACGATCACAGCCAGAGAGGTCAGAGGAAGAACTACTCAGATGAACACCTCAGCTTTTTCTGCAATTTATGTCAGGTGTTGGTGTGTCCAAAGTGCCCTCCCGATGGACACAAGTGAGCAACAGCATACGGATATGCTTCAGACGCTTGTAACTCAAGGTCGCAGCAAGCTGGAGAAGTCCAAGGAAGATTCACAAGCACTGGGGCCTTAACTATGAATCGGGCCTAAAGCGGCAGGCCGGCCTAAATCTCAAGGCTATTGACAATGGCCCGAAAATGGTAACCATGGACCGGGACTACACCAAAGTCCGGGCCGAACCTCGGGCCTAAACAGCCGATATTTAGGCTAGCGATTTCGCTGGGCGGACTAAAGGCCGTAGGCCCGGGACTATGACTGCTTTTGGCCTTGTTATGCTTGGAAAGTTGGTTTTTCTTGTTGTTTTTGTTTGTTTTTTGCTGTTGTTGCATATTCTCTCATCTTAAATATTTTTATTTTCTTTCGTTTACATCGTCAAATGAGTACTAGATGTTCGTCGGCCAAAGCTCTTTCATTTTGGAGGGAAGAATGCCGGCATAATGACTGATTAATGTGATCGTACGATTTAATGTTTGCGAATTATTATGACAGCAAGTTTGCTTGACGTCTTACATTATCACTTGATTTATTTTCTTGTTGTTTAAATTCATCTGCACAGCGCTTTTTGACAGTTCAAAATGGCCGACGCAGCAGACGATGCTACGGTTACTCGATTCAGTAAATGAGAAGATGAATACTCCATCGAAGATGTCGACAGATTAGCGTTTTTACGAATAATGACCTCGTCGAGATCGTTTGGGTATTGCAGAAGTAAAACATGGCGAATCACATCCAGAATTGGGGCCTGCCAGACATGCCTTCACCTAATGTTTACGTGTACCGATGTTTGCGCGTGCGAAATACGTCGCAGGGAAGTGAACGAAGCGTGTCGGTGCGCATGCCCAGATGGGATTGCCCCCGTCTAAAGTTAGCACAAGCGATGACGCGTGTGAGGTGTTTAGGCCTGGCCTACCGTAGTCCCGATTCAGGCCCCTGGAGTCTGCGCTTTCTGAGCTGCAGGAGCAGACTGACAACGCCAAGGGATTGATCACCGAGACGTTCCTTTCGACTTTCATTTATGCCAGGGCATGGCTCAAGTCGACGTAACCAGCAAGAAGATCAAGATCAAGACTGGATTTCTTTTCATTATACCACTTTATGTGACTCTGCAGAAGTGCAGTTTTCTGCTTATTGGAAGGTGGCCGCCTAACACGAAGAAGAAGAGTGTGTCGGTTCCGCACTGCAAATAAAGAGATGTGGCATGAATCAGAATCAGAATCTTTATTGTCCCAGTACAAGTTTACAAGGAAAGTCATGTGACATGTGACAATGAACTGTGTGTCCGCGGTTGTCAACGTCTGTGTTGCGACTGCAGATCTGTATTGTTGATTTGAACTTGTAAGCGTTTGATTTTTGTCGTCAGTGCCATGTTTTAGGAAAAAAAGAATGGGATATAATGCTTGGTATGGGTGTTCAGTAATGCCTTGTGTTTATATGTTAAAGGGTTGCCTTAAGGGTCTTTAACATGTGCAAATGTAGCGGCACTGGTTTAGATTTAGCCTGTAACTTAATTGTCTTGCTATTTCATGTGTCTACCTTCTATTGCATTAGGGTTCTCAGTGAGTGTGATTACATAGGTTAGGTGATTCCTACTCTGTATTTGCTTCCATTTTACCCGAGCAGCGTAATCTTCTCTGTGCGCATATGTGT
This sequence comes from Alviniconcha strummeri, assembly GCA_963584105.1. Lineage (NCBI taxonomy): Eukaryota > Metazoa > Mollusca > Gastropoda > Provannidae > Alviniconcha > Alviniconcha strummeri. Next base: position 134,333 of record OY757558.1, on the reverse strand, counting down.
ATGTATCTATGTCAGAGTGAAAACAAATATTGTAGGAAGACCTGGGTTTTTCGGCTTAAATGCGGCAGTCCTGTCATCCTTTGGTTGCGATGCAATCGTCGTTGTTCTGAGATAGTTTCTGTTTGTAAAGTTGGTCAAGCCTCCAGGCTACAGTAATACGTTAGAAAAATGAAATAGTTGTTGTCTAAAGTGGTTTTGTTTGGGTTCTACTTTGATGATTTGTTAGTTCAACTCTTAGTAGCTCCTGAATAATTACAGAGTATTGCCGGTTTGCGTGGGTTCTACTTCTAGTTCAGCTCTCAGTAGCTCCTGACTGCATTGTCGTTCTGCCTAGTTTCTATTTCGATGGTTTGTTAATTCAAATAATAGTAGATCTAGTTCTAGAATGATCTTCAGTAGATCTAGCTCTAGAATGATCTTCTGTCGTGTGTTCCAGCAATGAAGGCATTGGTAGTCGCTAAGTATCGGTAAGGTTCTGCTGAGATGATCTGATAAATTTCAACTCTTAGTAGCCTTTGAATGATGTTACTGTTAATTGATTCACCAGCGAGGACGCTGGTGGTGATCGAGCTGGGGGGGGGGGGGGGGGATGTAACCGAGTGCATCTGCACATTGTGTTTGTGTTGTTGTATGTACTCTGTGTGTCGCTCTGTCGGTGTTCTTTCGTGTGTGTACGTCAGTCGATCTTTTACGTATGGGTTACATGTTGTGATTTAGACGTCACTATGAGACGTCACTATAAGTAAGAGCGAGAGAAGGCGAGAAGGAATAACAACGACCTCTGGTATGTACCATCCAAAAGAAAAGAAGAAATAAAATCAGGAACCTCTGGCTGTGTCTCGTTTGTTGCTCGACTTCCAACCTGCAACTTCCACCATCGACTGTTTACATATTTAATAAGAAAGATAAAAGACACGCAGGCTAGTCTTTAATGCTATGCATGTATACAAAGAAGCGACTGAGGTCATAATGTTTGTAAATATGTAAATAACAAGCACACACACACACACACACACACACACACACACACACACACACACACACACACACACACACACACACACAACACACACACACACACACACACACACACACACACACACACACACACACACACAACCAAAACAACAAAAACAGAGGTACCAGAATCAGTAATTCCAGTGAATAGACCAAGACCGAGTTCGTGATGCCAGATCAAAAGCGAAAAAAAGACCAGCAAAAGGCGAGAAGGACTAAAAAAAAAAAGAAAAGAAAGAAGAAAAAACAAAAACATAGGTATCATAATCTCACACGTTTCCTATGCTGATGCACATTGACATAGTCTATACGCACACATTCAATCCATAATTATGCACATTAGTAGACGACTCAAAAATAATAACGCATTGATGTCCTTTACAATCGGGTACCTCTCCACCATCAAACTAGGGTGGGGTTGGGGGGTGGGGGGGGGGCACAAAAACCGGAGTAGGGAGAAGACGAAGGAGGCGAGATTCGTGAAAAAGGGGTAAAGTTTTCTTCTTCTTTTTCTCTTTTCTTTTTTCTTCTTGACGATACTCAATCTTAGCTTATGGCATCAACTATGTCCAACAACCCATGAACCAGGGTCAGCAAGAGTTGCCTTTCCCACACCACACACGCTGACTTGACTCGTATCGTCAATCAGCGGCTGAGCACAGTCGGAGCTCACTCTTCGCACGACTATTCGTGGCTGCACGTGCACCAACCAGCTCCGGCACGCCTCATCCAGGTTTAAAGGCCAGACGTTCTAGGTTTCTGAATTGTTTCAGTCATCTGTGGAAGATACCAGGCGATCAATACATTTTGTGAAGCCCTGTCACAGTCGCAATGATAACCATATTCTGGTTACAATTCCTCAGGCACTTGGTTGTATGCAGCTTCCATTTCCTAGGGCAGATGGCATCCAGTGTTGTGAAAACCTCGTTGCGAACACTGGATATGTGTAAACAGTCATAGGGTTTAGTGGAGTCTTCCTCTGAAGTGTAACTGGCTGCTGGCTCCAGATCATGGAATCTTCGGTCTCTCGTACGGCTGCCTTTGCCAGCATCCCTATGTTGTTTGCCATCCGATTTGGTGTCACCACCTTGTTGAACATCTTCTTTCGGACGATTTGTTTTCTTGCATTTTCGAAAAAATCTCCTCCAGTGTCCGATCTTTCCACAAAATTTGCACGAGTCTTTGTGTAATGTTGTTGGTTTCTATGAAGTCGAAAACAGTCTTCCAAACGGACACTTTATTCCTGTCTTCTCTCTCTCTCTCTCTCTCTCTCTCTCTCTCTCTCTCTCTCTCTCTCTCTCTCTCTCTGATCTCTTTCTCTCTGGTCTCTCTGGTCTCTCTCACACACTCCTATCGTAGGATATATATATATGCTTCATAGCAACTGAGAACAGTTCAGTTTTCAACCTGTGTTGCATGGAGCTCGTGCAACACAATCACATTCATTCCATCCGCTGACCATTCACTCATCCATTCGCCTGCAACACATTCACATTCAACTGATCATTCATTCATGCCACAGGCACATGCACTACATTTGCATACCTGACATGTTCTTGGGGAATGGGCTCTGCCACAGTTGCCAAATGCTTGATCTACATGGTTCATGTTATTCATTGGTGTGCTTGTGCGTTTCTAAATTTCCTGTCGACCTGCGAGAATAGCCTCAAAACATCTCCCCTCCGCGGTGGTCTCCGTCAGCTTATAGCCTTTGGCTTTTGCCAGCAGTTCACTTCTTTGCCTTCTTTTATTTTGAACATACACAACAATAATTTCTAAAAAATACCTCTGTGTAATCAGCACGATTTCCAAAAATGTAAAAATCGAATCTAATTATTGTCTTTGCTTTTTTCACAATTTTCATCAGAGCTCGTACTGTGTCGAGCGGCTGCGACTGCGGGCAGATATCAAGTCCGGGCCGGTGTGTTTTGGTGTGTCTGTTCTCTCTCTCTCTCTCTCTCTCTCTCTCTCTCTCTCTCTCTCTCTCTCTCTCTCTCTCTCTCTCTCTCTCTCTCTCTGTGTGTGTGTGTGTGTGTGTTGTTTTTTTGAGGTGGGGGAGGGAGTTGGGGAGATCCTCAACACTTTGTGTGGGAAACAACAAGTTGCAATGTTTTCCGTGTCCAGAATTACTGTCGGACTCTTTTTCTTAAACTGTCTTTTCAGGTGAGAAACCCACGACCGCAGGAAGAGAGGCTGGAAGTATTGGAGGGTGAATTCGCAAGACTCAAAGAAAGGGTTGAGAAACTGGAGCAACGTTGTCAACAGGTTCCACCGTCCTCTGACACTGGGGACGAAAACATTCACAGGTAACATTCCCCCGCCCCACCGCCTACAACACTTCTTCGACTTTGTTGTGTAGAGAAATAGTCCGAGAGCTAACTTGACCTACCGTGCGCCACACCAGTACTCAGCTAAACTAATCGTAAAGAGTTCCCATAGTGTTTGAATGTTAAGGCTGGAAGACAGGGCGTGAAACTGCAGCGTAGTAGCTTCAGTTGTCGAAACACATTTCTCTTTGGTCTTCTTTCGTCAATGTTACAGAAAATACAGTCTGGTTTGAAAATGTACTTTTCAGAAGCTGTTGAAGAACGCCCAGACGTTCTAGGTTTCTGAATTGTTTCAGTCATCTGTGGGAGATATCAGGCGATCAATACATTTTGTGAAGCCGTGTCACAGTCACAATGATAACCATACTCTGGTTACAATTCCTCAGGCACTTGGTTGTATGCCTCTTCCATTCGGAATGTCGAGTCGGCAGGTTCCTCGGGTCTCCATCTGCAGATGAAGCTTCGCCATTATATTTTTAGGTCCTTTGCAATAAAAGAATTTAAACAAGAAGAAGTTTACAAATGATTCACCAGCTGAACCTTGCAAGCGAACAGCACACCCCTGCGTTTCTGAATTTACTGTCGACCTGCGAGAATGGCCTCAAACTGTTTCCCCTCCGCCGTGGTCTCCGTCAGCTTATAGCCTTTGGCATTTCCCAGCAGTTCACGCTGGAATGCTTCTATTGGTGTGGATGCAATCATGAGTTCAGTGATCCTTTCCTCCAATTCACTCTCTTCAAATTCACATTTCAGGGCTTGGGTGCGTGCTCTGGTTACGAAGCTGTCAACAGATTCCTCATTTCTTTGCCTTTTTTCTTCTTTTCTGAACATACACAACAAACGTTTATAAAAAATAAAAAAACCTCTGTGTAATCAGCACGATTTCCAAAAATGTAAAAATCAAATCAAGTTAATCCATTGTCTTTGCTTTTTTCACAATTTTCATCAGAGCTCGTGCTGTGTCGACCGGCTGCGACTGAACAGATATCACTTCGGGGCGGTGTGTTTTGGTGTGTCTGTTCTGTGTGTGTGTGTGTGTGTGTGTGTGTGTGTGTGTGTGTGTGTGTGTGTGTGTGTGTGTGTGTGTGTGTGTGTGTTTGAGGTGGGGGAGGGAGTTTGGAAGATCCTCGACACTTTGTGTGACAAACAACAAGTTGCGATATTTTCCGTCTCCAGAATTACTGTCGGACTCTTTTTCTTAAACTGTCTTTTCAGGTGAGAAACCCACAGCCGCAGGAAGAGAGGCTGGAAGCATTGGAGGGTGATATCGCAAGAATGACAGAAGGTTTTGACACTGGGGACGAAGACATTCACATCTAACGTTCCCCCACCCCACCGCCTACAACGCTTCTTCGATTTTGTTGTGCAGAGAAACAGTCCGAGAGGTAAACTGACCTACCGTGCACCACCCCAGTACTCAGCTAAACTAGTCTTAAAGTGTTCCCAGTGTTTGAATGTCAAGGCTGGAAGACAGCGCGTGAAACTGCAGCGTAGTAGCTTCAGTTGTCGAAACACATTTCTCTTTGATCTTCTTTCGTCAGTCTATATTACAGAAAATACAGTCTGGTTTGAAAATGTACTTTTCAGAAGCTGTTGAAGAACGCCCAGACGTTCTAGGTTTCTGAATTGTTTCAGTCATCTGTGGGTGATATCAGGCGATCAATACATTTTGTGAAGCCGTGTCACAGTCACAATGATAACCATATTCTGGTTACAATTCCTCAGGCACTTGGTTGTATGCCTCTTCTATCCGGTATGTCGAGTCGGCAGGTTCCTCGGGTCTCCATCTGCAGATGAAGCTTCGCCATTCTATTTTCAGGTCCTTTGCAATAAAAGAAAATAATTATTAAAAAACAGTTTACAAATGATTCACCAGGTGAGCTTAGCAAACCAACAGCACACACCTGGGCTTTTTTTCGTTCTTTTGGAGTGATAGTCTTAGTCTGTATATTTCTTCTTTCGCGACGTCATGTTTTCCGTCTACTCAGTTCTGCATAATCCAATTATCTATAGACAAACTGAACAACTAACTTTGATGAAATTATTTCGGAATGTACATTATTCTATTTTAAACTAAGAAAACATTAGATTTATGAAGTTTTGTAACAAAATCACGTTACTATGTGTGAAAACAAAAATTCTGAGATTCTTGGATTTGGGGGGAGGGGAGGTAAATCCAGTACTGTGACAACCAGACACGTCACAGCATCACAAAACTGGGTTGAGAATAAACCCACGACCGTACAGTGGTATACCGAAGCAAAGAATCCGTGATAAGTGTGATGCAAAACATTTGGCAGAAAAAGGAAAGGCATATTTCTTTCATTTCTAAGATTTTCCACATCAGAAGTGCACTATGCTTAGTTAAACCATCACTGTGAACCAGTGCCACATCATATTACGATTCTGTTTGTTCTAGACAGTGCAGAGGGCATTTTTTTTAACATACACTCATTGCTGATTTTAATCATTATGATCTATAAAAAAAAAAAAAAAAAAAAAAAAAAAATTCAATCTCTGTGATTTAAGTCAGGTGGCTTTCAAACGCGCTTTGGCGTCTTCAGTCGGTGTGAAAGACGGTACATTTATGTCAAGGGCTGTAACTCTGGTTCATCCCAAAAGATTCTTGGGAACAATTTGTAAGGTGTTTGGCACACTCTAAGGAACACTTTAAGACTAGTTGAGTACACTGGGGGGGGGGGGGGGGGGGGGGGGGATGCACGGTAGGTGAAACTACCTCTCGGACTAAAATGGTAACTTAATAAAAAAAAATTAGCTGACTTTAAGATTGCATGCTCTTGCTCATAGATCTGTTCCACAGGCGCAGAACAAAGGCAAAGCGGTGAACAGAAAGAATCCCATCACTCCTGTCATAAAATCTGACCAGCTCAATCTGACCAGCTCAATAAACATACAGCTTTGAAACATGACATGGTGTTACTCTGTACATGTATCTTGATTCATACAGGTTTTATTGATAAAGTGAAAATTGTTGTATTTATGTAACATGGAATATATAAAAATCACAAAATTTTCCAGATGTTTATGTAAAATATTTGTAAAAAGTCAAAAATGAAGATATCCATAAAACCTGTATCAAGTTTGATATTGTGTTCTTAATTAAAGTTCAAAAGGCAGTTTTGTTCTATGTGCATTATCTTTGGAGGAGTAGGGATTTTTAAAAAGGTTGTTTGGCGGCCATCTTTGATTGTTTCCATGGCAACAGGTGTCGAAAACAACATATAATTATACTTTTTTAAACTTACAATGTATGGTCTTTCATTAAAACGGCTGCTACTTCTCTGTTGTTCATGTTGAGAAATCTGTCAGGACTTGACGACTGCGGTCAATCTCGATCATGCTGTCCAGTTCTCCATAGACCAGCACATGTACAGGATGAGCCAGGGCCTGTGAAAACTTGAGTTCCAGACGCAGAGCTCCACTTTTTACCAGCTCAAACTGCTGGTCTACATCCAGCAGACTGGGGCTGAGGTCAAAGGCAAACATTCCGTACCCCAGTTCAAAGTCTCGATATTCAGTGTAAGATCCATTGTCTCTGTTGACCAGTCCTGTGGCCAGCATCAGACTGTGGTAGGACCGGGCATACAAATGACGGTCAAAGTCAGGAGTCAGCGCTTTGGCGGTGATCTGCTTTCCATACAGATACAGGCTTAGATAGGACAAGTGAAAAGTCTGAAAGTTGAAGGGATTTCTGTTGTAGCGTCCGTTGAAGGCTTCACTGCTTGGGAGTCTGGGTCAAAAACAGATTGTCTTGCACAGTTCCCAAATTTCCTGTAGGAATGGCAAAAGTTCTCTGCACCACCCTTTTTAGTGGGTACTTGGCCGTTCCCCTCTCCAGAGCTTTTTCGTGAGCCAGCGCTACTGCTGGGTTGAGCTTCACCTTGCGAACAAAGAGGCATGAGTGATGACAATTTTGTACCCTGCAACAGCATCGTGGGCCATCAGATGAAAGATACTCTTTGAAGGAATAAGTCTGATCTTTACGTCAACTCCATTGATCATGTAACGCTCCTGATGCATGATGTCTGTGTGAAGTCTCCCCAGCATATCTATTTCATGGCTTCTGGAGGATAACTGACGTCGTACTTTTAGTCCAGATTTGTCATCCCCCTGCGTATCATCCAGGTGATTACTGCTGTCTCTGTAGTACAGGGCAGATGTGAGGTGACTCTTTTTCGCTTCTCTGCCAAAATTCAAAGTAGCCTCCACGTAAGTGCGCTAAGGATAGGTATTTTCACTTGCTGTGACCAGCGTCTCATTCAGGGAAATCTCCACTTGGGAGAACAGGCTATGTAGCCATTAGTTGACTCGGGGCACATCAGTGCCCGCATCCAGGTTGGTTCTATCTGCCTTGGTGACTTTGGCCCGCACATGAAGATAGGTGTTGCTCAGGTCCAGATACTCTGATGTTGCTCCACTGATAGCAAACTCAATAGGAGCAGCAGGAGACAAAGAAGACAAGGGGTGATATTCTACAAACTGCCCTTCTTCTACAGACATTCGCACAAAGTAAAAGGTACATTTTCTAGGTGCACGAATTTCCCCCAACATAAATTATGCTTGAGGGAAGTTCGCCTACACCACCCGTCGCTTTTAATACACCGCTAACAGTAACGTGAAGGAGTCTGACTTCCATAGTTCAGGAGCTGTGTGAGAGTCGAGGTGGCCGTCCTGGACTGTCCGTCCTAACGAGCCTTCTCGCTTCCGTGGATTCAAAGATTTATTGAACTATGCTCACGCATTGGTCTCAGCTTGTCCCTAATATGTCAGCCGACATCCGAGGACATTATGTATCACTTCATCATCACTGCTGACAGTTGAAAGAAATGGGGAAATGTTGATCTCAGCTGAAAGGGGGGTGGGGTAAACAATGAAATGAAAGACATTTGTCAATTTTATAGGACCAGTTAGGCCTTCGGAAATAAAGCATTTTGGCCTTGTCTTGCAGTCATCGGCCTGACGGCAGGTGCCAAAAGCAAAAATTAATAGGCTATGTTTCGTCATGAAGGATACAGGATACAGAAGGGATTTTCTGAGACAGAGAAATAGCCGAACAGGTCACACAGTTGCTTTAGTTCGGCTGCTGTAATCTTATAAGCCGGTTAGCACGAGTCGTCAACACGGCTTACAAGATTATCAATTTGTGTCTTTTACGTCTTTCTTTTAAAGTACAAAATCCCGACTCGTAAAGTTTTTGATGACTTGTTCCCCGGACAGAACCAGTGATAATTCGTATGGCTTCAAGATAAAGGTTTTCGAGTATGTTAGATTGTGTATTGGTACAATGATCCCAGATAATATCAGCATAGTCAAAAAGTGGAAGAATAAAAGATTTATCACGCCTATTTGTGTAGCGAGCACTTCAGTGAGTGCGATTTCGCGAACCCCATGGAATACCGCATGGGGTTTGCTTCGAAGATGACACGATGGGGTACTCTTTCAAAATCCTGCCTGACAGGCTCAAACTGATACGGCTGTATCCTTGTGGGTCTCTCGGGCAAAGTATCAGTTTCGTCTTCGGAGCTCGAGTTGGCCATTTTGCAGCGACTCCCCAGAGTGACGTATAGTAGGCATATGGTCACGTGATTTAGGCGTCATGGCGACGCTTTCGGTACGACGGAAAATGCCTTTTTTCGTGCATTTATCAGATCACAGTTTCACCTACATCATCGTTCTCAGCGAGCTTTAACGGAAATCGTGTCAAAAATCACCCCTAACCTTGGACTTGTCCTTTAAGAGATACTAATTCGACAAGGAAGAGAAATACAAGATTTAATGTTTTGAAGCAGTGAGTTTCAGAGGGACGCTCCAATGAAGGATATGCTAGTTTTAAACAAGTCAAGCCTTGGCCTTGGCAGGTGGCGGTTATTCCTGGAGTTAGTGTAGTGAGACTTGTGACTAATGAAGAGTTGTGCCAGCTAGTTTGGGGAATTGCTATTAAGAACTTTATGCATAAATATTCCTTCATTGTAAATGAGTTGTTGTGGTAGGTTTTAAATCCGAAGTGCACTAATTGTTTGCTCCGTAGACAGGGGAGGATTGGGAAAGATTAATTTACCCGCCCTTCGATGTAGAAAGTTTTTTTTATTTTTTTAAAATTATGAAGTGGACTTCGCTGCTGCGATCCCACACTGTTGACACATCGTGGATGTGAGGTTTTATGTGATTGTGAGCGTTGTAGAAGATTTTTCTGGCATCGACATTGATATGCTGCAGTCGAGAAAGAAGAAACAGTGTTATTTTTTCCACATAATTTTGCAAATGTGTTCGATCTGGGCCACCGGGCACAGTTGACATGGTCCATGACAGACATCCAAAGCATCAGCTCTATCAGGCATTGTTTGTAGATTCTGAAGTTACCTGGGCGTATCGAGAAGACAAATAGCAGAATGGTCGATTGAAAGTCAAAAGCTGTAGCCAGGTATACAAATTGCGGCTGTTCGTCTCTCATCTTCTTGCATTACTCTTGAAAGCTGAGGGCAGTTATATATATATATATACATAGAGAGAGAGAGAGAGAGAGAGAGAGAGAGAGAGAGAGAGAGAGAGAGAGAGAGAGAGAGGAGAATAATCTGTCTCTTTGTCTGTCTGTCTGTCTGTCTGTCTGTCTGTCTGTCTGTCTGTCTGTCTGTCTGTCTCTCTCTCTCTCTCTCTCTCTCTCTCTCTCTCTCTCTCTCTCTCTCTCTCTGCAGAAACCTTAGTTAAATCACAGGACTCACCTGATAGCAGTAAGCACTACTCCTGCTGAAAACGCCATGTTGATTTCTGTCAGTAAAGGACAAAAGGAACTGATCCGTTTACCATACCCGTCACAATGGCTGTCCATGAAATGGGAAAATGTATCTCTGAGATGAACAATAAAAAAACTTCCAGACCTGACCAAATCAGCAATCAGTTGCTTAAACTACCTTCGCCGTATCTCACTGACTTATATTTTCAATTTGTGCGTCGAGCAGAATGTTTTTCCCCTCAGAACTTCAAAAAGCAAAAGTTATTCCTTTTAGCCAAAACTGGAGATCACAAAATTATAGACCAGTCTCATTACTGTCGGATCTGTCTAAACTTCCGGAAAGACATTTAGAAACACGAGACATTTCCATCCACTTCAGTCAGGCTTCCGCCGTAAGCACTCTTGCAATACCGCACTTGCACGGTTGACAGACTCGTGGCTTTCAGCTATAAATAGATCAGACCTGTCCGGAGATGTCTTGGGGGCGGGGATAGCTCAGTGGTTAGAGCGCCGGACTCGTGATTGAAAGGTCGCGGGTTCGAATCCCTGCTGGAACGGCGGGAGAATTTTCTTCTCCAGGGTCGACTTTCTGTGCTGACTCTTATTTCGGTATCCGTTCCACCCCCGTGTTACCACAGTAGCACGTAAAAAATCCCGGTCATTCTGCCAAAAGTGCAGGTGTCAGGTTACAGCTAAACACGCATACACCTTACGTATGTGGCTTTTATTGAACCGTGCTTCGGCACTGGTCACAACTTGTCCCTAATATGTCAAATGACATCTGAGGACATCAACTCATCATCATCATCAAAGATGTCTTTTTGGACTTTAAAAAAAGAGAGTATTCGATCTTGTTGATCAGAGAATCTTATTATTATTATTACTGATTATTATTGATTATTATTGATCGCTTTTATATAGCGCTGTTCTCCGCTCTCGAGCAGACTCACTGCGCTCGCATGTGATTCTACATGAGTGAATAGATTTTTAGAGCGCGTTTTTGAATATCCACCGAAGTGGTGTACTTACAGCGCTGGCATGGCTGGTGCCACAAGAATCTGCTGCCAGAGAGAGTCAATCTCGGCGCGTTCTGCGTACACCATACAACCATGCACCGTGTCACTTCATGCAAAGCCACATACGTAAGGTGTATGCGTGTTTAGCTGTAACCTGCCACCTGCGCTTTTGGCAGAATGACCGGGGTCTTTTACGTGCTACTGCGGTAACTCTCGAAGCTTTCTATTTAAACAGTTCGAACTCATTGCCTTGTTTTTTTTTCTGTTCATACCCTAAGAATAGAGTACAACGTTGTCTTTATTAAAGTTCTCGAGTTCGAGGTCTCTCTCTCTTTCAATATGATATATACAGAGAAGAACACTTTGTTTTTCTCTTGGCTGTCCTGGGCTGCTCCTTCAGTATCCCTGATTTTATGTTCTTGTCTTCCTACCTCCGGAATGGTGTGAATAAAGTATTGGTCAACAAATGGCAGGGAATCAAGACAGAACAACGGTGCACGGTTTTGAAACTTCAGCATTTATTTGGGTCACACACAAAAATAGAAGAGATGGACAGGCACAGGAGATTCGTCTTGTCACTTTAACGCGACTCTTGTCGTTCTCCCAGCTACTTTCATGCTTGTTTATTTTCCTGAAGAAAAAGGTAAAAACACAGTTAAGGTATGGCTGGTCATTATGTGTGATTCATTTAGCAGAGGAGGTAAAATGGTCAAATCGTTGGGAAAGTTCAGTGGTAGATTAGACTATGTACAAGACAATCACTGAAAAACAGCACCTCCATTCTCCCTGCCACCTCACCCCGCTCCCACCTTACACCACCAACACCCCCATAAATGGAGGCACAAAATAACTTGACCGTCATTACTGTCTGGCGACTGTGGTGCCGGATGGAGAAGGAAAGCATGAAAACAAGAGAGAGAGAGAGGGGAAAAGGCGAGGGGTGAAACATGAGGAAGAGGAATAACGATGATTCGTCGCTTTTAGGTGGAAGTTGCACTGTTAAGTGAACTTGAGTTTAAACACCAAGTGACCACGGCTAGGGGGAAGGGAGGGAGGCGGGGGAGGGGGGCATGAGAGCACTGAGGTGCCGGGGTGTCCAGAGGACAGGAAGCGGGATGGAGGGAGGGGAGGGAGAGGTGTAGTGGCGAGTAGAGGATGGGAGGGCCGATAATGGCCGGTTGTTTAGGTGAAGAGGCGGAGAAAACGGGTAAAGGGACAGGCAGGGAGAGAATCTGGCACTGCGCAGCGCCAGCGAAATCGCCCACCCACCCTAACCCTTTTTCCTATCGTTAATATTGCTCTTAACTTCCGCTGTTGTGTTTGTAATATAGCGCTTTAATTCATTGCTGTTCACGATTTGCTGACTGCGAAAACGTTGAAAGGACCACTTTGAGTTTGACGTTCGTTTGGTTTCCAAGGAGTTTATGTGTCAGATGTGTGTTAATTGATAATGTCACTTGTCCAGTCCGTGTATATGTAGGGAGAAAAGGTGTTGTTTGGAATTATATTCGTGGGGGGGTTGAAGTGTTGACTATCATTGACGGACTGTTTGTATGTAGGGTATGGAATAAACAACTCCTTGTTGTGACGCCCAAACCAGGTGTTAGTTGATTGTGTGTGTGTGTGTGTGTGTGTGTGTGTGTGTGTGTGTGTGTGTGTGTGTGTGTGTGTGTGTGTGTGTGTGTGTGTGATGTGTGTGTGTATGTGTGTGTGTGTGGGTGTGAATGCACGCGAATACAGATGCTCAACAGAACGGCAGGGTTTAATTTTTATTTTTGTTTTGTTTCTTCTTCTTCTTCTT
>OY757558.1:20611-113111 GCA_963584105.1 Alviniconcha strummeri | reverse complement strand
AGTACAAGGGCTGGTGGCCACGTGGATCGCAAAATATTTACATGACATTTGTGTACATTGCTTTGTTTTTACTCCCCTCTTCCCCTGCCCTTCCCCCGCCCGTCTCCCAACACCCTCTCCTCAGCCCACAACCGATGTATTCTTGTGATCTGTGTTGTGTGGATGCACAGACGAGTGGTTTTGTGGGACTGGGAATTAATGCATTTCCAGGCTTACGTCTACATTAGTTTTGTGTACCGTGTTGTGTATGTTGATATGAACAGTCGCGCAAGTCAAATAAACCATCCCAGTATAACTAAAGCTTCATCGTTTTGCACTATGTCCAGTTTCCACAAATCTATCTGTGACATTGTTGTGAGCCCTAATCCATAGTCAAGAACACTGAGCACGAACCACAAGAAAGAGATGACAATATCTAATACCCTCTGTACCCATTGTTCCCTGTGCAGTCTTCTCCATCTCACCTCCACCCCTCCCTCGCACCTGTCCATTTCTATAAACTATTAATAATAAATTCACAGCCCATGTTGAGATTATTACCTACACAGACACCCGTCACAAGAAAAGACCATCGGCTTATGAATAGGATGTCAAAAAACTCACCTTTTCCTCAAACGCCTCGATCTCCTGAAAAAGAGAAAATCGACATTAGACATGTTTTTACTTATCATACTTTGAACATACAGTAGACATATGTTGCATTCATGGATTCTGTCATCGCACCCTTGCTTCCAGCGGTGAGATTCTTTAAATACATGTGATAGTCAAACAAAATCACTTCAAAAGTAGCCAGAGGACTTTGAATTAAATGAAGGTAAACGGACGAGGAAGGTTGAAATTAGCACAAGGAAGAAATTCCTGGCAGTGGGAGAAGTATGCGTGGCTATATTCCGACCTACTCCAGACTTTAAAGGGAAAACAGTTTGTCAGCTCTGGGTTGTCAGCTGAAGGGACCTTAGTTTCCACATCCAAGATACCCATCTGCTGGTGTTGGTGATCAAATAGTATTACACACACACACACACACACACACACACACACACACACACACACACACACACACACACACACACACACACACAGATTTGCAGAGAGAGAGACTGTGTGTGTGTGTGTGTGTGTGTGTGTGTGTGTGTGTGTGTGTGTGTGTGTGTGTGTGTGTGTGTGTGAAAGAGAGAGAGAGAGGGAGAGAGTAGGCGCGCACGCGTGCGCGAATACTCTTTTTTCCCTTTATTTTTTGTTTGCTTTGGTTTTGGAATTTAATTCAGTTGGTCTGTATTTTTATTGTGGTTTACTTTGTGTTTATTGGCCAGTGCAGAAACCGGCTATGAAATAATCGGCTGAACCCTGTTGTTACGGACTATTGTCTGCAACAATAAACCATCAAAGTGTCAAAGTCTTTCTCTCTGTGTGTCTCTGTCCCCCCCCCCCCCCCCCACACACACACACAAGCACTCTCTCTCTCTCTCCTTCCTGCCCCCCTCTCTGAGCGTGAAGAAGTAGAGCTATCGCCACACAGGTCGGCGTAGTTTCACAAGTTTGGACCAACTGCTGCCGGTAAGATATTGTGTTTGGTCAGCGGTGTCAACAGAAAATCAATGACATCTTTCTGATGCAACTTTAGCCGCGAAGTACCCCTTAACAACACCTTCCATCTGATGTCGGGAAGAGTATGAGGACACGTGTGTCAGCTGAGTGGTCAACAGACAGCGGGGTTGTTTGTTTTTTGTTGTTGTTGTTTTTTCATTTTATTTTTCATTCATATCAAATAATTGTTCCAATAATAGTTGCTATCCAGCAGCCTGTTCGCACTTCCGGCCAGCAATCTTTCTCGCCTCCAAAAGAAATCCTTCTGTTGACACGCTGACGTTTAAGTCCGAAATAGGCTGGGTTTTTGATCGCATGGTACTCACGAAGTTCACGAATAATTATTTTTCTCTCTCTTTTAACAAACCGATTAATCATTCACCATCATCTACATCATACAGTACCCCAGAAGAAAAACGTCCCTTTTAAGTTAGAAGTAGGCTGGGTCAGAGTATAGCTTGCATCGGGGCTAACTCGAGCACGATGTGCTTGGTCACAATGAGTGTGTCCGTTGTCGTTCCCAGAGTAACTAAAACCTCATCGTTCTGCAATCTGTTCAATTTGGGCAGATCTATCTGTGACAGTGTTGTGAGGCCAAATCAAGGACACTGAGCACCACACAGAAGGAAGGCAATCCGCTATTTAATACCCTTTGCAGTCATAGGTCCTTGTGCAATCTTCTTCACCCCTGCACCTATCCGTTACTAAGAAATGTTAATACCTAACACACAACACAACCTTAGCGTGTCACCTATGTAGTCACCCGTCAAAAGGAAAATTTAAAACTATCATCATATGAATAGGATGTCAACAAACTCACCATTTTGGCGCACTCCTCGATGCTCTGAAAAAGATAATAGACTTTAAACATGTTTTCACTGATGGTACTTTGAATACAGAGTACACAGAGTACATGTCGCGTTCACGGATTCTGTCACGCCACCCTTGCTTCCAGAGGACAGATTCTTTAAATACACGCGGTGGTCAAACAAAATAAGTTCGAAAGTGGCGAGAGGGAGCTTAATTTCTGCGTCCGCAGTAGCTAAATGCGGGTACTGGTGATCAAATAGTACAACACACACACACACACACACACACACACACACACACACACACACACACACACACACACACACACAAATGGCAAATTATCTGACCGTGAAGAATTAGAAGTATCGTCACACAGTACCCCTGAGTTTAACAAGTGTGGGCCAACTGCTACCGGTAAGTTATTTCTGGTCAGCGGCGTCAGCTAAAAATCAACAAGAGCTCAGAGAAAAGAGCCCAGCGGTGCAGCCTTCACACAGCTGATGCCCTGTTCCCGTGGTAGCAGTAGTAGCTGACTAAACCTACTCCTCTAGCTGTACTGTCATTTATAGTCACGTTACTAACCAGAAAAACTAGTGCTGTTCACCTTTAAAAAGAACTGATAGTCTTTAGTGAGAGTACGGTGGAGGGCCGGCTAAGACAAAAGTGCAGTAGTCTAGGCGGGAGAGAGAGAGAGAGGTGACAAGTTTGTTTCGTCTGTGTCAAGAAGATGGCGAATAGAGTTGAAAAAAACCTTTGCAGATACAGTTAAGTTTATAAGATACTTCGAGTTCTTTATGAAGTGAAGTGAAGAATAAAACACCCAACATCATATGATTTTAACACAATCGGTTTTTATGTTAGTATAACAGTACGCAAGAACTAAACTGTTTGCAGACAACATATAACAACTAAACTGTTTGCAGACAACATATAACAACTAATCGCATAGTATGAGACATTTTGGGGGACTGTTACATACCAATCCATTGCCATTTAAAATATAAAGATCTTTAGCGATTTACACAATATGTACACCACTATGGTGGACCTATCCCCATCACAAAATCACGCATGAAAAGTCTCACAAATACCATAAATATGATGTCATAAATCAAGTTAAAATGCTGATAGTTAAATGAATTCTCACTCATACAATATTTCGACATCCTATACGACGGGCTTTAAACAAATCGGTCACAAACCCCCTTGACTGATAGTCTAGTATATATTCGAACAGTCAAACGAATCTTACTTCCATCTCTGCTCTGCCCTTGTTATCCTCCGCTTCAGTTTTAGATCACAGAACACCACAACACTCAGGAAGATTTCAGTTTGGACTTTTCGCCTGTCGCTGTCTATCCAATACGTAAGGCAGGACACTGTACACTATACTCTGTAGGAAGAGACACAGTTACATGACGTTGACCGCGACGTGACGTTGATACGCGACTTCGGAGATTCCCGGATTTACTCCACTGCAGTAGTCTGCAATGTTAGGCCTACAGTCTCGTGCCAAATGTCTCTGAAATTTTGATCCGGTGGCAGTTTTGCATTATGACAGAGGGAGGCCGAACGGGAAACAAAGCGGATTAATATTTTACCTGTTGTCAATGAATTGGCAACAATCACGTCAATTTTCCTGATCATTACCGTTTGAATTTCAGTTTCAGTTGTTTGGAATTTGATTGCAGTTAGTACTGCCCCACGAGCTCATTCAAACAGTGTAGTCATAACGGGCATATTCTTTTTCGTTTTATTCACGCTCTAAGGACTAGATATTTTGCGTTGCCCCGTGCTTGATCCTTTGCACTGCAGACCGGCCGGCGGTAGAAAGTATGAGCCTAGTGATGATTTATTACTAGAAATGGAGATGGAGGTGGGGGGGGTGGGGAGGGGGGCGGGGGGGGGGGGGGGGGGGGGGGGGGACGAGATTTCGCTCTGTAATAGCGGATCCATGATTTCAAAAAGCCCGCACGATTTTCGAGGTTCGTTGGGGAGGGGAGGAGGGGATGGAGAAGGATACTGCATATTGAGGCCCTCACTAAGGCGATGGAATGGTAAGACCGTCGCCGCCCGCAGAGCGTAGGGGAGCACACACAGTGCTCCATGTGGTTGGAAGGATCCTGTGTGGACGGACTAATGGACACACGAAATGGAAAGGGCAATTAATATATAGGGTATCTAGCCTGTTAGTAGCAGTACTAATTATTGGGTAACGTCCAGGTCACCTGTACTTTCGGAAAAGCAACGCTCTCGTTCAGCCATCTTACTGCGGAAGAATATAGGGATACACCGTACTTATGTCCAGTAAAAGCAAATGTTAGAGGTCTGTAGATCATTTTCACTAACGCCATAAGTATCATCGAAATACTTTTAGCTTACGACTGTATTCCTACTTCCCTGTTGAACAGTGTATCGATGGTAGGGCTTGGGGAGTCACTGACAACAAGGAGTAGAAAAACATGTCAGTCTCGGCCAGAAGCCCTCTGTTGTGAACAATAGGTTCAGATCGATTAGGTGACACGCGTTTAGACCTAAACAGTATACACCTACACTGAGACGAGTGCTGTTGCCAACTTTAAATCCACAAGTTTCTGTCGCAGTTGGTAAGTTCCATCAAATCTATTTTCTTGTTTGCCGCTGAATATGTTTTATTGGTATTTCAACGCTATCAATCGGAATGCGATGGAAATAAAAAAGAAGAGTTATGGACTGCACTGTATGACTGATTTCGAAGATGTGCGAATAGACGAATTAAAACCTGGTCTCCTGGGACTGAGAAAACAGTAAGAGGTGTTGGACTCGGATCATTGGTATGTACCATTCTACTGTGACCTGTTTGTGCATTATTTTGTGTTGCTGTACACAGCGTAAAAACTATCTGTTTTGAAAAGAAAACAGTTCCATCCCGCCCTGGCTGTGAGGACACTTTCAATCAAACTTCTGTAGACAGATTCTTGAGTACAAGAATTAACGTTAAAACGTTTTAGTTTTCTGAGAAGAGTCTTTGCTGAGCTTTTTTGAACACAAAATCTACGTTTTCAGTGAAGCACAGCTTCTGGTCAACTGCTGTGCCAAGGTACTCGAAAGAACTATTTCGGCTTCTTGCTGACTGAAATAGATTGCTTTTGGAGTGCTTCCCGCTCAACTCTTGCCACACATTAACTCTTTAGTTTTACCAACATTCAGTTCAAGAAATCTCTTCTTAAACCAGTCTCTCAAATGCTCCATCTGATGAAAATAATCAGACAGGCTGGTTTTGTCTTTCAGACCACAGATCAGAGCAACATCATCCAAGTACTTGATGAGACCTTGGGTTGCATTGTTGATAGACATTTTGTTTGTGTACATCGAAAAAAAGAACTGGAGAAAAAACATCCCCCGAGAAACACAGTTCAAGTTCATCGGACCCAAATCCACCCAAGCTGACATGCTGCGGTTGATCGCTCAAAAACTCTCTTAGCCAGAAAATAATCCTATGATTAACATTCAGATCCAGATTTTGTAAGCGACACGAAATAATGCTACATGTCTTCGATGGTTCCAGTACAAAGTTTCAGCGAAAGCTTGTGGATTCCCCTTACTGTGACTTTTGTAAAGACGATGAAGAAACGTTTCTGCACATGTTTTGGGAGTGTCCCGAAGTTCAAGATCTTTGGTTGGAGGTACAGGACTACCTACACAAACATTTTGAACATTGTACAAATATCACCTTTTGAAAGGAACTGATCGCAGTAAACATGCAAGAATCATCCGGCCCGCTTACGGCCAATGCTTGCGAGCCGATCCGGAACGGATACGAATCGGATCCGGCATGTTAATTTGGATTATTCTTGGTGTTAGAGCAAATTTGGTCACCTATAGAATTATTGATCTGTGTATTATTATTGCCAAGTACCATACTTTCACTTCAAAACTACAAGGCACCACACTGCTTGTACCGCTTTTGTGCAAAATATAAAGAATAGAGCTGCAGTCGAAATATATTGTTACATAGTAAATAGCAGACCCAACACATTTTACACTGACTGGATATTGTACAGATCAGACTTTCCCTGAAACTTGCTATGTACGTTTCAATTCAATATGTATATGAGTAATGTCTTTCTATTCATGAATAAATCTCTTAATCGTGCTATGTGTACTTCACTATAGTGGATGGGACCTGTAGCTGCCGTTTACTAATAATGCTCAGCGATGGACCGAGGTGCAAAGTGTTGGGTGACAATTCTTTCTCAGCGTATTGATCCGATGCTACTACAGGAAATATTTTAGTCACAGTAATAATAATAAATGGGAGAAAGAAAAAAAAAAGAGAAAAAAAAAAAGAAAAAAAAATATATACCGGCCGGTGGTAGGCCAGAAACACACACATACGCAAACAGGTAGTACTTAGTAGAATATTTAAACGTATGGTTCCGGTAGACTACTCCTTTCAATCAATAAAGAAGTATTAGAAACCTTTTCTTTTACTTGTCCAGTAACAGCTTTGCCAGTTTCCTATCGTAGACGTCTAACCTTGTGCACCGCTCTGTCCACCTCTCCACCTGGTCACCCAGGTTTACCAGCCACGACCTGTATCTACGTTGTCGGTCTCTTGCCTGTCGAGCTAAACTTTTTTTTTTTTGTGTGTGTGTGTGTGTGTGTGTGTGTGTGTGTGTGTGTGTGTGTGTGTGTGTTCCTCCGAAGATAAATGTTATAACTCCAAATTATCTCTGCTTTGATTGCATAATCTTGAAAAAAGGGAAAGAGCTATGAAGATGTAAACACCACTGTTTCATTTAAGTTCTCCATTGCTTTCGTTCAACGGGCTATTTGCTCCTATAATAGCACATGAAAGAATGTATTTATTATCTATTAGCACAAGAGAAGGCGGCACACAAAACAAAACAAAACATGTCCCGTCCCGTGTTCTCTTGTTGAATGTTGCCGGGGTGGTGGTTTGAATGTAGATTTCGATCCACTGGCAGGTTCGTTCATACCGCACTATCTGACCCAACGCTGAACACCAACATCAAGTTATGGTTCGTGGCTTTGTTTTTTTTATTACAGTCGTAGTTGTAGTTGTTATAGTTGTTGATGTATATAGTTGTTGTTTTGTTTTGTTTTTTAATGTTTTTTATTTTCACCCTGTACAAGAAAAGAAGAAGAAAAATATCAGAACAATTTGCCAGTCAGCATTATATCAGCCGCATAAAATAACAGCAATACTAGACAGAAGACTCCTTCAACAACCTTCAAGACAAACACTTGGAACAGTAAAATATCAGACACAAGGTAACTGCTGAAAACATTTCAGGTCAATACATTCAGCACTCCTACAAGGAATAATGTGGACCATAATATATTTTCAACTATAATAGCAGGCACAAGGTTACAAATCCTACTTCACAGCCGCATGAACCATGATTATAACCCCCCAAACAAATTAAATGACAAAATAATAGAATAAATACATAAAGCCCCTTCTTAATTGGGCGGATATTTGTTCGCGAACCTAGTTGGAAGTATTCGGCGAATCTAGTTGGTTCTTAATTGGGCCAACATTTCTTCGCGAACCTAACTGGAAGTATTCGTCGAAGCTATATTCGGGGTGCAAAAAGCTTCGCTCAACATGTTCTGGGAACATTCGCCCTATTCGACGATCATTGCCTCTGACTGGCTGAGAGCAGAGCTCTCCTGTGGATGAAGAAAAAATAAAAATAAAAATGGTGTCGCTAGGTTCTTCACTCGCTTCGGAGGGAATTTGTTTATTTGTTGCCCTTGTGGGAGGCGCAGCCTTGTCTCGGAGACCCAGAATGAGATAGTAGTTAGTTGAAGTACCATGTGAGGGATAATGAAAGTATATTGACTTGATTTGACTTTAGCCTACATTTTCGATCATGCTGTCTGCTGCGCGTCTGCCGCAAGTTCAGGCCGAAGCTTGCATCTCATTACAAGCCAGTTGAGAACGAAGTAAAGTTTGAACTGTCCGAACCATGTTCGGTGAACTAAAAGTTCAATTAAGAAACGAATCATAGTTCGTCGAACTGTGCGAAGTATGTTCGGCGAAGAAACATTCGCCCAGTAAACAAGCAAATGAGCCATGAAATTAAAACTATCAGCTACTATAGAAGAAATATCAATATCACAATAAAGCAAAAGTCCAAGGTTTTTAAGTATGCAAAATGACCATCGAAATGATTGACAAATGTGTCACTAGTTTCAGATTAAATTAAATTTAAAAAATCTGTTTAATTGGCTTTTTAATCGATTTTATTTTCTGTAGGCTTCCCCGGAAGTGACGTCAGTCTGGGGAATCAGTGCGGTTGCCATCTTAGATTCTTTAGTAATCTGTGTATGCGTGTGGTCGACAAAAAAGTTAACTATGCCGTCCTACTGTGTTGCTGCGAACTGTAACAATTCGCAGACGACCCCAGGTATAACAATGCACGAGCTCCCGCGCAATCGACCCGCAGTGAGGCGAAAGTGGATTTTTATACAATCTAAACCAGTTGACTTTCTTGCTGCGCCGCATCACGCGCATTTGTGTAGCGAGCACTTCAGTGAGTGCGATTTCGCAAACCCCATGGAATACCGCATGGGGTTTGCTTCGAAGCTGACACGATGTTTCCGGTACTCTTTCAAAATCCTGCCTGACAGGCTCAAACTGATACGGCTGTATCCTTGTGGGTCTCTCGGGCAAAGTATCAGTTTCGTCTTCGGAGCTCGACTTGTCCATTTTGCAGCGACTCCCCAGAGTGACGTAGTAGGCGTATGGTCACGTGATTTGTCAAAGGTGTCTACAAACCACAATGAGCATGTGTTGGTTGAGCCAGTGTGACAGAATCGTGTCTCGAAGCGTGCATGGGAATCAAATGTACCTCTCTGGATGAATTTCCCCCAGGCCAACCTAAAATGTTTGAAAGAACACTAGACATCATTTCAATGTTCGTCTTGGCAATTTCAAACATGATTTGTTTGTTTGTTCTGTTCCCTATAAAAAAAAAAAATGGAAAATGAAACTATTTCACACAGACTGTCCAGATTAAAAAAATTAACATTGACAAAAAATAATTTATACATGACATGTACACAAAACTGAGGTGGTTCCGGTATCCTATCAATGATGTCATACTGAAACGCGGGAAAGAGCTCGTGAAAAGCGTGTTAGTAACACTGTCGGGAAAGTCCTCTTCTAAAATCGTTATAAAATCAACAGCACGTTCAATCACAAAACATTTAACGCTGATCATGTTCGTTTAACCTCCTCTAAGCACACAAGAAGTTTAGCCACCGAAGGAGAGTTCCTTTAAAGCTGGGCTATATTAACTGTGTTCAAGGGGAGGTAGTTTAAAAAGAAGAAAAAAAGAAAAAAGTAAAGCCAAGCAGACCGGGAACCACTCTGTATGAGTGGCTCCCAACCTGCCTGGCTTTATTTGGTCAAGTGGGTGTCCCACTGGAACACGCTGCCCACCACCAAAACCCCACAAACTGGTCAAGCAACTTCCAGTCTGCAGCGTCCGCTTGACCTGTCTACTTCTGGGCGGCT
This sequence comes from Alviniconcha strummeri, assembly GCA_963584105.1. Taxonomy (NCBI): domain Eukaryota; kingdom Metazoa; phylum Mollusca; class Gastropoda; family Provannidae; genus Alviniconcha; species Alviniconcha strummeri. The sequence continues at coordinate 103,183 of OY757558.1, read as the reverse complement.
CTTTCTTCTGTTTCTGTACATATCCCGGATGGGGCCTCACCTCACACCATGCAACTGCAGCCAATAGGCAATAAAAATAAAACACTCCACAACGAAACAAAGCTCATTTGCTTTACCAGCATGCTCATTTATGTCCTTTCCAGCCACCTTTGAAAATTTCCACAATTATTCACTTTCACAAGTTGAAAAAAAGAAAACAACAAAACAACAACAACATTGTCATGTTACCCAAAACTCACGCAATCTCCCCCCCCCCCTCCCCTTTCCCTCACCTCTCCCCGCCACACTTTGCCACCACACCACACCCACACCATATACGCAGATAATTAATCTGTACTTCTGCAGAGATTTCAGCAGATAAATTTAAGTAATTTTAAAGTTTATTTTAATATTTTTGATGATGCAATTTCAGTAACTAACTTGTTCAGTCAGTTTTTGTAACTGTGAATTTATTGGGTTTTATTTTTTATTTTTTAAATGAAGCATAAACACCACCAGAGTTATGTTATTTTATCAATAATTTGTCTTTTTACATTCGTACTTAAATAATCTGTGTTTCAACTGTCTTGCACATGATTATACCTATTGTCAGGCGTTATTGAGCTTCTTCAGCATGTTTGTAGCAAAGAGATGTCTATAATCACGTGACGTGCATTACGTCATTAGGGCGGCTAGGTTGATTTCCGAAGATGAGTCACAACGCACCACTTCCAGCCGTAAGCCCCGCCCCTTTCGGGGAGTCTGGCAAGCGACCCGAAAAGATGTCTGCAGCCGAATCCAAAAGTACTCTCGATATCTTGCCAGAAGACCTGTCGCTGTTGTGTTTTGGACGTTAAGCACCATGTTTACTTGTAACACCTCTTCAAAGCTCAGGAGTTGTGTGAAAGTCGAGGTGGCCGTCCTGGGCTCCCCGACCCTATTAAGCCCTGTGGTTTATGTGGCTGTAAAGCAACATTGAACCGAACTGTTAAGATTCAAATAAACAGTGTAGGTTATAAATGCAAGGTGAAAGGGAAAAGGATGATGTTGTCGGTGTTAGTCAATAAAATGTTGTCTTGTGACTTTGCCCCTCACAATTAATGGAAGATGGCTTACACCGCTGTTAATGCAGAATCATTCTGGTGGTGACAGTGTTGCGTTAGTATAGTTTCCCTTCCCCCTACCTCTTTGAGTTCGGTTCCCTCCAGTACCTCGGCGTTTAGTAAGTCTAACATCACCACCACCACCAACTACAAGAGTTGGGTAGGAAGGAGGGGGCCGCCAAGAAAGAGATGCAATGTGAAGAATTAAGTGATCAGATGCAAAATGGCATGTGCCACCATACAAAATATGGGTATTTATGATCGGTGTGAGAAAGATGTTAAAAATTGTCGTCCACATTCTTTGAAGCCAGAGGATGGTCTTTTAACGATAGATAAGGATGTTCTTTCTTTGTTTGTTTGTGTTCATCTTAGATCAAAGGGGACAAAGTCATAAAGACAATAAAAATGCTGGATGGCTGTACATGAAGCAGTTCACGTCTTAGAGCGGCTATGCCTATTGTTCATATTACTTTTCGCCGTTTATATTACACTTCACTGATCAAGCTACATTTTGCTGATCACAGCATGTACCGTTACTGCTTTTTACTGTTTATATTACATGTTTATATTCATTGTTACTGTTTACGATTCTACGCGTTCATAATATGTTACAATATTATAAAACAGATTTTCACCTTAGACATCATTGCCCACAATTTTCACTTTTATGTAGCTTTTTGCAGTCCGTGATGGAAAATTGAAATATATCAACAAAACAAATTGCCCTAATATAATCGTCATGGCTGACTGGGCGTCAAAAGCCAATTATAACAATCCTCTTTTCAGAATTTACCATACTTTACAATTTGCGAAACATATATATGGGGGGGGGGGGGAATAAATTTACCGATTACTGCGGTCACGCCTGGCTAACGTGTGCGACGTCACCGCAATGCGAGAACACTTTCGGTATGCCTCTCGTACACCACTGAGCCGAACTGGCCTTTTTACTGTGTTTTGTCACCCCGTGTCATATTGTGAAGTTCTGCCTGCACGTTTTGTCTCACCGGCATGTTTTGTCGCCGCGTGAAAAAAAAAAAGTCACTTCACTGAGAGGAGCAGATTTCTGGAGCTGTGTGTCATCTGCGAAAAGCTGATGGTTTACAGAGTGGTTAGCTATGATATCGGACTCCATTCAGTCTTTCAGACCTTCGCTGAAAACCCATTTCTTTACCCAGGGATGATAGTCAATGCGACTGTGTACGTGCGCCGGCGCTGGTGTGTGTGTTAAGTGAAGTTGATGTTGCCATAGTTACTCTGTGTGTGTGTGTGTGTGTGTGTGTGTGTGTGTGTGTGTGTGTGTTATTCTTTTTTCTGTTATCATTATTTGTAACTGTATATATTTTTACATTTAACTGTTACGTATAATTCCACTTTTGGAAAGGGGTGGGTGGGTAGGAGCTGTTTGTACTTTTTGGTATGAGTGCATGTCCTTTGGTAGTTTTAGCTTGCGAGAGCTTACATGTATGCACTGTGTGTATCTGGCGCTGTGAACATGCAAGGTTTTGTGTGGAAGTTTTTTTAAGCGCTATATATAAATTTTCATTCATTCATTCATTCATCGGAGAGAGGCGTAGTGCACAGGACGAAGAGAATGGGCCCCAGTACTGAGCCCTGAGGCACACCGTACATGAGCTGTGATGGTGACGAAGACGAGTTATTGACTGAAGTGGACTGATATCTGTCTGAGAGGTATGAGTGAAACCATTGGAGTGCAGTAGACTGAATGCCAAAAACAGAGTTCAGGCGGGAGAGAATTTGGTGGTCAATAGTGTCAAAAGGGGCAGAAAGATCCAACAAAAGAAGAACAGAAATGTTGTTATTGTCCAGAGCGGAAAGAATATCGTTTACAATACGTAACAAAACGGTCTCAGTGCTGTATCCTCCTCGATAGGCTGACTGAAAGGGATTGCTGAGGTTGTTTTCTTGGAGATGGGAGAGAAGTTTGTGGAGAACGACTTTTTCAAGGCGTTTTGACAGGCGCATGGTTACGACACTGACAAAGGGGGCCTCAGACCCGTTACCCTGCTTTCACTAGTTTCAGGGAGAGGGAACCAGAGAGAGAGAGAGAGAGAGAGAGAGAGAGAGAGAGAGAGAGAGAGAGAGAGAGAGAGAGAGAGAGAGAGAGAGAGCCGGTTTAGCCTAGCGGTAAGGCGTAGCAGAAGGGCCGCGGCTCGATTTTGCTTCGGCTCTCCTTTTTCTTCAAAAAGGCTATGGTTTGTGGTGTCCACAAACCATAGCCTTGTAACTTTGTCTTGTAACTTTATCCTCACAATTAATGAAACATTAAAATGGCTCTCATCGCTGCCCATCTAATGCAGGAGTCATTCTGATGGTGACAATGTAGCGATAGGTATATATACTCTCCCTCTTCCCCAATCAGATACCCACCCACCCCCTTCTCCCCGTTCCTACTATAGGCCTTAGGATTTCTGTTGACGTTAAGCATCCTGTTTACAAAGACAGAGAGAGGGGGGGAGAGAGAGAGAGGGAGAGAGATCATAGATGTAAACAACTGTTTCTGTGGTGCAATTACGTTAGTCATGACGCTAGACCTTCTGAGCGGTTAGGTCAGAGCTAAGGAGCTGTGTGAAAGTCGAGGTGGCCGTCCTGGGCTTCCCGGCCCTAATAAGGTGTGTGTGTGTGTGTGTGTGTGTGTGTGTGTGTGTGTGTGTGTGTGTGTGTGTGTGTGCGTGCGTGCGTGCGTGCGTGCGTGCGTGCGTGCGTGCGTGCGTGCGTGCGTGCGTGCGTGCGTGTGTATGAGTGTGTGCGTGTACCTCCTTGAGCCGGCCGCACGAGAGGCCTGCACTCTCGGTCGCTTGAGGATATGATCCATGGACGACTTTAAAAAAAAAATCTACACCTTTGTTGGACGACATCAGGATCAAAGAAACTAGTTAGAAAAGAGTGTGCGAATTTTCTGTACCTTTCAAACACATTTTAAAGGCCTTGTTTGTGGGTATTCCAAAAGTACAGGAACAGGCCTTCTCAGACGATAGAAAAGGTACTATGGTGGTGCACGGATGGTAACAATAACAATATACTTTATTCATCCCAGCGGGAAATTAAAGCTGTCGTTCGATCTTATACACAAAGAAAAACTGAACTGCACATATTGAGATATAAAGTATATTGTTATTGTCAATTGCGGGCGCGTGTGTGTGTGTGTGTGGGGTGGGGTGGGGGGGGGATGTTTCTCTCTCTCTCTCTCTCTCTCTCTCTCTCTCTCTCTCTCTCTCTCTCTCTCTCTCTCTCTGTGTGTGTGTGTGTGTGTGTGTGTGTGTGTGTGAGTGTGTGTGTGTGTGTGTGTGTGTGTGTGTGTGTGTGTGTGTACATGGCTGCTATCTTGAAGGTCTCACGGTTGATACGGAGAGTTTGAGTCAAGTTTGTGTCTATAGTCCTGTGGCCCGTTACAAAGTGGTTGCCAGTTCGTGAAGAAACCATTAAACGAAGAAACCATTATTAGCAACATGTGTTAATGTCAACAAGTAAGGATAATTTCATGGATCCATACACACACATAACAGACTGTAGCTCTTTACTCTGCTGCACAGTATTAGGCTCTCCCTCAGCGTAAGTGCAAAGAAAATAAAGCTTGACACGTTAAGGAATTTACAATCGTCGGAATCACTGCATAATCTGGAATGGCGTTCTTTCCTAGGTAAGCCCCTGTATAAAGGCAAGTGGAACTTGCTTCTTAACTGAATGTACAATCAGCATAAGAAGAGCACATGACATGTGTCTTCAATTGTATCTACACAAAAGGGGCAGAGTTGTTGGTTCTCTGCTAATGAGAAGCGAAGCCTGTGTGTGTGTGTGTGTGTGTGTGTGTGTGTGTGTGTGTGTGTGTGTGTGTGTGTGTGTGTGTGCATGTGTGTGCGTGTGTGTGTGTGTGTGTGTGTGTGTGTGTACATGCGTTCAACTGTGCGTGCGTGCGCGCGCGCGCGCTGCGCGCGCGCGCGCGCGCGCGTGTGTGTGTGTGTGTGTGTGTGTGTGTGTGTGTGTGTGTGTGTGTGTGTGTGAGTCTGCGTGCGTGCGACGTTTTGTGCATGTGTATACAATTTGTGGTACCTCCTTGTACCGACCAAAAGAACATTACAGCTAACACACACCACGAGGCACTTGCGCATGAGTTACATAAGTGGTGGCAAAATTAGCCCCAATCATTACTGAATTTTGAAAAAAATCGAATTCGCTCCCACGTCCCAGTCAATTTTCCAGAAATGAACCTGTTCCGAACACGGGGAACAGCTACAATAAGGTTCACGACCTCGTCTCGAAGACCAGTCAAACGATCATGCTTTCGTGCGCCAAGTACTAACGAAACCTGGCAAACAAGGGCGGGTTAATCTGTGGGGCACACTATATTACCTCTTTGGTATCCAACAGCCTTCCATATCACGCAACACACACACACACACGCACGCACGCACGCATGCACGCACGCACGCACGCACACACACACACACACACACTATGCTGCAGAACAACCCGGAGCACCCAATCGCCTCGACATCGGTCACGGTTGAACGCAGACACACGACTCGTGTGTCAGCCGGTGATGATGAGGAGTTGATGCTTAATGTCCTCAGATGTCATTTGACATATTAGGGACAAGTTGTGACCAATGCCGAAGCACGGTTCAATAAAAGCCACATACGTAAGGTGTATGCGTGTTTAGCTGTAACCTGCCACCTGCACTTTTGGCAGAATGATCGGGATTTTTTACGTGCTACTGTGGTAACACTGGGGTGGAACGGATACCGAAATAAGAGTCGCAACAAGTTGTCAAGAGTCGCAAAGAATGAAGTGGTTCAGAAGATCGTATGCCTTCTTGACCTTGAACTCTGCAATCCATGCAGTACCTTATATTTTCACTGGACACTTTGGCTGTTGATGAACTATAGCATGGGTATCAAGTGGTGTTTGGATGTGAATGATTGATGATATAGTACAAGTCGTCATATTTTGATTTTATACGCCCTCACTGACTGACCTTGAAGATGGTAACAGTTTTTTTCCATCTGATACTATACAGTGTACTCCCAACTCCACAACTTAATTTGTTGGGGGGGGGGGGGGGGGGTAACCTGTAGTTACCTCCAGTGACTGCATGTACTGGACGCTTAATCCAAAGGTTTACAACTTTGAAGGACATAATAATTAAATTGCCCTTATATTGCTAAAAGATCTATTCTGGCGGGTTGGTCCAGGCTCTGTACTGGAGCAGTACTGAAGTTGGTACTGGCTGGCCCGTACTGACCCCGTAGGGGCTGGCCTGTACCAACAGCAGCCCATATTATGCCCGTACCGGGCAGCCCATACAGGGTCCTTACTTGTCCGTACGAGCTCTTACCATACCAGTACCTGCCCTGTACAGGCATGTTCACTGAGGTTCCTTTAATGAAGTTACCTCTGTGTTTTTTTTTTGCTTTCTGAAAGGTCGATGGGAAATCAACCTACAGGCACATATATGCAGAACTGATCAAGCTAGATTTGTTCACCTGTGCTTTGGCTCAGAGCCGTCATTTACTGGCGACTGTTGTAAGGTAAGAGTAAATACTGTTCTCTTGGATAATAATTGATGTGCGCGTGTGCAGTGTGTGTATGGGGGTGGGGGGTGGGGGGGGAACTGATTGATTAAACTGTATTTATTAACGGGGAGGATACTAGCACAAAGGCCGATCTGTCGTTGCTACAGAACAACTAGTAATCAAGACATTCATAGCGAAATATTATGATAAAGGGACATTAATGAATACAACATCAATGATAATAATAATGATAATACAGATTTATTTTTTATTAAAAAAGGGTGAAAAAAAGAAGAAGAGAGAACCCGATCGTAGTGGAAATGAAATGGATAACAGTGAGAAAGAAACTGGGGAAAAAAGCCAACAGTTTAAAGTAATATGCTATACAGTTTGGCTAATTTACACAGAAAAAAATGACAACAGAAACAAAAACAACAACAACAGAAAACGGATAATAAATACAAAAATGATATGATAAGCAGAAGATATGTAATAAACCATTATAAAATGGCAATGTGGTAATGAAAGTTCTAATTTGAATTGCAGTAATAATAATGTATTACCGCTGGTACTATGACCAGAAATTGGGAAAATAAAGGAGTAAGACATTATTTAAATCGACATTTTGTATACACAGGACAGAGTCAAAGGGCCACACACTTACACACGCTCGCGCGCGCGCGCGCACACATACACACACACACACTCACACACACTCACACACACACACACACACACACACACACACACACACACACACACATTTTATTTCTGGCTCACCAATAACTTAAAACATTCAATAAATATTACAATAAAACAAACATTCCTTAAAATCAAAACACTAAAATCGAAACACTAAAGTCGACCCCAGTATAGGCAGCAATTTTAATATCGTATGGCTAAGATCACAGTAAGTAAATAATTTTTTTTTGTTTTTTATTTTTTTTATGTCCAGTCAGTCAGAATGGTTTCGATATGTTGCAATCAGTAGGAAAATGTTGAAGAGCTTTAAATTTGTATGTACCAACTGAGCATCCGATTTTAAGATTTCATAATACGCAAAACTCATTTGATAGATGTCAGTTTTCGTTCAGTAAAGTTGCACCAGAAGACATTTTATGTTAAAAAACATATTTTAAAAACCTAACCAACCTTATTTGCAGTTAACTATATATATACACACACATACACACACACACAAGATCCAAACACATAAAAGGTTCAAAAGAACGTTGTTTATTAGGACAAGACAAAACCAGCAAATGTTCGGGGTAATCCCCTTTGTCAACCTAAAAAACTGACGCTTAACACCTCAACCAAACACAGTTAAGTGGTTTGGTTTTTCAATTCATTTTTCCTCGTTTTTGATCGTTTAGATGTTACGTGTTGTTTTGTAGCTTGACAAAGGGAATTACCCCCAAAACTTGCTGGTTTTGCCTTGTCCTAATAAATAGCTTTCTTTTGAACCTTTCGTGTGTTTAGATCTTGTTTTAGAACGCTAGCAGTCATTCTTGTTTCAGATTTGCTTTTAAACCATATACACATTTAGGTCTGTATCCATACTGAAAATTAGTTTCACTTGATCTATATCTCATAGTTACAGGACCACATATACGCGCATATGCTAACAAATTCATACATCCTGAATGTCGTAGACTCACACGATGATACTCACAAGATATTGTATAGAAACTCTCGCTTACTTTCTGACAAACTTAATTTAGCTATCACACAAACTTTCATTCACCCAACCCTTTATATACTCTAATACATACATGATGACAAACACGGCAACACTCAATACGTCAAGCAAGAATACAAATAATTGCGGGAAACTAAAATACATTTTAAGAACAAAACAAAAACAAAAACCTATGCCTGTCTAAAACTTCGCAACATGCAAACTCAGCAAAATAAGAAGAAAAAAATCATCTGAAACACAATGATTGCTAGCGTTCTAAAACAAGATCCAAACACAAAAAGGTTCAAACGAACGCTTATTTATTTTAACACGGGGAAATCTCCTTTATCAAGCCAAAAAACCAAATTTAAACAACAGATAAACGGTCAAAATCGATGAAAAATGAAAGAAAAACACTCATTTTGGTTGAGTTTATACAGTTTGTTCGGTGCTTGGAAGATAGTTGGCATGACAATGACGTGTAATTGGTGTGGTGTAATGAATAATATGTGACGTAAAACTGGAATGGAACAGAAGAGTGACAGAGAAAGGCGAGCAGATTGGGGGGGGGGGGGGGGGTCTTTTTCTTTCATTTTTCATCGTTTTTGAACGTTTATCTGTTGTTTAAGTGTCGTTTTATAGCTTGATAAAGGAGATTTCCCCGAAAATTTTGCATACTATGTGTCCGTGTTAAAATAGATAGCGCTCGTTTGAACATTTTTGTGTTTGGATCTCAGCAAAGTAAGACAGATGCAAATCCGAATTTTCAAGAGAGAGAGAGAGAGAGAGAGAGAGAGAGAGAGAGAGAGAGAGAGAGAGAGAGAGAGAGAGAGAGATAAGATAAGATAAGATAAGATAAGATAAGATAATACTTTATTACACAGGGATAAAGATTTAAGCACGTGTCGGCTTTTTTTCAAATCTGTCCCTGATGACAAACACAGCAACACTCAATACATCAAACAAAAATTCACTTAAATACGCTAGAGAAAAAACGACTTCAAAACAAACTGATTTCTGTCTAAAACATCACATCATACGAACAGAGCAATAATAAAGCAAAGACCAATACAAACTATTTTTTTAGAGAGAGAGAGAGAGAGAGAGAGAGAGAGAGAGAGAGAGAGAGAGAGAGAGAGAGAGAGAGAGAGAGAGAGAGAATGACAAAAAACATATTAACGAATAAAAGAAAGCGACAGAATAATGACTTCTATCTTCGTATAAGACAAGATCACATCTAACAGGATTGGAAGCTAAGCGATGATGCATTATACACACCTAACCAAAATCAAAGCACATCACATACACCCACAATCATATATGCAAACATTAAAATTGAGGGGGAAAAAAAGAAGAAAAAAATGACCAGGAGGAAAACAAAGGTAAATATTTCATGAAAATACCACACACGCACACACACACGCACACACACACACACACACACACACACACACACACACACACACACACACACACACACACACACACACACACACACACACACACACACACATATATATCTAAAACTTTACAAGAGCAAGGAAGGGAAAACAATAACAGCATTCTATACATTTCGTGTCAAGCTGTCTGACGCGCTAGAAGAAAAGAAGGGGGAAAAAAAAAAAAAAAAAAAGGAGAAGTAAAACGAAGTATTCAAGGTGGCTTAGCAAGTGCCTGAAATGCTTTCCTTTTGAACGTTTTTAATTCCATGGGGTATCTGAGATGATGAGCTAAACTATTCCACGCTAAGGAGCCTGAAAAGGAGAAACTCGTTTTAAAGATATCAATCCTTGTTCTGGGCAAAAGCTGTTTATTCCCATGAACATGAAGACGTTCAGATGGAATCATGAGATCTTTCAGATACTGCGGGGCTTTGCCGTGAACAACCTTTTGCATTAGAACACATTTGTTGAGCAATAGTTGTTTGTCTAAAGGGAGTAGTTTGAGAGCGCAGCACTTTTGTTTGTAGTCTAAATTAGGAATTGGCATCAAGAATCTTACGGCACGTTTGTGGAGAGAATACAGCTGCTTCATGTGCACACCGGCACATCCATCCCATGCATTTGAAACATAGTTCATATGTGACATAATGTGTGCGAAGAAGAATGCTAATTTGGATTTTTGGCTGACAATTTGGCTCAGTTTCGAAAGAAGAAAAATATTTCTAGAAACGGTTTTGCACATGTTGTTAATATGTGCTTGCCACTTCAGCTGTTCGTCTACAGTCACTCCAAGTAGGCGATGTTTTGAAACTTGCTCTATTGGCGTGGTCTCGAACTTTAGATTTAAACGGAGCTGTTTTTTCTGGTGTTTTTGTCTCGTCGCCATCAACATGCATTTTGTTTTCGTCGGATTTAGTGCCATCCGATTTCTACAACACCATCCAGAGACATCAGACAGACTTTGTTGTAAATCCCCTCGTATATTATCTATGTTGTCATTAGCTGTATTAAGGGTATCATCATCAGCAAATAAATCACATTGGACTGACGCACGTGTAAGACACAGAGGCAAGTCATTAATAAAGATGCAAAACAGAAGTGGGCCTAGGATCGACCCTTGAGGCACTCCACTTGTTATAGACTTTTCTTGGGAGTATGTGCCATTTACAAGCACGCATTGTATACGATCCTGTAAATAAGATCTTAAGAAAGCTATACTTGCGATGCTTAAGTTGTATGTGGATAGTTTTTTCAGTAAAATATCGTGATGAACCAGGTCAAAAGCCTTGCGAAAATCGAGAAATACAGCGCCTGACATTTGACGGTTGTTGAAAGCTGAGAGCCAAATATCAGTTAAACGGGTAACTGCCGTTTGACAAGAATGTCCACATCGGAAGCCAGACTGAAAGGAATGGAAAAGCTGGTATGTTTCTAAAAAGTTTGTCAAATGTTTATGAATGTGTCTTTCTAGTGGCTTTGTGAGAACAGACAGGATCGAGATAGGGCGGTAATCGTTTAGATCGGTGGAGATAGTTTTTGTTTTAGGGAGTGGAATTACTTTAGCTCTCTTGAATGCGGTTGGAAAAACATTCTTTTGTATGCATAAGTTATAAATATATGTAAGTGTCTCAGCTATGTAAGGAAGGGCAATTTTTAGAAGTTTAACACTAATACCATTACAACCTGTAGATTTCTTATTATCCAGCTTTAAGATAGATATTCCTACTTCGAATACAGATATAGGAGGAATTGAAAATGTGGTATTTTGAGAGATTCGATCTCTGCAAAAGTTTAGTAACCTATTAGGACAATTATACTGAGACCCATCGGTTTGATCATCTGGTAAAAACTTCGAGACTACAGATACGAAGTGGGCGTTAAAGACATCTGGTGTGAGTTCCGATGGAAGATTATTGTTTGCAGGGCTGTGGCCTTTAGTGAGTGTGTTGATAGCTCTCCACATGGATGATATATCTGCTTTATTTCCGGCAAGGTCATTAAAATATTTTTTCTTGGCTTCCCTCACAAGGTAATTTACACGGTTCCGTTGTTGCTTATATTCTACAAATTTCTTTTGCTTCCTACACTTGTCCCTCAGTAACATGGCTTGCTTTATATCAGTGTTCAGCCATGGTGGAAGGGTTTGCTGTTTCACCCGCTTTTTTTTGAGGGGGGCATGCTTATTAATAACATCAAGAAATAAGTCAATCCAGTGTGACAGTGCCACATTGGGGTCGCTAAAATTGTACACATTTTTAAAGGGGATTACGTGCAAATCCATCAAAAAAGCTCTTTCATCAAACTGTTTGAAACATCGGTAAACAATTGAAGAGTGGACATTCAGAACAGGCTTCACAGTTTTGACAGACAAGGTACAGCACACTGGAAAATGATCGCTGATTCCTGTGGCAGGCACTAGAATATTTGACACAATGCTAGTATCACTTGTGTAAATATGATCAATTAGTGTTGAAGAATGGGGAGTGATTCTCGTAGGTGACGTAATCATTTGATTTAGGCCAAATAAGGATATTGTGGAATCCCATGCTGGGTTACTTTTTTGCATGTCAATATTAAAATCACCCAACAGGACAACATTCAAATTACAGCCCTGCACCCTGTCCATCATTGTAACAAATTGATCATACCAGTCAAACGTTGAAGCTGGGTTTCTATAAATATAACCAACTAAGATACTGGACTTGCGCGTTTGTATTTCTAACCACACGCTTTCTACTGCTTCAGACTCTAAGTCAGAACGGCGACGGACAATTTTGCTGACTGAAGAATGTATGTAAACAACTAAACCTGTGTGCTGAGATCTGGCAGCATCCTTTCGGATTAGTGAATAGTGAGGAAGAGACAGACCTTCACTTGGAATGTGGCTTTTCAGCCTAGTCTCACTGAGACCAAACAGGTGGAAGAGTTGATGGGATTCAAAGAAGACATTAAGATCATGAATTTTTTTCTGAATGTGGTACACATTAAGGTGACCGACTCGGAGACAGTCAGAGAGAGAGAGAGAGAGAGAGAGAGAGAGAGAGAGAGAGAGAGAGAGAGAGAGAGAGAGAGAGAGAGTGCAGTGGATAATCACAACAATTGTGCAAATTATGACTCAAGCATGCAATTTTTACCAGTGTTAGTACATACCATAAGGTTCATTTTAAGATCGGGAGGTAAGTCAGATTTGACCTCTGAGGACCGTGAGAGGTCAATGACCTCAATTGAAAAATGTTAATGATTCTGGTGCAATGTAATTAATACAGACGCATTATCCATATAGACGCCCTGGTTCAGCAGTATTGCGGAGCAGTTATTTGAGCTGGAGGACCGTGAGAGGTCAATGACCTCAATTGAAAAATGTTAATGATTCTGGTGCAATGTAATTAATACAGACGCATTATCCATATAGACGCCCTGGTTCAGCAGTATTGCGGAGCAGTTATCAGTCCACTTCATTCAATAACTTGTCTTCGTCACCATCACTGCTCATGGGGCCCATTCTCTTCGTCCTGTACACTACGCCTCTCTCCGATAACATAGCTAACCACTCTGTAAACCATCAGCTTTTCGCAGACAACACACAGCTCCAGACATCTGCTCCTCTCAATGAAGTGACCAACCTCACCAAAGAACTCAATGCATGCACAGACGACATAAAAACATGGATGACGGAAAATCAGCTCAAACTGAACGACGACGAAACAGAAGCTCTTCTCTTTCCCTTTTCGTCTTCCTTGAAACCTTCTACCGTTTCCCTCCCTGATTCGATTACTCTTGGCTCTCACAACATCCCCTTCTCTGATTCTGCTAGGAACCTTGGATTCATTCTTGAATCAAAACTGTCCATGAAGAAGCACGTCATACAAATCTGCCAAACTGCTTATTTCGAGCTTAAACGCATTAGTTCAGTCCGCAGGTTTCTCAGTCACTGAAGACGCAACCAAGACTCTTGTTACTTCCTATATCCTCTCACGGCTTGACTACTGCAACTGTCTCCTCATGGGTACACCTAATTCTGTCATCCAACCACTACAGAAAATTCAGAACTTTGCTGCAAGGCTTGTTCCCTTGGCACTCCGTCACCACCACTCAACACCTCTTCTGGAAAAGCTGCACTGGCTTCCCATTTCAGAACGTATTAAGTATAAAGTCGCTTGTATGTGTTTCAGTGCTATAAGTGATTCTGGTCCTGCTTTCCTCTCTGAACTGCTGCACGTCTACACTCCGTCTCATACACTACGCTCTTCCTCTGAAACCCGCATGCTGGAAATCCAACAATACAACGCAAGACTCATGGCTTTTGCACCTTCTCTTGCTTTGGACCCCACATTTGGAATTCACTCCCACAAGATCTTAGACACTGCTCAACCCTGTCATCTCTTAAATCTAAACTGAAAACCCTCCTCTTCTCCGAGTATTTCCATCCTAATATCAGTACCTAGTTTCTGCTACAGTCATTGTGTGTGTGGGGTGGGGTGGCTGGTGTGTGTGTGTGTGTGTGTGTGTGTGTGTGTGTGTGTGTGTGTGTGTGTATTTGTAGTGCGTTTTTTTAATTTTTTATAACTAATACTTTATGTAAATTGTTTTGGTAGGACTATGCTCTACATGTGTATAGAAAATCATGTTTAGGTTAATATGTATCATGTGAGCGCTCAGGGTGTTGATGAGCGCATGATAAATGTACATTATTATTACTATTATTACTATTATATTATAAATGTCAAGGTGTCTGATTGCACCTAACAGTCTACCGAACAGGCACATAATGCAGTGCACTTGAGTGCAGCCTTAATGCACTTGCAGCGGCCGGTACATCCCTTCTTGCAGTTGCAATGGATCAGTTCGTCGAAAGATTTTGATGCCTCTGGCAGTGTCGTCCAAAGAGGCTGCCACCCAGAGGCCTCCTTTGTCCAGCCGCAGTCAGATGGGCTTGGTAACTCAGGATTCAGGACCAGAGTTTGGTTCAAGCAGTTGGCCTGGAGAGATGCACGCTTGATGTGTTGCTGGAGTGCTGCCTGCGTTGAGGGAATGTTATCTAGAGCTCTAGACTTGTGTGCGAAGAGCTGTTTCCTAGTATCGTTCACTTCCCTGATGTCACTGGCGCGGTCATACATCAGCACAACGAAGCGCTCCAGCAGTGACATTGACTCCTCACTGACATCACTTGGCATGCGTAATAGTTCTTCAAAGGCATCAGTCACTCCTGGGAACACTTTCCAAAACTCCTAGGTAGTCTTCTTCCGTCTGCTAGCGAATGAAGACACGGTGTCGCACCCTGTGAGGGCATGGAAGATGGGGAGAGTAGCACATCGTCTTGGGTTCATGGCGGCAGCCAGTTAGTGAACATCTATGTGCCGGAAGATGAATCCAGTACCAAGAGCTATCCACAGCTCGTCAGGATTGATGTTGTGGAAAGAAACCACAGCCAGTACCACAACATCAGCATCCACAGTGCGTATGGCCACCTTCCTCATCCCCTTCTGCACAGCATCTGCCACATGTAGAAGCATGCGAGTGTCCGCCTCCTCGTGTGAACATGGGGCGAGGCTGGTCAAGTCGGACTCGGCAGGAGAGCACAGGACCTCAGTTCCACATGTTGCATACATTTCATTGCCATCAGCTATTGGAAGACGAATGGCCTCTCGTGACAGGAAACCAAAGAGCTCAGTCTTGTTTTGATCAACACGAAGGAAGTCCTTCCAGTTCTTAGGCATGACGGTAGAGGGAGCCATTCTTTTCCTGAGGCCCTTGCCCCTCTTCTGTCTGGTCGTGCTTTTCAGGCTGTCAGGTGGATATACATCCCAGACGAGGTCCAGTCTGTGGACCTTTTCCAGCTGAGTGGAGATGTAAGGTGCAAAAACTATGTTCACATACTCTTGAAAGGTTTTTGCCGCTACAGGATTGAGCATTTGAACAATAGCTGCTCCGTCAAGGATTGTGGCATCAACCACAGGTGGGCTTGTGGTTTCGGTTTGGTCTGATTTCAGGCAGTGTAGTAGATCTGCTTTGCTGCAAGGCGCAGTTTTCCTCCTGTTGATAATGCAGGTGGGGCTGCCTGGTTCTCGTGGGAGAAGAACTGGTCAAGATCTCCATCACGTGATTGACATGCAATATACAGCCTCGAGAAGAGACTACAGTCACGCTTCACTGCGGCGAGTTGCATCTGCTGCTTTAATTGCGTCTTGGCCTGTAACCGACTGAAGAGTGGCAACTTGTTCTTGGGCAGTGTGTCTGTAACTGGCTTCGACCACAGTTCCAGTCTTTATTCAACAAACTTTGTGTATTGCTCCTCACCAAGGGACTCAATCTTCCTCACAGTTTTTGCCACTGGGGTCTCCATGATGTCTCTCGTGTCAAGGACCAGTAGATTTTGAGTGTTCTCAAGGAAGGGATTCCCCATCTCATGAAACACTGCTATAAGTGCTCTGACATCCTTCATAAAGGCTGTTTGGACTCCAGGTTTCTGGTCATGGTGAAGATGCCCAATGTCGTGAGCACCGCCATGTCCTCTTATCGCCTGCCCTTCAAACTCTGTAGTGATCCTGGCTATTTCTGGCCCTGCCACCATCCAGCGTCTGAGTGCCCCAGGGTTTCCTGTCAGTCCAATAGCTCCACCAGACCCTTTGACCACAGCGTTGTTCTGTTCATGACATTGGTCAACTGACATGGCAGAGACCTTGTTGCTGGTCTTGTGTACCACAAACTTCCCAGACTTCAATTCTGCCAGGACATCTGGGTGTTTGTCAGTGAGGTTCATCATATCACGGATGTGTACAGAAAGCCACATGGAATAGTGAGTGTGATCTAAGGCGAACATCCAGGGCATGATCTGTGTCAGGGATTGCACACACAGCTCAAAGTTCCCTTCACGAAGTGATCGGATGTACACTAGCAAGAGAACCTCCAGTGACAGGGTCTTGAGCCAGTAGTCAAAGTGCACTCTGGCCTTTGCTCGCTGTGTGCACCACTCCTCAAAGACCTCATCGTCTGGCTGAGTGGTGTTGCCATCATCCGGTGTGAAGTTTTCACTGTATGCCTGCTTGAGTAGTGTGTGGAGGCTTGCCGCTGTGACTTGGTGTGCATGGCGGGTCTTGGTAACATGGCTGGCTCGAATGAAGGAATCTGCCGTCCCAGAGCTGGCAATGTTGGCCTGTACCAGGGCGTTCGTCCAAGCGCTGTCCCACATGGTTTGTACATCATAAACAT
This sequence comes from Alviniconcha strummeri, assembly GCA_963584105.1. NCBI lineage: Eukaryota > Metazoa > Mollusca > Gastropoda > Provannidae > Alviniconcha > Alviniconcha strummeri. The sequence goes on along the minus strand of OY757558.1, from coordinate 86,235 downwards.
GTTTACCATTAACCAATGACGCCAAACATGATACTTTGAGATCATTGACCTCTCAGTGTCCTCAGAGGTCAAATCTACCTTACCTTTCGATCTAAAAATGAAGCTTATGGCATGTACTAACACTGGTAGAAATTTCATGCTTTAGTCATAATTTGCAAATTCTTTATGATATGAAAGATTATCAGTAACTGACCTCTCATTGTCTTCAGAGGTCAAAGTTAGACACTGTAAATAATGACCAACGCTCTGTGGAATATGTAGACACTTTTATTGTAACACAAATGCATGTTTTGTACATCATAAACATGTTTACCATTAACCAATGACGCCAAACATCAATATTCTGATAATTTGAGATCATTGACCTCTCACGGTCCTCAGAGGTCAAATCTGCCTTACCTCCCGATCTGAAAATGAAGCTTGAGGCATGTACTAACACTGCTAGAAATTTCATGCTTTAGTCATAATTTGCACAATTCTTATGATATGAGAGGTTAGTTTTGTGTTTCCTTCCTATAAATGAATTTTGCTTATGAAGTAATGCAAAAATGTATCCAATTACAACAGACTGAGCTGCAAATTGCTGTGTGTGCGTCTGCGTACGTGTGTAATACTTTTCAGGTGTCAGATACCGTTCGTCGGTTGTTGAACAAACTACCGGACCAGTTTTCAGCCGGCTCAGAGATTTTCATTCGTCTCGAAATACCAGGACAGACTGCCGTTGTGCAGGCGAGTACCTCCGAGTAAATTTTTAAGTAGTCCCAAAACAGTTCAATACACTTACGTCAAAGAACTTCACTTAACCTTTTTAATTTAATTTTTAATTTTCATGTTCTAATAAATATCGCTCCTTTTAACCTTTTATGTGTTCGGAACTAAATATACACTGCAATTATGTACAACATGCAAATCAACGTCTGTCACATGATATCGTGAAACGACAACAGAAAAACCAGAAGTAAAACACCACATGGAATACACGGCTCAGCCGTGAACTGCAGCTGCACCAACCCGCTCGTGCACAAACACGCGCTGGCGGCGCCCTTTGAAGAGACGACCGAAACGAAGCAACTTCACTCAAACTGCTAGTTAGCGACGCTGGTCCCATAATGCGGGTTATGAAGGCTGTTTAATATAACAAGTTACGGCGACAGGTTACGTAGGACGGTTGTGATGACTAGTTACTGATGATAAACTGAAGCGCAGGGCGTGCACATTGTCATAAGCAACTGTACAACAATGCAAAAAACAAACAAACAAACAAAAAACAAAACAAAAAACCTTGTAACCAAACTAGTTCACAAAGCCAAAACTACTTACTATTGTAATAAGATCAACGAGAGTCTTTCATGTAAACAACTGTTCAGTGTGGCTAACCAACTACTCGGAAACAAAAAGCCATCTCCTCTTCCAAGAGTTTCCGCTGATCGATCTTCCGAAACGCTTTCTCGACTTTTTCAAAGACAAGATTGAAACTATCAGAAACAAACTTGATGTCCTTTCAGCTAATCGACCTGCTTGCACTGAATTTTCTTTTCATGGCAGACCCCTCACTCATTTCAGACCTGTAACCGAGGACTTTGTCAGACGCACCATACTCGGCTCACCTTTAAAAACATGTGAACTTGACGCGTTTCTTACCCCTCTGTTACTTGAATGCCTTGACTCTTTGTTACCTTGCACTACTGCTGTATTCAACAACTCCTTGGTATCTGGTGTTTTCCCATCTGTCTACAAGTCTGCTCTAGTTAAACCCCTTTTGAAAAAGATGTCCCTTGACCCTGATGACTTAAAGAACTACCGTCCTGTGTCAAATTTATCTTTTCTGTCAAAAGTCTTAGAAAGAATAGTTCCGTCTCAGCTGAACGAACACTTGAACCACAACAACCTTCTCAGTCCTCTCCAGTCAGCCTACAGACCCAACCATAGCACTGAAACTGCCCTGCTCAGGATCGTTAACGACCTTCTAACAGCTATGGATAACAACAAAATATGCATTCTGACACTCTTAGATCTCTCAGCAGCCTTCGATACAATAGATCACCAAATTCTCCTTACACGACTTCAGCACTCTTTTGGCATTTCTGGACCTGCTCTATCTTGGTTTTCGTCTTATCTTTGTAATAGAACACATGCAGTCACCATAAATAGTCTGCAGTCTCAGCATACTACGCTCCACTATGGCGTTCCCTAGGGTTCTGTACTGGGCCCTGTGCTTTTCATACTCTACACCCAACCTTTCTTTAGCCTAGTAAGCAAGCACGCAGTCAGTCACCATGCTTTCGCTGATGACAACCAACTTTACAAGATTAGTAGACTAGACGCAATTCACCAGTCGATAGAAACTCTCCAGAATTGCACTACAGATGTCAAGTCTTGGATGACCGCAAACAAACTTCAACTAAATGACAACAAAACTGAAGCCATGATCATACTTTCAAATAGAATGTCCACAGTCCTTTGCCGTCTGTCATTCACATCAGAGACGCCGATGTCCCATTTGTGTCGTCTGTTAAATACCACGGTGTAACCCTGGACTCGAATCTCAGCAAATCTCAACACATAAGCAACACGTGTAAAGCCGCATACATACAAATCAGGCATATAAGTTCCATACGACACCTTCTCACCACTCAAGCAACCCAAAACCTTGTATGCTCTCTTGTCCTCTCTCGCTTAGACTACTGTATCTCTTTGCTTTCAGGTTGTCCTCAGTACTTACTAGACAAACTTCAAAAAGTTCGGAATGCAGCAGCAAGGCATGTGTGTAATGCTAAGAAATCTGACCACATCCATCCTATTCTGGAAATTCTGCATTGGCTGCCAGTAACACATCGCATTCAATACAAAATTTCAACTATCTGCTTCAACTCCATCTCTGGAACAGCCCCTCAGTATCTGTCCGATCTCCTTCAACCTTATACTCCAGAAAGACAATTACGATCTGCGTCTGACACACGAACCTTTGTCACCCCCCGTGTAAACACAAAAACATTTGGTGAAAGATCTTTTTCTTATGCTGGCCCATCCATCTGGAACAAGTTGCCTCAAACACTCCGCCACTCTGATTCTACCTCCTCTTTTAAAGCCGCCCTCAAGACGCACCTGTTTAATAATTATTTCTAAACTGTTTTTCACAGCCCTGCCCATCCCCTCGTCCGACACTGTGTGTGTGTGTGTGTGTGTGTGTGCGTGCGTGCGTGCGTGCGTGCATGCGCGTGCGTGCGTGCTTTTGTGTGTGTGTGTGTGTGTGTGTGTGTGGTTAGTGTTATTGTAATGCGCCCTGTGCTGCCACCTAGTGTGGTAGATGGGCGCTCTAGAAATCCTCTTTTTATTATTATTATTGTTGTTGAAGTAGAAATCCGCACAAAGATGAAGAACCCGGGTAATGGAGTGATGAAGTAATGAGAAGAATGACGAAGTAAACAAGTGGACAGTTGGACAGTTGACACAAAACGACAGAGCGTAGGAAGTCATTAAGTAAGAAGGTCCTGCAGCCCAAAATGCACCGTATCCGTTCCACCCCTGTGTTACCGCAGTAGCACGTACAAGATCCTGCTCTTTTTGCCAAAAGTGCAGGTGGCAGGTTACAGCTATAAACTCGCATGTACCTTACGTATGTGGCTTTGGATGAAGTGATATTGTGCATGGTTGTATACACAGAACGTGCACTGAGACAGCAGCAGTTTCACGTGGCATCAGCCATGCCAGCGGTGTAAGCACACCACTTCGGTGGATATTCAAAACGCGCTATAAAAAGCTAGTCACTCATGTAGAATCACAAGTGAGCGCAATGAGTCTGCTCGAGAGCAGATAAAAGCGACCAACAACAAAATTCGACTGCATTCACTCTGTAATATTTCAAACAAACAAAAAAGAACAAAACTAAACAACAGCAACAACAACAAAATCAGACGAATCCTCATTACAGTGCTTCTGGCCTGAGTGGCCGGGTTGTGTGAATTTATCTGACAGGCCCATAAATAAGGTCAGACCTGACTTGATCTTAATGTAGGGGAGTGGGGTGGGGAGTTGAGGGAAGCAGGTTGGAAGCATGAAGGAAGAGTCACAAGTCAGAGGTTGCTATAACATAACTTTTATTTGTACACCAACCAACCAGAAAACGGTGTAGGCTCTCCCCTGAGATGAACACATGAACACCGGCCGCAACAGCAAACAAACAACCTGCCTCTGCAGGGACACTGGGGGAAAAGGGACGCTGCCGGCCCAGCGCACAGGTTTTAACACCTTAGATAATTGGGGCCATAAACTCCCACCCAATCAGAAAGGAAAAGGACAGGAAAGAAAAGGTTATAGGGTTATGGCCCGGAACATGTATACAATACTCTCGGTTACATTAATATGCTAATAGGATCAACATTTTAGATTTGAGTATGTGATTAGAGCAAATCTTGCTTTCAGAACTTTCCCTTGGATGACGTCATTCGCGGAAAGGTAAAACGAATATTATTCGAGACCAACGAACCTCTTGTGCCCGGTCAACCATTGCGTTATGTCCTGGAGATCCGTCATGTGCCTGGCGGTAGATTGCCCAGCTGCGGCTCAGAACAGGACGATGAGCGGGTCACAAGGCTGGTGCTGGAGGTAAGTCCATATAAAAACCCTGCATTAGAGATTTGCTAAATTGTTTTCCTTGCCTGCTAAAAGCAAAACGCATTTAAAATCACGGAAAGAATGGTAAAAACCTTGTCCTTGATCGTCACCTGTTTTTCTTCTGCTTACGACTATGTGAATGCCCCAAAGCTCCAAATGACTGCAGATCACTAGTTACAAAAGACCTTTGGGGCATTGACAAAAACTAGAATAGGTCTTCGACTATTTCGGCGGATCCATATGACAAGTCACTAGGGGCATCCAGTCTTCTAGTGAGAGAGGACTGTCATGACACACAACTAAGTTACTCCCGTTTAGCCTATTTATGAGAAGGACTTTACAAATGCCGCAAGTTCTGTTGATGATATGATTGTTGCAGCACGTCATATAAAATGCTAGTTGTGATTATGACCCCCTAACTTTGGTTTCCGAGCTGCTATTTCAAAACGCAAAACATGCCACATATCCAGTCTCCAGAGACAACAGTAAATAGAAAATAGCATTCAATATTATGATTCTGAAGTTTGTTTTAGTTTGAACAATTCCACTATCGCAAATAGTGTTAAAAGGTTGGCCTAGCTACTTCGTGTGTGGTTATTTTGATTATTTATTTGCTTGTTTGTTTGTTTGTGCATGTGTGTGTATGTTGTTGTTGTTTGGTTGGGTGTTGTTTTGTTGTTGTGTGTGCTGTTGTTGTTGTTTTGAGGGGTGGGCGGCGGCTTTTTAATTTTATTTTCAGGTTTTGCTTTTATTCAGTTTATGTTACAAAATGACAAATGCACCTTAGGTCACAATTAATCACTCACAGACAGCTACAAGGCATAAAACACACACAGACTCTCTCTCTCTCTCTCTCTCTCTCTCTCTCTCTCTCTCTCTCTCTCTCTCTCTCTCTCTCACACACACACACACACACACACACTCTCTCTCTCTCTCTCTCTCTCTCTCTCTCTCTCTCACACACACACACACACACACACACAAGCACACACACACACACACACACACACACACACACACACACACACACACACACACACACACACACACACACAAAAGACCACAACATCAAATCCAGAAAGCGAATAACGTACACATATATCCCTCCCCCACCCCTAAACCACACATAAAACTAAGAAGGTTAAATGACGCAACTATCCAGCTATTTACATACATTGCGTCTAAACTAATTACGACGTCAGTGATTTAGCGAGTGAAAAAACATCCAAGCACTAACAATTAATCAGTTCGAGTAAATCATCAGTTTTCCAGCAAAAGAGTCTTATAACAATGCCATTGTGCATTAAAAGCATTTTCTTGAAATGTGGTTCGAGTTGTATTCTTCTAACTTATAATTATCTTAAGCCTTCTTCTGAACACAGAGACCAGTGGTACAGATTGCTCAAGTTTGCATCGATAAAGGTACTGCTTTGCCAAGAGAATAATGAGGTAAAAAATGTCGGTAATAACTGTGCTATCTACTCCAAACAATACAAGATTTTCTGTAATCTTAATATTACACGCAGTTTCACAACTTGTGCTGATGAGATTCTCTAATATTCGCCAAAAGCGTCTTGTGAAGTAGCAGTGCCACAAGAAATGTTCATTAGAATCCTTTTCATCACAAAATGTACATTGTTTACAGTTTATAATACCCATTTTCTTCAGTATACCATTCGTTGCAATTACCCGTTGGACAATTCTCGTTTGCAACCACTTTAATTTAATGTCGTCAATTTCATGTATTTTTAGAAAGCATGACTTCCAACACACATTACAATATGACTTTTTTTGTCCATTTTGCATAACAATTTGGGTTACAATCACTATCGTTCAATATGTTATAGTAAGCTTTTGTACCTTCTGATGTGGAATATACTGCCCTTAAGGCTACAGTTGTATTTGATGGGCTATTATCATCAACTTGAATTTCTATTTTGCGAATGTTTAAAAAAAAAAAAAAATGTATTGATAATATCAGCCCTGAATAAGTTACAAAATTCATATAATTGCCGTACTTATTTCTAAACTCTGTAAATGTTAACAGCTTTCCAGTGTTTCCAACAAAACTTGCAAGATTGTAGACATCGTTTTCAATCCATTGTGTGTACGAAATAACCTTGCTTCTGTGTTGCAGACATCTCTCCATCTCTAAACGCTTCATTCAAAACTCTAACAACAAAATCTACAACTTGTCTCCGAAGGCATTAAAAAAAAATCTGCACAAAGCCGACAGTTCCTGAGCTTTTCCTATTTTTCATATTTTTCAATGCAGTTCCTGCATCTTCAAATGTTATTTCACCTTCAAGTGATACTTGTTGCTCTTCTGATAATTTTGGTATTTCACCAGTCAGCTCATTAATTTCACAATTATCTACATAATTATCTGGATTACATAGTATTTCATAAAAGCACTGGACTTCATTCATAATTGCATTTGGTTCCTCAAGAACTGACCCATTTTTATCCACAATTTTTCACCCCATCTGCTTACTTATAAAGTTTCTTTTTCCAAGACTGCCAAAGTATTTTGTAATTTTTTTCACCGTCAGCAACCCATCTTGCTTTTGACTTCAATAGAATTCCTTCCATCCTTTTTTCTCGTAATAAAATTAACTCTTAATTTTATTCTCGTAGAAATGTTATATCTTCTTCCGTTTTCTTCTTCTTTTGTTTCAATTTCTTTAATGCTCTTTTCAAGGCTGTTTTCTTTTTATTGTGTTTTCTTTTTCTTTATATTCGCTTAAGCTGTTGTTTTGGATCTAATTTTCATCAGCATAAAATCCAAAAACTATTTGTCTGGTATACTAAGTTCTATCTTGGATTTGGGGATATTATGCAGAATAGATCGATCATAGTGACCAGCTGCATATTCTTCTGTTACTTTTTGAATTTCAGTGTTTACTTGAGCTAGGTAATCTTTATCTTTAAGCAGTTAGCAATTGAATTTCCAAAAAGTTTGTGCTTTATATCTTTCCCAAATTTGAGTTTGAGCGTAACAATAGAATGGTCAGATCGATATCCTAGAAGAATATCTGTCATGAAAATGCCACATTAAATGATCTGACAAAAGAATAAAAATCTAATCTAGCTTGCTTGAAAGGGTTTGGTTTTCGACATGTATTACATTTACATTGTGGATCGTTCTCTCTCCAAACATCTGTCAACTCAAGCTCTAATATCATATATTCTACAGCTTCTTTGGCTTTGGGGTTATTAATGTGTTTATAACAATCTAGATGAGAGTCTAGAACAAGGTTCCAGTCTCCCAATACCACAACCGTATGATTTTTGTAGCGTTTGACAGTTTCAGAAAGACTCTGATAAAAGGCTGGGTTGTCTTGTTTGGACCATATACATTAACAAGTAATAGTTCTTTAACCATAGCAAAAAGTGATATTATCGTAAAATTCCCGTTTTCATCCCTCTGAACTTCTCTAACTTTGAACTCAAAGTTATTATTAAATAGAACCTCTTGAATTTGACTTACATGATTCAAAAAAAAAAAAAAAAAAAAACCTCTTATACCCCCCGACTCTGAAGATACATATGTTTCTGTATTTTTATCAAAGTGTGTATCTTGTAAGCAATATATTGAGGGACCTTTTCGTTTAAGATAATGAAAAACGTCTCTTCACTTTTGAAGATTTCTTAAACCTTGACAATTCAAAGAGGAAATTATTAGACTATCCATTTGTATGCAACAAATGTATCATACTACTAAAGCAAAATGCCAAAAAGCGTAGCAGTTTTTCTATAACATAACACGTTAATATAATACCAAAAAGACACGATGTAGTTCATCAACCACACACAGAAAAGCACGCAAGTGCCATTTCGCATCCAGCACACAAAATAAAAAAAGCTTTATGAAAAGATACATATTAAATACTAATGCAAAAGAATCCATAGTTGCATCACCCACCAGACAAAGAAGGAAGACAAAAAACTAAACAAAACACACACACACACACACACACACACACACACACACACACACACACACACACACACACACACACACACACTCACACACACAGATGCATCTAAACTAAGCCACCGAAACACACACAAAAGCCTGGAGGGGGGAAAAAAAGAAAAAAAAGGGAGGGGAAAAAAATTGATATTTTGGTAGATCCGCCAAGGGCAGTGCGATAAAAAGATGTTAAAGACTAACCCGCGTGGAAAATGAACTTCTTTTTTTATATACTAAAACGTGTACTGTAATGTAGTGAACAAATGTCCGTGTTTACCGTTTGCAAAAAATGTTGCGTTATTTTTTAATAAAATGAAAACCACACCAAGCCACTTACGCTCACCTGTTCAAAATGCGAAAACCGGAAATACGTCACTTATGTATCAAGCTGAAATAATTTTGGGAGTGCCTTCTGACCACGCGTACGGTGATAAGCATGAACCTGTATCTTCTTGATTAAAAAGAAGAAATAAAAAACATAAAAAAACATCGGTATAGCCACTGCTGCATCGTCGGTAGTGCTTCGTGGCTACCAAAAGCAGACGCGGGCAGAGGATCGAATATAGAACAAGGAATAGCGAAGCCGGTTGCTCTATTCCCAAAAGCGAAAGATTACAAAGGGCATTCACTCGTGCAAACCAGCTTCACTGAACCGCCCAATAGGCCATATTGTTCACTAGCATTATATGGTAGTGTTTTATCTTCTTCGAAGTCGCTGTTTTTGCAAGATAAGTGCAGGTGATCGTCTTGGCTCGCCATGTTTCATTTGATACACAAGTGACTTAACAAGTCGGAAAACCTAAATCGAACCGGAAGTTGCATTTCTTTGGATACAGGTAAAAATTTAAATATTTCATGGCCGATATTGAGAGAACTAGCGCGAGTTCAGAGCTCGGGTTTGAAATTCGGTATTATTAGAGGTAGCTCTTCAATTCTATTTGTAACCGAGTGCATCTGCACATTGTGTTTGTGTTGTTGTATGTACTCTGTGTGTCGCTCTGTCGGTGATCTTTCGTGTGTGTACGTCAGTCGATCTTTTACGTATGCGTTACGTGTTGATTTAGACGTCACTATGAGACGTCACTGTAAGTCAGAGCGAGAGAAGGCGAGAGGGAATAACAACGACCTCTCGTATGTACCATCCACACGAAAAGAAGAAATAAAATCGGGAACCTCTGGCTGTGGCTCGTTTGTTGTTCCTTACTTCCAACCTGCAACTTCCAGCACCGACTGTTTACATCTGGCGCTGCGATCAGGATTGGAAGTAGGGAAGCCAAATAACATCCCGGCCAACAACAGACGAGCCTGTAACGATCACAGCCAGAGAGGTCAGAGGAAGAACTACTCAGATGAACAACTCAGCTTTTTCTGCAATTTATGTCAGGTGTTGGTGTGTCCAAAGTGCCCTCCCGATGGACACAAGTGAGCAACAGCATACGGATATGCTTCAGACGCTTGTAACTCAAGGTCGCAGCAAGCTGGAGAAGTCCAAGGAAGATTCACAAGCACTGGGGCCTTAACTATGAATCGGGCCTAAAGCGGCAGGCCGGCCTAAATCTCAAGGCTATTGACAATGGCCCGAAAATGGTAACCATGGACTGGGACTACACCAAAGTCCGGGCCGAACCTCGGGCCTAAACAGCCGATATTTAGGCTAGCGATTTCGCTGGGCGGACTAAAGGCCGTAGGCCCGGGACTATGACTGCTTTTGGCCTTGTTATGCTTGGAAAGTTGGTTTTTCTTGTTGTTTTTGTTTGTTTTTTGCTGTTGTTGCATATTCTATCATCTTAAATATTTTTATTTTCTTTCGTTTACATCGTCAAATGAGTACTAGATGTTCGTCGGCCAAAGCTCTTTCATTTTGGAGGGAAGAATGCCGGCATAATGACTGATTAATGTGATCGTACGATTTAATGTTTGCGAATTATTATGACAGCAAGTTTGCTTGACGTCTTACATTATCACTTGATTTATTTTCTTGTTGTTTAAATTCATCTGCACAGCGCTTTCTGACAGTTCAAAATGGCCGACGCAGCAGACGATGCTACGGTTACTCGATTCAGTAAATGAGAAGATGAATACTCCATCGAAGATGTCGACAGATTAGCGTTTTTACGAATAATGACCTCGTCGAGATCGTTTGGGTATTGCAGAAGTAAAACATGGCGAATCACATCCAGAATTGGGGCCTGCCAGACATGCCTTCACCTAATGTTTACGTGTACCGATGTTTGCGCGTGCGAAATACGTCGCAGGGAAGTGAACGAAGCGTGTCGGTGCGCATGCCCAGATGGGATTGCCCCCGTCTAAAGTTAGCACAAGCGATGACGCGTGTGATGACCACTTTCTTATCAGCGCGAAGTCAGAGACTCTATTGTCTCGACCATTGTCCGCGTCCATGTATACGAACTTTGCCTAACTCAAAGTCTCGGACTCTAAAGTCAGGAACTTTGGTTTAGGCCTGGCCTACCGTAGTCCCGATTCAGGCCCCTGGAGTCTGCGCTTTCTGAGCTGCAGGAGCAGACTGACAACGCCAAGGGATTGATCACCGAGACGTTCCTTTCGACTTTCATTTATGCCAGGGCATGGCTCAAGTCGACGTAACCAGCAAGAAGATCAAGATCAAGACTGGATTTCTTTTCATTATACCACTTTATGTGACTCTGCAGAAGTGCAGTTTTCTGCTTATTGGAAGGTGGCCGCCTAACACGAAGAAGAAGAGTGTGTCGGTTCCGCACTGCAAATAAAGAGATGTGGCATGAATCAGAATCAGAATCTTTATTGTCCCAGTACAAGTTTACAAGGAAAGTCAGGTGACATGTGACAATGAACTGTGTGTCCGCGGTTGTCAACGTCTGTGTTGCGACTGCAGATCTGTATTGTTGATTTGAACTTGTAAGCATTTGATTTTTGTCGTCAGTGCCATGTTTTAGGAAAAAAAGAATGGGATATAATGCTTGGTATGGGTGTTCAGTAATGCCTTGTGTTTATATGTTAAAGGGTTGCCTTAAGGGTCTTTAACATGTGCAAATGTAGCGGCACTGGTTTAGATTTAGCCTGTAACTTAATTGTCTTGCTATTTCATGTGTCTACCTTCTATTGCATTAGGGTTCTCAGTGAGTGTGATTACATAGGTTAGTTGATTCCTACTCTGTATTTGCTTCCATTTTACCCGAGCAGCGTAATCTTCTCTGTGCGCATATGTGTATGTATCTATGACAGAGTGAAAACAAATATTGTAGGAAGACCTGGGTTTTTCGGCTTAAATACGGCAGTCCTGTCATCCTTTGGTTGCGATGCAATCGTCGTTGTTCTGAGATAGTTTCTGTTTGTAAAGTTGGTCAAGCCTCCAGGCTACAGTAATACGTTAGAAAAATGAAATAGTTGTTGTCTAAAGTGGTTTTGTTTGGGTTCTACTTTGATGATTTGTTAGTTCAACTCTTAGTAGCTCCTGAATAATTACAGAGTATTGCCGGTTTGCGTGGGTTCTACTTCTAGTTCAGCTCTCAGTAGCTCCTGACTGCATTGTCGTTCTGCCTAGTTTCTATTTCGATGGTTTGTTAATTCAAATAATAGTAGATCTAGTTCTAGAATGATCTTCAGTAGATCTAGCTCTAGAATGATCTTCTGTCGTGTGTTCCAGCAATGAAGGCATTGGTAGTCGCTAAGTATCGGTAAGGTTCTGCTGAGATGATCTGATAAATTTCAACTTTTAGTAGCCTTTGAATGATGTTACTGTTAATTGATTCACCAGCGAGGACGCTGGTGGTGATCGAGCTGGGGGGGGGGGGGGGGGGGGGAGTGGGGGCGATGTAACCGAGTGCATCTGCACTTTGTGTTTGTGTTGTTGTATGTACTCTGTGTGTCGCTCTGTCGGTGTTCTTTCGTGTGTGTACGTCAGTCGATCTTTTACGTATGGGTTACAAGTTGTGATTTAGACGTCACTATGAGCCGTCACTATAAGTAAGAGCGAGAGAAGGCGAGAAGGAATAACAACGACCTCTGGTATGTACCATCCAAAAGAAAAGAAGAAATAAAATCAGGAACCTCTGGCTGTGTCTCGTTTGTTGCTCGACTTCCAACCTGCAACTTCTACCATCGACTGTTTACATATTTAATAAGAAAGATAAAAGACACGCAGGCTAGTCTTTAATGCTATGCATGTATACAAAGAAGCGACTGAGGTCATAATGTTTGTAAATATGTAAATAACAAGCACACACACACACACACACACACACACACACACACACACACACACACACACACACACACAACACACACACACACACACACACACACACACACACACACACACACACACACACACACACACACAACCAAAACAACAAAAACAGAGGTACCAGAAACAGTAATTCCAGTGAATAGACCAAGACCGAGTTCGTGATGCCAGATCAAAAGCGAAAAAACGACCAGCAAAAGGCGAGAAGGACTAAAAAAAAGAAAAGAAAGAAGAAAAAACAAAAACATAGGTATCATAATCTCACACGTTTCCTATGCTGATGCACATTGACATAGTCTATACGCACACATTCAATCCATAATTATGCACATTAGTAGACGACTCAAAAATAATAACGCATTGATGTCCTTTACAATCGGGTACCTCTCCACCATCAAACTAGGGTGGGGGTGGGGGGTGGGGGGGGGGGGGGCACAAAAACCGGAGTAGGGAGAAGACGAAGGAGGCGAGATTCGTGAAAAAGGGGTAAAGTTTTCTTCTTCTTTTTCTCTTTTCTTTTTTCTTCTTGACGATACTCAATCTTAGCTTATGGCATCAACTATGTTCAACAACCCATGAACCAGGGTCAGCAAGAGTTGCCTTTCCCACATCCACACACGCTGACTTGACTCGTATCGTCAATCAGCGGCTGAGCACAGTCGGAGCTCACTCTTCGCACGACTATTCGTGGCTGCACGTGCACCAACCAGCTCCGGCACACCTCATCCAGGTTTAAAGGCCAGACGTTCTAGGTTTCTGAATTGTTTCAGTCATCTGTGGAAGATACCAGGCGATCAATACATTTTGTGAAGCCCTGTCACAGTCGCAATGATAACCATATTCTGGTTACAATTCCTCAGGCACTTGGTTGTATGCAGCTTCCATTTCCTAGGGCAGATGGCATCCAGTGTCGTGAAAACCTCGTTGCGAACACTGGATATGTGTAAACAGTCATAGGGTTTAGTGGAGTCTTCCTCTGAAGTGTAACTGGCTGCTGGCTCCAGATCATGGAATCTTCGGTCTCTCCTACGGCTGCCTTTGCCAGCATCCCTATGTTGTTTGCCATCCGATTTGGTGTCACCACCTTGTTGAACATCTTCTTTCGGACGATTTGTTTTCTTGCATTTTCGAAAAAATCTTCTCCAGTGTCCGATCTTTCCACAAAATTTGCACGAGTCTTTGTGTAATGTTGTTGGTTTCTATGAAGTCGAAAACAGTCTTCCAAACGGACACTTTATTCCTGTCTTCTCTCTCTCTCTCTCTCTCTCTCTCTCTCTCTCTCTCTCTCTCTCTCTCTCTCTCTCTCTCTGATCTCTTTCTCTCTGGTCTCTCTGGTCTCTCTCACACACTCCTATCGTAGGATATATATATATATATGCTTCATAGCAACTGAGAACAGTTCAGTTTTCAACCTGTGTTGCACGGAGCTCGTGCAACACAATCACATTCATTCCATCCGCTGACCATTCACTCATCCATTCGCCTGCAACACATTCACATTCAACTGACCATTCATTCATGCCACAGGCACATGCACTACATTTGCATACCGGACATGTTCTTGGGGAATGGGCTCTGCCACAGTTGCCAAATGCTTGATCTACATGGTTCATGTTATTCATTGGTGTGCTTGTGCGTTTCTGAATTTCCTGTCGACCTGCGAGAATAGCCTCAAAACATCTCCCCTCCGCGGTGGTCTCCGTCAGCTTATAGCCTTTGGCTTTTGCCAGCAGTTCACTTCTTTGCCTTCTTTTATTTTGAACATACACAACAATAATTTCTAAAAAATACCTCTGTGTAATCAGCACGATTTCCAAAAATGTAAAAATCGAATCTAATTATTGTCTTTGCTTTTTTCACAATTTTCATCAGAGCTCGTACTGTGTCGAGCGGCTGCGACTGCGGGCAGATATCAAGTCCGGGCCGGTGTGTTTTGGTGTGTCTGTTCTGTGTGTGTGTGTGTGTGTGTGTGTGTGTGTGTGTGTGTGTGTGTGTGTGTGTGTGTGTGTGTGTGTTGTTTTTTTGAGGTGGGGGAGGGAGTTGGGGAGATCCTCAACACTTTGTGTGGGAAACAACAAGTTGCAATGTTTTCCGTGTCCAGAATTACTGTCGGACTCTTTTTCTTAAACTGTCTTTTCAGGTGAGAAACCCACGACCGCAGGAAGAGAGGCTGGAAGCATTGGAGGGTGAAATCGCAAGACTCAAAGAAAGGGTTGAGAAACTGGAGCAACGTTGTCAACAGGTTCTACCGTCCTCTGACACTGGGGACGAAAACATTCACAGGTAACATTCCCCCGCCCCACCGCCTACAACACTTCTTCGACTTTGTTGTGTAGAGAAATAGTCCGAGAGCTAACTTGACCTACCGTGCGCCACCCCAGTACTCAGCTAAACTAATCGTAAAGAGTTCCCGTAGTGTTTGAATGTTAAGCTGGAAGACAGGGCGTGAAACTGCAGCGTAGTAGCTTCAGTTGTCGAAACACATTTCTCTTTGATCTTCTTTCGTCAGTCTATGTTACAGAAAATACAGTCTGGTTTGAAAATGTACTTTTCAGAAGCTGTTGAAGAACGCCCAGACGTTCTAGGTTTCTGAATTGTTTCAGTCATCTGTGGAAGATATCAGGCGATCAATACATTTTGTGAAGCCCTGTCACAGTCACAATGATAACCATATTCTGGTTACAATTCCTCAGGCACTTGGTTGTATGCCTCTTCCATTCGGTATGTCGAGTCGGCAGGTTCCTCGGGTCTCCATCTGCAGATGAAGCTTCGCCATTCTATTTTCAGGTCCTTTGCAATAAAAGAAAATAATTATAAAAAAACAGTTTACAAATGATTCACCAGGTGAACCTAGCAAACCAACAGCACACACCTGGGCTTTTTTTCGTTCTTTTGGAGTGATAGTCTTAGTCTGTATATTTCTTCTTTCGCGACGTCATGTTTTCCGTCTACTCAGTTCTGCATAATCCAATTATCTATAGACAAACTGAACAACTAACTTTGATGAAATTATTTCGGAATGTACATTATTCTATTTTAAACTAAGAAAACATTAGATTTATGAAGTTTTGTAACAAAATCACGTTACTATGTGTGAAAACACAAATTCTGAGATTCTTGGATTTGGGGGGAGGGGAGGTAAATCCAGTACTGTGACAACCAGACACGTCACAGCATCACAAAACTGGGTGGAGAATAAACCCACGACCGTACAGTGGTATACCGAAGCAAAGAATCCGTGATAAGTGTGATGCAAAACATTTGGCAGAAAAAGGAAAGGCATATTTCTTTCATTTCTAAGATTTTCCACATCAGAAGTACACTATGCTTAGTTAAACCATCACTGTGAACCAGTGCCACATCATATTACGATTCTGTTTGTTCTAGACAGTGCAGAGGGCATTTTTTTTAACATACACTCATTGCTGATTTTAATCATTATGATCTATAAAAAAAAAAACTAAAAAAAAAAATCTCTGTGATTTAAGTCAGGTGGCTTTCAAACGCGCTTTGGCGTCTTCAGTCGGTGTGAAAGACGGTACATTTATGTCAAGGGCTGTAACTCTGGTGCATCCCAAAAGATTCTTGGGAACAATTTGTAAGGTGTTTGGCACACTCTAAGGAACACTTTAAGACCAGTTGAGTACACTGGGGGGGGGGGGGGGGGGGGGGGGGGGATGCACGGTAGGTGAAACTACCTCTCGGACTAAAATGGTAACTTAATTAAAAAAAATAAATTAGCTGACTTTAAGATTGCATGCTCTTGCTCATAGATCTGTTCCACAGGCGCAGAACAAAGGCAAAGCGGTGAACAGAAAGAATCCCATCACTCCTGTCATAAAATCTGACCAGCTCAATCTGACCAGCTCAATAAACATACAGCTTTGAAACATGACATGGTGTTACTCTGTACATGTATCTTGATTCATACAGGTTTTATTGATAAAGTGAAAATTGTTGTATTTATGTAACATGGAATATATAAAAATCACAAAATTTTCCAGATGTTTATGTAAAATATTTGTAAAAAGTCAAAAATGAAGATATCCATAAAACCTGTATCAAGTTTGATATTGTGTTCTTAATTAAAGTTCAAAAGGCAGTTTTGTTCTATGTGCATTATCTTTGGAGGAGTAGGGATTTTTAAAAAGGTTGTTTGGCGGCCATCTTTGATTGTTTCCATGGCAACAGGTGTCGAAAACAACATATAATTATACTTTTTTAAACTTACAATGTATGGTCTTTCATTAAAACGGCTGCTACTTCTCTGTTGTTCATGTTGAGAAATCTGTCAGGACTTGACGACTGCGGTCAATCTCGATCATGCTGTCCAGTTCTCCATAGACCAGCACATGTACAGGATGAGCCAGGGCCTGTGAAAACTTGAGTTCCAGACGCAGAGCTCCACTTTTTACCAGCTCAAACTGCTGGTCTACATCCAGCAGACTGGGGCTGAGGTCAAAGGCAAACATTCCGTACCCCAGTTCAAAGTCTCGATATTCAGTGTAAGATCCATTGTCTCTGTTGACCAGTCCTGTGGCCAGCATCAGACTGTGGTAGGACCGGGCATACAAATGACGGTCAAAGTCAGGAGTCAGCGCTTTGGCGGTGATCTGCTTTCCATACAGATACAGGCTTAGATAGGACAAGTGAAAAGTCTGAAAGTTGAAGGGATTTCTGTTGTAGCGTCCGTTGAAGGCTTCACTGCTTGGGAGTCTGGGTCAAAAACAGATTGTCTTGCACAGTTCCCAAATTTCCTGTAGGAATGGCAAAAGTTCTCTGCACCACCCTTTTTAGTGGGTACTTGGCCGTTCCCCTCTCCAGAGCTTTTTCGTGAGCCAGCGCTACTGCTGGGTTGAGCTTCACCTTGCGAACAAAGAGGCATGAGTGATGACAATTTTGTACCCTGCAACAGCATCGTGGGCCATCAGATGAAAGATACTCTTTGAAGGAATAAGTCTGATCTTTACGTCAACTCCATTGATCATGTAACGCTCCTGATGCATGATGTCTGTGTGAAGTCTCCCCAGCATATCTATTTCATGGCTTCTGGAGGATAACTGACGTCGTACTTTTAGTCCAGATTTGTCATCCCCCTGCGTATCATCCAGGTGATTACTGCTGTCTCTGTAGTACAGGGCAGATGTGAGGTGACTCTTTTTCGCTTCTCTGCCAAAATTCAAAGTAGCCTCCACGTAAGTGCGCTAAGGATAGGTATTTTCACTTGCTGTGACCAGCGTCTCATTCAGGGAAATCTCCACTTGGGAGAACAGGCTATGTAGCCATTAGTTGACTCGGGGCACATCAGTGCCCGCATCCAGGTTGGTTCTATCTGCCTTGGTGACTTTGGCCCGCACATGAAGATAGGTGTTGCTCAGGTCCAGATACTCTGATGTTGCTCCACTGATAGCAAACTCAATAGGAGCAGCAGGAGACAAAGAAGACAAGGGGTGATATTCTACAAACTGCCCTTCTTCTACAGACATTCGCACAAAGTAAAAGGTACATTTTCTAGGTGCACGAATTTCCCCCAACATAAATTATGCTTGAGGGAAGTTCGCCTACACCACCCGTCGCTTTTAATACACCGCTAACAGTAACGTGAAGGAGTCTGACTTCCATAGTTCAGGAGCTGTGTGAGAGTCGAGGTGGCCGTCCTGGACTGTCCGTCCTAACGAGCCTTCTCGCTTCCGTGGATTCAAAGATTTATTGAACTATGCTCACGCATTGGTCTCAGCTTGTCCCTAATATGTCAGCCGACATCCGAGGACATTATGTATCACTTCATCATCACTGCTGACAGTTGAAAGAAATGGGGAAATGTTGATCTCAGCTGAAAGGGGGGTGGGGTAAACAATGAAATGAAAGACATTTGTCAATTTTATAGGACCAGTTAGGCCTTCGGAAATAAAGCATTTTGGCCTTGTCTTGCAGTCATCGGCCTGACGGCAGGTGCCAAAAGCAAAAATTAATAGGCTATGTTTCGTCATGAAGGATACAGGATACAGAAGGGATTTTCTGAGACAGAGAAATAGCCGAACAGGTCACACAGTTGCTTTAGTTCGGCTGCTGTAATCTTATAAGCCGGTTAGCACGAGTCGTCAACACGGCTTACAAGATTATCAATTTGTGTCTTTTACGTCTTTCTTTTAAAGTACAAAATCCCGACTCGTAAAGTTTTTGATGACTTGTTCCCCGGACAGAACCAGTGATAATTCGTATGGCTTCAAGATAAAGGTTTTCGAGTATGTTAGATTGTGTATTGGTACAATGATCCCAGATAATATCAGCATAGTCAAAAAGTGGAAGAATAAAAGATTTATCACGCCTATTTGTGTAGCGAGCACTTCAGTGAGTGCGATTTCGCGAACCCCATGGAATACCGCATGGGGTTTGCTTCGAAGATGACACGATGGGGTACTCTTTCAAAATCCTGCCTGACAGGCTCAAACTGATACGGCTGTATCCTTGTGGGTCTCTCGGGCAAAGTATCAGTTTCGTCTTCGGAGCTCGAGTTGGCCATTTTGCAGCGACTCCCCAGAGTGACGTATAGTAGGCATATGGTCACGTGATTTAGGCGTCATGGCGACGCTTTCGGTACGACGGAAAATGCCTTTTTTCGTGCATTTATCAGATCACAGTTTCACCTACATCATCGTTCTCAGCGAGCTTTAACGGAAATCGTGTCAAAAATCACCCCTAACCTTGGACTTGTCCTTTAAGAGATACTAATTCGACAAGGAAGAGAAATACAAGATTTAATGTTTTGAAGCAGTGAGTTTCAGAGGGACGCTCCAATGAAGGATATGCTAGTTTTAAACAAGTCAAGCCTTGGCCTTGGCAGGTGGCGGTTATTCCTGGAGTTAGTGTAGTGAGACTTGTGACTAATGAAGAGTTGTGCCAGCTAGTTTGGGGAATTGCTATTAAGAACTTTATGCATAAATATTCCTTCATTGTAAATGAGTTGTTGTGGTAGGTTTTAAATCCGAAGTGCACTAATTGTTTGCTCCGTAGACAGGGGAGGATTGGGAAAGATTAATTTACCCGCCCTTCGATGTAGAAAGTTTTTTTTATTTTTTTAAAATTATGAAGTGGACTTCGCTGCTGCGATCCCACACTGTTGACACATCGTGGATGTGAGGTTTTATGTGATTGTGAGCGTTGTAGAAGATTTTTCTGGCATCGACATTGATATGCTGCAGTCGAGAAAGAAGAAACAGTGTTATTTTTTCCACATAATTTTGCAAATGTGTTCGATCTGGGCCACCGGGCACAGTTGACATGGTCCATGACAGACATCCAAAGCATCAGCTCTATCAGGCATTGTTTGTAGATTCTGAAGTTACCTGGGCGTATCGAGAAGACAAATAGCAGAATGGTCGATTGAAAGTCAAAAGCTGTAGCCAGGTATACAAATTGCGGCTGTTCGTCTCTCATCTTCTTGCATTACTCTTGAAAGCTGAGGGCAGTTATATATATATATATACATAGAGAGAGAGAGAGAGAGAGAGAGAGAGAGAGAGAGAGAGAGAGAGAGAGAGAGAGAGGAGAATAATCTGTCTCTTTGTCTGTCTGTCTGTCTGTCTGTCTGTCTGTCTGTCTGTCTGTCTGTCTGTCTCTCTCTCTCTCTCTCTCTCTCTCTCTCTCTCTCTCTCTCTCTCTCTCTCTCTCTCTCTCTCTGCAGAAACCTTAGTTAAATCACAGGACTCACCTGATAGCAGTAAGCACTACTCCTGCTGAAAACGCCATGTTGATTTCTGTCAGTAAAGGACAAAAGGAACTGATCCGTTTACCATACCCGTCACAATGGCTGTCCATGAAATGGGAAAATGTATCTCTGAGATGAACAATAAAAAAACTTCCAGACCTGACCAAATCAGCAATCAGTTGCTTAAACTACCTTCGCCGTATCTCACTGACTTATATTTTCAATTTGTGCGTCGAGCAGAATGTTTTTCCCCTCAGAACTTCAAAAAGCAAAAGTTATTCCTTTTAGCCAAAACTGGAGATCACAAAATTATAGACCAGTCTCATTACTGTCGGATCTGTCTAAACTTCCGGAAAGACATTTAGAAACACGAGACATTTCCATCCACTTCAGTCAGGCTTCCGCCGTAAGCACTCTTGCAATACCGCACTTGCACGGTTGACAGACTCGTGGCTTTCAGCTATAAATAGATCAGACCTGTCCGGAGATGTCTTGGGGGCGGGGATAGCTCAGTGGTTAGAGCGCCGGACTCGTGATTGAAAGGTCGCGGGTTCGAATCCCTGCTGGAACGGCGGGAGAATTTTCTTCTCCAGGGTCGACTTTCTGTGCTGACTCTTATTTCGGTATCCGTTCCACCCCCGTGTTACCACAGTAGCACGTAAAAAATCCCGGTCATTCTGCCAAAAGTGCAGGTGTCAGGTTACAGCTAAACACGCATACACCTTACGTATGTGGCTTTTATTGAACCGTGCTTCGGACAACTTGTCCCTAATATGTCAAATGACATCTGAGGACATCAACTCATCATCATCATCAAAGATGTCTTTTTGGACTTTAAAAAAAGAGAGTATTCGATCTTGTTGATCAGAGAATCTTATTATTATTATTACTGATTATTATTGATTATTATTGATCGCTTTTATATAGCGCTGTTCTCCGCTCTCGAGCAGACTCACTGCGCTCGCATGTGATTCTACATGAGTGAATAGATTTTTAGAGCGCGTTTTTGAATATCCACCGAAGTGGTGTACTTACAGCGCTGGCATGGCTGGTGCCACAAGAATCTGCTGCCAGAGAGAGTCAATCTCGGCGCGTTCTGCGTACACCATACAACCATGCACCGTGTCACTTCATGCAAAGCCACATACGTAAGGTGTATGCGTGTTTAGCTGTAACCTGCCACCTGCGCTTTTGGCAGAATGACCGGGGTCTTTTACGTGCTACTGCGGTAACTCTCGAAGCTTTCTATTTAAACAGTTCGAACTCATTGCCTTGTTTTTTTTTCTGTTCATACCCTAAGAATAGAGTACAACGTTGTCTTTATTAAAGTTCTCGAGTTCGAGGTCTCTCTCTCTTTCAATATGATATATACAGAGAAGAACACTTTGTTTTTCTCTTGGCTGTCCTGGGCTGCTCCTTCAGTATCCCTGATTTTATGTTCTTGTCTTCCTACCTCCGGAATGGTGTGAATAAAGTATTGGTCAACAAATGGCAGGGAATCAAGACAGAACAACGGTGCACGGTTTTGAAACTTCAGCATTTATTTGGGTCACACACAAAAATAGAAGAGATGGACAGGCACAGGAGATTCGTCTTGTCACTTTAACGCGACTCTTGTCGTTCTCCCAGCTACTTTCATGCTTGTTTATTTTCCTGAAGAAAAAGGTAAAAACACAGTTAAGGTATGGCTGGTCATTATGTGTGATTCATTTAGCAGAGGAGGTAAAATGGTCAAATCGTTGGGAAAGTTCAGTGGTAGATTAGACTATGTACAAGACAATCACTGAAAAACAGCACCTCCATTCTCCCTGCCACCTCACCCCGCTCCCACCTTACACCACCAACACCCCCATAAATGGAGGCACAAAATAACTTGACCGTCATTACTGTCTGGCGACTGTGGTGCCGGATGGAGAAGGAAAGCATGAAAACAAGAGAGAGAGAGAGGGGAAAAGGCGAGGGGTGAAACATGAGGAAGAGGAATAACGATGATTCGTCGCTTTTAGGTGGAAGTTGCACTGTTAAGTGAACTTGAGTTTAAACACCAAGTGACCACGGCTAGGGGGAAGGGAGGGAGGCGGGGGAGGGGGGCATGAGAGCACTGAGGTGCCGGGGTGTCCAGAGGACAGGAAGCGGGATGGAGGGAGGGGAGGGAGAGGTGTAGTGGCGAGTAGAGGATGGGAGGGCCGATAATGGCCGGTTGTTTAGGTGAAGAGGCGGAGAAAACGGGTAAAGGGACAGGCAGGGAGAGAATCTGGCACTGCGCAGCGCCAGCGAAATCGCCCACCCACCCTAACCCTTTTTCCTATCGTTAATATTGCTCTTAACTTCCGCTGTTGTGTTTGTAATATAGCGCTTTAATTCATTGCTGTTCACGATTTGCTGACTGCGAAAACGTTGAAAGGACCACTTTGAGTTTGACGTTCGTTTGGTTTCCAAGGAGTTTATGTGTCAGATGTGTGTTAATTGATAATGTCACTTGTCCAGTCCGTGTATATGTAGGGAGAAAAGGTGTTGTTTGGAATTATATTCGTGGGGGGGTTGAAGTGTTGACTATCATTGACGGACTGTTTGTATGTAGGGTATGGAATAAACAACTCCTTGTTGTGACGCCCAAACCAGGTGTTAGTTGATTGTGTGTGTGTGTGTGTGTGTGTGTGTGTGTGTGTGTGTGTGTGTGTGTGTGTGTGTGTGTGTGTGTGTGTGTGTGTGATGTGTGTGTGTATGTGTGTGTGTGTGGGTGTGAATGCACGCGAATACAGATGCTCAACAGAACGGCAGGGTTTAATTTTTATTTTTGTTTTGTTTCTTCTTCTTCTTCTTCTTCTTCTTCTTCTTCTTCTTCTTTTAATTTTATTTTAAATTATTCAGTTATATATATATATTATCCGCTGTCGAGCAGACTCAGTGAGCATTTTGTCGGATGTGATTCAAAATGAGTGACTGTAGCTTTATTATAGCGCGTTTTGAATATCCACCGAAGTGGTGTGCTTACAGCGCTGTTTGGCTGTTACATAGCTGGTGCCACGTAAAACTGCTGCCGTCTCGGCGCGTTCTGTGTACACCATACAACACGCACCAGGTCACGTCACTTCATGCAAAGCCAGATACGTAGGATGTATGCGTGTTTAGCTGAAACATGCCAGGGGAAAGATGGCGGAAAGTGGGGGGGGGGGGGGGGGGGGGGGGGAGTTGGTGGAAGAGAGAAGGGGGGTAGGGGAGAGATGGTGGAAGAGGGGGGGGGGGGGATAGAGATGGTGAAAGCAAAGATAGTAAGCAGCATAGCTATCTTTGGTGGAAGAGAGAAGGGTGGGAGGGGAAGACGAACAGAAAGGGGACTGAGGAAGAGGCAGAGAGAAGAGGAAGGGAGGGGGTGACAGACAGAAAGACTAGTGATTCGTGACACTGGAATTCGAAGACTGAACAAGATGGAGGAAAACTACTGATGGCACTGACCCGCCGGAATCTGCAGAGCGGAGTAATCGCATTCGCAATGCTGGCATCCTTGATCATCACGTTTGTACCCTAGCGCACAGCGGCTGTCACAGTTGAAGGGAGGGCACCCTGAAAGAACAACAATCGGTCAGTCACTCCACGTAAATGCTGCCATTAAAAAAGAAAAGAAAAAGATTTTTTTAATTTTATAACTGCAGCCACAATCCATTGTCCGGCATCTATAGAAACATCCCGTGCAAAATAAAACGAAACTATTAAAAAAAAATCATAATTATGTACTTTTTTTCCCTTCCCCCCCCCCCCCCTTTTTTTTTTTTTTACTGCAAAAAGCATGAATACCGATTGTGTGAACAAGAACTGTGTTGCTGGTGTGTGCATGCGTTTGAGCGTGCGTACGTGTCAGTGTGTGTGCGTGTGTGTGTGTGTGTGTGTGTGTGTGTGTGTGTGTGTGTGTGTGTGTGTGTGTGTGTGTGTGTGTGTGTGTGTGTGTGTGTGTGTGTGTGAACGTACCGGCAGGCTGCACAAAAGAAGTGTTGAAACACTCAGATCCACACCCATTGCTTTGGCAACTGTAGCCAGAGGGGCAGCCAACTCCGTTCCGATCGCCACACAGGAGCAGACAACTCCCCCTCCGCTGAGGGCGGGCCAAGCTTACCCCTGACACACACACATATATATATATGCAGGTGTGCGTGCACCTACCCCCCCCCCCCCCCACACACACACACTCACATATATACAAGCACATGTGTGCACGAGCACACACACACATTCATGCACAAACACACATATACATGCACATACACATATGCACAAGCACATATGCGCATGTGCACACACATCCACACACTTGCATGCACGTGCGCGCGCACACACACACACACACACACACACACACACACACACACACACACACACACACACACACACAGTCTCAACTTGGTACTAAGTGATTAGATCTACCAATCAAACAGTCCAAAGACTGATAAACAAACACTCTTAGCACACACTTTAACTGGCTAAAATATTTGTAAGCCTTATACTGAAAATATGATGATTTTTTTCTCTTTCAATACACAAACTTTAAATTTGAAAAAACCAAAGAGCACAAGCACAGAACTATCAACTTCTGTTAAAGGGAAACTAAAATGAAGAAGCACGGTGAAATCGACAGGAATGGAATAAAAAAAAAAAAAAAAAAATCCCACAGAAATGTTCAGTTGATTTACAGTCTAGTTTAAGTTTGTTCAAAATCAACTTTGAAATGTCCCTCCTTTCAGTATTGCCCATGTTAAAATCTTTTTTTTCTTCTTCTTTTTTTTAAAGTAAAGAAAAAGAAAAGAGGAAAAAGAAAAAGAAGAAAAAAAGAAGATAAAACAAACGAGAAAAAAGAAGAAGATAAGCCACTCCAAACAAAACAACAACAAAAAAGAAAGAAGAGTAAATAAAGAAAACAAAAACAAAACAAATAAATTGCCAGAAAATGTTTCAACCCGTTGGTATTGTCATAATAATGTTTCCCTGGCACAGTGTCTACTTACCTACGACACAGAACAGCCCAAAGAAGGCAAGGCGCAGTTTAGATGTCATTGTGAAGCAGTTGAGGTCGCCTTTGGTGGCGTCCAGTTCACCTATTGTTATACTCCACACAGTACGTGCTTATCACGCTTACTTCTTATCTTGCAGTGCAGATGGTAATGTCATTGGGTGTTCTGGGCCATGGGAAGGGGGGGGGGTGCATGTTTGTGTATGTGAGACAGAGAGAAGACAGAGAGAGGGGGGGGGGGGGGGAGAGAAGAGGGGGGGGGGGGGAGAGAGCGAGAGAGAAGAGGGTAGGGGAGAGAGAGAGAAGCAGAGAGACACAGAGAGAAGAGGGTGTGTGTGGGGGGGGGGGGGGGAGAGAAAGAGACAGAGAGAGAGAAACAGAGTGACACAGACAGACAGCGAGAGAAGAGGGTGTGTGTGGGGGGTGGGGGGGAAACAGAGAGACAGACAGAGAGACTCACTGATGTTTTATTTGTATAGAGGCCATGGCCCATTACAAAGGGGCATCAAGAAAACGTTTTAAACATGAGTTCACACTGATTCAGATCTGCAGAATATCCTGTTACAGTTGCATGCATATGTGTACACATGCACACATCATGATCATACGTACATGCACGCACATACATGAATGCACACATTAATAATGAAACTAAATAGAAAGAAGAAGAAAAAAGAAGAGAGAGAGATGGGGGGGGGGGGGGGGGAGCAGAGAGAGGGAGAGACAGATGGAGAGAGAGAGAGAGAGAGAGAGAGAGAGAGAGAGAGACAGAGAGAGAGACAGAGAGAGAGAGAGAGAGAGAGAGAGAGAGAGAGAGAGAGAGAGAGAGAGAGAGAGAGAGAGAGAGAGCATAATCACAGATGTGAAAAAGCACACCATGCAACCATTTCAAACCTGGAACACTTGTAAATTGTATCATTATTGTTTGCTCATGACTTTATTAATTATAACAGTCAAAAATTAACAATTGACAAATTACAAACATTGCATTTGACTACCAAATATGGAAGAACAATAGTGTTCATGCAAGTGAAAACCAGACCTCAATCTTGACTCCTTTGACTAGAAACAAAACAGGCATTTGGATTTAAATAAAAGAAAAAAAGAAAAAAAAAAGCCTCTTTTTATTAAATTTGTTTCTCAAATAAAATAATTTTTATTGGTTCTATTTACTTCGGTTTGTAACAGGTGCGTTACATGCAGAACCCTGGAACAAGATGTAGCAGGAACAAATGAAACCAAAAGATGAGAAAAGTGATGAACAATTACAACAACAACAAAAAATTCAAACGCCTGTGTGTGAGAAAATCATGTACTGCCTTGTATGTCTACACAATGTACATAGCACGATGTACATACAACAAAATTTATAATATCAATGGGACACAGATTGGCTGTTGGACTTCGCACATGTAAAACGACAAATTCAACAGGTGCATGGTGCTTAAAACTCACCACACCTGACCAACAGCAGGTAGAGAGAACGTTGTGGCAACAAACAACAGATTCCTCATCCAAAATTCAAACAATTACAGGTTAGTTAGTTAGCAACTGGATTTTAGCATCCTGTCAACTACGCAGGGTCACCTCAGGACAATCAAACTCTGTCAGAAGTAAATACACACTTCCAAACTACTCTGATGCGTAAAACCAAACTTGAGTCAAATCTACACAAGCGGTCCAAAGACAAATATGAAACAAACCACACAAATACAAAACGCAATTTTTTTCAAGAGTCAGCCCCTTCGATACTGCCTGTCTTTAAAAAGCATACAAGGCCAGGACATGCTGGTATTATCATCATTTCTTGATAATTTATCAATACAAGAATAATAATTTTAAAAATAAAAACTATGAAAAAGGAATGGACAGAATTTTGCTGTAGTATATAACCCAATGGTGAACACCAGTGCCACACAGAGCTTAGGAGCTGTGTGAAAGTCGAGGTGGCCGTCCTGGGCTTTCCGTCCTAATGAGCCTTGCGGTTTCTGTGGACGTAAAGCAACACTGAACCATGCTTAGGCATTGGTCACAGTTCGTCCCTAACATGTCAACTGACATCCGAGGACATGAAGCTCTACACCACCGTCATCATCATCATCATCATAATTGAGGTATATAACCCAATGATGAACACCAGTGCCACACAGAGCTCAGGAGCTGTGTGAAAGTCCAGGTGGTCGTTCTGGGCTTTCCGTCCTAATGAGCCTTACGGTGTCTGTGGACATGAAGCAACACTGAACCATGCTTCAGCATTGGTCACAGTTTGTCCCTGATATGTTAACAAAGGACATGAAGCTCCACATGATCATCACCACCACCACCAGTGCCATACGGCAGCACGCTGCAGGCACCATCAACCAACTATCCTCTCTTAGCTGCTCTGTACGACTTCATGAGCTACACGTAAAAGCCTATCTCCTCACCAAAAAGTACTAAAGATTTTTCTGGAAAACATGTCAGGAGAATGGGCCATTAGAAAAAGAAAGAAAAAAAGATGAAAAAAGATGAAAAGAGCAACGGAACTATGTAAACGAGCAAGAGAGGAGTCACAAGATGAACAGTGCCGTGAACCAGCCTAGCCTAGGAGATAGCAACTGATTTCCAAGCCAGGTAGGCCCAGCTCGTCAAACTAGGCAGTGGGCCTAGGAGAATGAAACGAAGATCATAAATGTGGGTAGGTAGCGTTATAAGTCTTGTCAGGCAGCTCACCTAGGAGAACGAATCTCTGGATCACAAATGTGGGTAGGTAGGTTATAAGTCTTGGCAGGCAGCTCACCTAGGAGAACGAATCTCTGGATCACAAATGTGGGTAGGTAGGTTATAAGTCTTGGCAGGCAGCTCACCTAGGAGAACGAATCTCTGGATCACAAATGTGGGTAGGTAGGTTATAAGTCTTGGCAGGCAGCTCACCTAGGAGAACGAATCTCTGGATCACAAATGTGGGTAGGTAGGTTATAAGTCTTGTCAGGCAGCTCACCTAGGAGAATGAAACTCTGATCACAAACCTGGGTAAGTAGGGTTCATTTTTAAAGCCTTGGCAGACAGCTCATCTAGGACTAGGAGAAGGAAAGTGATTGCAAACCCGGGTAAGTAGGGCTCATTTTTAAAGCCTTGGCAGACAGCTCATCTAGGAGAATAAAACTAGCCAGAAATGTGGGTAGCTATAGGCATTGGAACAGTTCATCTAGGAGAAGGAAAGTGACCACAAACTGGGTAGGTATGGCCTTGGAACAGTTCAACTAGGAGAAAGAAAGTAGCCATAAATTGGGTAGGTATGGCCTTGGCACAGTTCAACTAGATGGAAAGTAGCCATAAATTGGGTAGGTACGGCATTGGCACAGTTCAACTAGGCGACGGAAAGTAGCCATAAATTGGGTTGGTACGGCATTGGCACAGTTCAACTAGGAGACGGAAAGTAGCCATAAATTGGGTAGGTATGGCCTTGGCACAGTTCAACTAGATGGAAAGTAGCCATAAATTGGGTAGGTACGGCATTGGCACAGTTCAACTAGGAGACGGAAAGTAGCCATAAATTGGGTAGGTGTGGCCTTGGCACAGTTCATCATCTAGGAGAAGGAAAGTAGCCATAAACTGGGTATGGCCTTGGCACAGTTCATCTAGGAGAAGGAAAGTGATCGCAAACCTGGGTGGGTAGGGCTAGAACTGTAGAAGTCTTGGCAGGCAGCTCATCTTGGACAAAGATAAATATAAAAAAACCTGAAAAACTCTCACCAAAAAAAAAAAAGAAAAAAAAAAGCCAAAGATGGGTGTGCTGGGTCTGCCCTGAGTAAGCACGTAACAGCAGTACAATGCATAATACACGCTCGCACGACAAGCAAACAACAACAACAAAAGAAGAAAATAATTCTTTCAGATTGTACACAACAGAAACAAGTGCACTACTAGTACCAGCTGAATAAAACTGCAAAAAAGCACAGAGAAAAAACTCCCTCAACAAATGGATAAATCTCCACAAAAATACATAGCACCTGAACAAAAATGTATGCCAGCAAAAATTATGACAATCATTGAAAAAAAGAAGACCCCCTCCCCCCCAAAAAAAGAAAAAAAAGAACAAGATTCTTCACATTCGCCAAAGCAAGGGGTTAAGAATAAAATCCAAACACATGAAAAATTCAAAAGAATGCTAAGAATACAAGCACTTGGCGGACATTATGAAGCAGAGCAAGAGACGCAGTTGTAAAATAATGATAATAATTGTGGAGAATTTATAGAGCGCTTTCAGCGACTCAAAACACTTGGCAACTTAGTTAAATGAAGGCATTGACACATAAATTACACAGGAGAGAATATCAATGACACAGAATACAATGATAGATATGCTGTTTCATCCAACCTAATGCATAATGAAACATACACACACAAAAGTACACATGCAGTGTGCATATATATACATACACACACTGTGTATGTGTATGATGTGTATATGCACACTGTGACCCCCCACCCCCGCCCACACACACACACACACAAAGCCAGGCAAGGGACACTGCAAAGGAGCTACCAACGATCAAAATACTGTGCCTGTCTACTGTAAATGTAATGTCCCATACAGAATGCGTGTTGTCAATCAACCACTAATAATGCCCTTGATGTGCGAATTCTGGACAAGCCCTACAGGCCTTGTTTTGTTTCTGACTAAAATGGTTCTTCACAAGTAAACAGGCATATCTAGCAAGTACCCGGATGCTTTTACAAATGGATGCTTTTATTTTCACACAAACTGCAGAAAAACTGGTATTATCAAATGATGCCAATTAACGTGCACCACACGTGTGTGTGAATCCAAAGCGCCAACAGAAATATCTAGACCTTTTCTTTGCCACAAACGACTGCGGGGAAGACTGGGGTGGGCAGCCCAGACTGGTGTTGACGTTTCAACGTTCGACATCCACCTTCAAAGACTCCTGGGGATGAACCACCTTGGGTGAGCCAGAGACAAAGGAAACAACGGAGCACATCCACAGATTGGTGAGCAAAACAACCGTCACAAGCGGCCTGCATCTCAAAAGACCTAAAGTGTTGAGGAGCTTGAGACTCTACCTGTGGGGCACAAAGCCACAGACACCACACCATCGACAGCCTGGAGGAGAGAGAGGGATACAAAGAAGAAGCACTTGGTGATCTCCATCAAAAAGATGAATGAGGGCCATCATCAGCCAGATGAACGGTGGAACCGTTTCACAGGAAACGTTGGGGAAACTTCTGACAGATGAGACGGAGTGCATACGCAGGCTTTTCTAAGTGCACAGAAACCATCTAGAACTGAACTGAACTGCAGGCACACAAGCCAAGTTATAGAGTGACGTTCAGTGACTAACCAAAGAATGATGCTTAAAACAAACACAAGTGTGCATGACGTTTTATACACACTGACTAGATCATGAAACAAACACCTTCATACACTCTTCAAACTGTATTGTGTTTAAATGTCAACAAAGTAATGCTAACCACAACAGCACCCTCACTTTTTCTGACAAAATGTCAAACTGTCAGGGTTAAATCAGACTAAATTTGCCAACATGACCAGAAATTTTAATAAAACTATTCACCCACCCCCTCAAAACATGCACCTACAAAATGAAGAAGAAAAAGAGTTTAAAAATGATACTCATAGCAACACAAAAACATTCAATATGAAGTGTAAAAAGGCTGAACATTCAAAATTTAAGGATAATGTAATCTTTATGGCATGAAGCGGACTAAAAATAATATTGCAAGAAAGGAGGTCAAAGGCTGCTGGCACAAAACACATTGGTTACGCTGATTTATTAGCAATCCACCAGAAAAACAACAACCCCAAAACAATACAAAATAAGACCAAAAATGGAGGACACAAAAACTAAACCAGTCAACTTTCCTTTTCTTCTCTCGTACTTACATTAACAGCAACACCTGACCATGTTGCTTTACATCCACAGAAGTGAGGTTGCTTATTAGGGACAGGGACAAGGAAGAGGGCGAAAGAGTGAAGGCTCAACTATGAATACAGCCCCCAAAAGACCGGAGAGACCATGAACCGCTGCCAGAACAATGACAGTGTTAAGGCGGTGCCCCCTCACCATTGTGCAGCGACTAGTGCACTGTGCAATTGCTGTTTCAAAGGCCGTGCTGGGCAGAGTCACAAGGACAATATCCGTTGCACTGCTGTTGAGGAACAACCCGAAGCAAAAGAAGTCCAACTTTCACAGCCCAGCTCCACCTCCCTGCTCATGATCTCTTCTGGGCTAACTTGAGGGTCCAGCTCCACCTCCCTCCTCTTGATCTCGCCTGGAACCCTGTTTTGTAACAATAATACCTGAGCCTTACCCGTCCCTAATAAGCCTTATGGTTTCTGTGGAGGTTTCTGTGGATGTTAAGCAACATGTTTACTTACTTACTGAGCCGTAACCAGCATGCCACGGGCTATAAAATACAGAAGCAGGATTTTCTCATACCATTTCATATTATATATTATGGTTTATGGTGTCTGTTTACTGAAACCTGGCTGTACAGTTGCATTGATCAGCTACCATGTAAAAAAAAAAAGAAAAAAAAAGACGACACTAAAGCTTTGGAGTACAAAGTTTTAGTTTCCCGCAAATCTGCCTTTACTCTTCCTCGTAGCAATTGATTTTATCCTTCCTGTTATTCTCGTTCAGTTTTGGCCATGTTAATAGCTACAAAAAAGAAAGATTGATGGGGGGGGGGGGGGGGGGGGGGGGAGGAAGGGAGAGAGGGGAGGGAGGGAGGGAGAGGGAAGGAGAAGGGGGCGGGGGGAGAGGAATCCTGAAGTGTATCTAGCCACTAGAAGTGAGCGTCAGAAAAACAAGAAATTATTATACTCTCAATACTATCAACATTACCTGGCCAGGGATTAACTATATAAACATATTAACCCCTTCATTGTCACAGCCAATAAAATTTCCGGCCTGAAAAGTGTCCACACAAGCCTGCAAAACAGTACATTTTCTGGTCTTATAACAAATCAGTTTTCTATAGTGTGCATTATGACTGATATCCTTTCATGCCAGTGCGAAAAGGCAAGCAAAACAACCTAAGATTTTCAAATTCCTCACTTTTATTGGTCGTTTTCAAGTGACATCATGGCAGGGAAAGGGTTAATATGCAAGCAGGAAGTGTACGAGAGAGCAGAACTGCCCAAAGTTCAAGCAAGATGGTGGTGTCTTGGCCATGTTCTGTGTATGCCACCTTCAAGCATCACCAGGACCGCACTCTATGAACTCTGCGTGGGACAGGCAGGAAGGTCTTGATGCCAAACTGTCCACAGAAAGATGAGACATCTGGGGGGAGGTGGGAGGGGGAGGGAGGGGAGAGAGAGAGAGAGAGAGAGAGAGAGAGAGAGAGAGAGAGAGAGAGAGAGAGAGAGAGAGAGAGAGAGAGAGAGAGAACTTGAACCTGAACTCAAAAACTTTAATACTCAAGGACAGTAGCGTTAGGTCCATTTGGACCTATCTAACACACACACACAGAGAGAGAGAGAGAGAGAGAGAGAGAGAGAGAGAGAGAGAGAGAGAGAGAGAGAGAGAGAGAGAGAGAGAGAGAGAGAGAGAGAGAGAGAGACAGACAGACAGACAGACAGACAGACAGACAGACAGACAGACAGAGACAGAGACAGAGACAGAGAAAGAACACTGGCTGATAATCTCTCTCTTTATGGAACTCAACAGGTAATCATTGGCCATGACCATGGAAGCACCTTATACGCAAGTCCACAGGCCCTTTTTCAAAAACACACACCCTAGGCTTGATGTTTGTGGCCGTTTCTAGGATCGGGCAGAAATCAGCTACAGACTCTACGCAGTCACAACAAATATAATGCTCTAAAGGAACGCAAGCAATGGTACAAACTGTCAAGTCAGTTCTGTGTCAAATCAAAAATAATGGTTGCAGCACCAACAAACTGCTGTGGGCTCGGGGTTGGCTGGCATTGTCACGTCGCCCACAAGCCTACAGAGTACCATGGCAGGAAGGAGGGAGGCGACATGAGAGGGCACACCTTTAGACTCAGACTCCCAGCACAGACTGGTCTATGACACCCTTCCTCCAACCACTGCCATAATAGGTCTCCAAAAACTGTCAACTAACTGACACTTTTTCATTGGTGCTCAAATGGCAGT
Source organism: Alviniconcha strummeri (assembly GCA_963584105.1). Taxonomy (NCBI): domain Eukaryota; kingdom Metazoa; phylum Mollusca; class Gastropoda; family Provannidae; genus Alviniconcha; species Alviniconcha strummeri. The sequence goes on along the minus strand of OY757558.1, from coordinate 52,548 downwards.
ACACATTCAAGATTACTTTATTATCTTATTAGGGAAATTAAAACGAGGCTGAACATTACAGCATAAACAGTTATGGGAAAGTTCGGAGGAAGGGTGCCCCATCCTTCAACAGCGTAACCAGTTATGGCAGAGTTTGGAGGAAGGGCGTTCTTCCTTCAACAGCGTAACCAGTTATGGCAGAGTTTGGAGGAAGGGCGTTCTTCCTTCAACAGCGTAACCAGTTATGGCAGAAGTTGGAGGAAGGGTGTTCCTTCCTTCAACAGTGTAACCAGTTATGGCAGAGTTTGAAGGAAGGGTACAGGACAGTGCTTGGATTCTGACTGCTCTCTGTCATCAGACACGTCTTGGGCCTGTGAGGGTACTGATTGGCAAACAGTAAAAAAAAAAAAACGCAAACAGGAGAGATGGAAAGAAAGTGACTGTAAAAAAGAAGAAACAGACGAAGGATGTAACAGCAATTAAACATGGAGAAAAAGAGAGAAGAGGCCAGATTGGGACTATACAACATAAGGATGACTTGGACCAAAACTGCGTTCTGCTTCATCAATTTTCAACTGATGCAAGTAACAAATAGTATATAATTTATAATCTGTACGTAGTATATTGTATGCTTATTTCACATCATGAATTATAGCATGTTCACAATGTTCTTCTTCTCCGAGTGGACCAAAAACGTGACTGGGTCACGAGGCAAAAGTAGTGAAACTTTAGGTTTGCGCATTTTCAGTTCCAGACCAACACAGGCATTCATGTTTGGCATGCAGGTATAAACCTTTTGTCCTGGCATTCACTTTTCCCTGAATGTCTACTGAATTCCACCCTCTCCACTTACCTGCTTTTTTCCATGATCATTTTACCTGGTCTGCATACAGGCAGAAACACAATCAAACAACCAGTCTTTTTTTGGTGTGTGTGTGGTGTGTTGAAGCGTGTCAGACTATGTGACTTTAGATGCAACACCTGCAGCAGATCACCGCCTTCTGACTATGCCTGTATCATCTGGGTCTGTCACACAGTGATCTGCAAATGTGAGGCACACACTGCCCATGTGAGACACACACCATCCATGTGAGACACACACGGTCCATGTGAGACACAAACACTGTCCATGTGAGACACACGCACATTGCCTGTGTGAGACACAGACACTGCCCATGTGAGACACTGCTCATGTGAGACACACTGCCTGTGTGAGACACACACTGCCCATGTGACACACACACACACACTGCCTGTGCGAGACACAGACACTGCCCACGTGACACACACTGCCCATGTGAGACACACACTGTGAGACACACTGCCCATGCGAGACACACACTGCTGTGTGAGACAGGCCCACAAAGCCCAGAGCATGTTCTGCAGTGCTGCTCCCTGTACAAGGAAGCACGGACACAGCACTGGCCCCAAGGCGCCAGGCTTCGCAGAAATGCTCTCGGGCTCCAAAGAGGACCTCTTACAGACAACCAGCTTCATCCATACCATCAGGCACGGACACAGCACTGGTCCCAAGGAACCAGACTTTGCAGAAACACTCTTGTGATCCAAAGAGGACCTCTTACAGACAACCAGCTTCATCCAGACCATCAGGCATGGACACAGCACTGGCCCCAAGGAGACAGGCTTTGCAGAAAAGCTCTGGGCCTCCAAACAGAACCCGGTGCCGGCGACTCTTCAACACCATCAGGCTAGATGTCTGAGGACAATCCTGGAACTCTGAAGAAGTCCTGAAGCTAGTGACAGCAGCCAGGCTCAATATTCCAGTGCATTTAAACAAACCTGTTCAGCACTGCAGCAGGAGGAACGACACCATGCAGGAACTCTCACCTGGAGAGGGTGAAATCTGACTCTGAACGGGTCCAGTCACGGACTGTGTGAAGAAAGCTGACTAGACTAGAAGCGCCACCGGGAATGTGTAAAAATCCTGAAAGCGGTGGTCTTTAAACGCTGCAGGTGAGTAATTACCCATCTGCAAAAAAGCGTACTGGTCACATCAACCTTGCAGTCCTACGTCAAGCCACACGGTTCTCCCTGTTAATGCTGCCGCAGATGTACATCATAGCAAACTCCAAGCACTGGTTTACAACACTCTTCCTCCAACCTTGCAATCCTATGTCAAGCCACACAGTTCTCCCTGTTAATGCCGCCGCAGATGTACATCATAGCAAACTCCAAGCACTGGTTTACAACACTCTTCCTCCAACCTTGCAGTCCTACGTCAAGCCACACAGTTCTCCCTGTTAATGCCGCCGCAGATGTACATCATAGCAAACTCCAAGCACTGGTTTACAACACTCTTCCTCCAACCTTGCAGTCCTACGTCAAGCCACACAGTTCTCCCTGTTAATGCCGCCGCAGATGTACATCATAGCAAACTCCAAGCACTGGTTTACAACACTCTTCCTCCAACCTTGCAATCCTACGTCAAGCCACACAGTTCTCCCTGTTAATGCCGCCGCAGATGTACATCATAGCAAACTCCAAGCACTGGTTTACAACACTCTTCCTCCAACCTTGCAATCCTACGTCAAGCCACACAGTTCTCCCTGTTAATGCCGCCGCAGATGTACATCATAGCAAACTCCAAGCACTGGTTTACAACATTCTTCCTCCAACCTTGCAATCCTATGTCAAGCCACACAGTTCTCCCTGTTAATGCCGCCGCAGATGTACATCATAGCAAACTCCAAGCACTGGTTTACAACATTCTTCCTCCAACCTTGCAATCCTATGTCAAGCCACACAGTTCTCCCTGTTAATGCCGCCGCAGATGTACATCATAGCAAACTCCAAGCACTGGTTTACAACATTCTTCCTCCAACCTTGCAATCCTATGTCAAGCCACACAGTTCTCCCTGTTAATGCCGCCGCAGATGTACATCATAGCAAACTCCAAGCACTGGTTTACAACATTCTTCCTCCAACCTTGCAATCCTATGTCAAGCCACACAGTTCTCCCTGTTAATGCCGCCGCAGATGTACATCATAGCAAACTCCAAGCACTGGTTTACAACACTCTTCCTCCAACCTTGCAATCCTACGTCAAGCCACACAGTTCTCCCTGTTAATGCCGCCGCAGATGTACATCATAGCAAACTCCAAGCACTGGTTTACAACACTCTTCCTCCAACCTTGCAGTCCTACGTCAAGCCACACAGTTCTCCCTGTTAATGCCGCCGCAGATGTACATCATAGCAAACTCCAAGCACTGGTTTACAACACTCTTCCTCCAACCTTGCAATCCTACGTCAAGCCACACAGTTCTCCCTGTTAATGCCGCCGCAGATGTACATCATAGCAAACTCCAAGCACTGGTTTACAACATTCTTCCTCCAACCTTGCAATCCTACGTCAAGCCACACAGTTCTCCCTGTTAATGCCGCCGCAGATGTACATCATAGCAAACTCCAAGCACTGGTTTACAACATTCTTCCTCCAACCTTGCAATCCTACGTCAAGCCACACAGTTCTCCCTGTTAATGCCGCCGCAGATGTACATCATAGCAAACTCCAAGCACTGGTTTACAACATTCTTCCTCCAACCTTGCAATCCTATGTCAAGCCACACAGTTCTCCCTGTTAATGCCGCCGCAGATGTACATCATAGCAAACTCCAAGCACTGGTTTACAACACTCTTCCTCCAACCTTGCAATCCTACGTCAAGCCACACAGTTCTCCCTGTTAATGCCGCCGCAGATGTACATCATAGCACACTCCAAGCACTGGTTTACAACACTCTTCCTCCAACCTTGCAGTCCTACGTCAAGCCACACAGTTCTCCCTGTTAATGCCGCCGCAGATGTACATCATAGCAAACTCCAAGCACTGGTTTACAACACTCTTCCTCCAACCTTGCAGTCCTACGTCAAGCCACACAGTTCTCCCTGTTAATGCCGCCGCAGATGTACATCATAGCAAACTCCAAGCACTGGTTTACAACATTCTTCCTCCAACCTTGCAATCCTACGTCAAGCCACACAGTTCTCCCTGTTAATGCCGCCGCAGATGTACATCATAGCAAACTCCAAGCACTGGTTTACAACATTCTTCCTCCAACCTTGCAATCCTACGTCAAGCCACACAGTTCTCCCTGTTAATGCCGCCGCAGATGTACATCATAGCAAACTCCAAGCACTCGTTTACAACATTGTTCCTCCAACCTTGCAATCCTACGTCAAGCCACACAGTTCTCCCTGTTAATGCCGCCGCAGATGTACATCATAGCAAACTCCAAGCACTGGTTTACAACATTCTTCCTCCAACCTTGCAATCCTACGTCAAGCCACACAGTTCTCCCTGTTAATGCCGCCGCAGATGTACATCATAGCAAACTCCAAGCACTGGTTTACAACATTCTTCCTCCAACCGCTGCCGTAACTGATTATGCCATAGGTCTTGAAAAACTGCAAGCTAATGAAGTTTTTCACTGGTGCTCAAAAGGCAGTAGGCTTGCAACAGACAACTCAAGTTGTATCAGGCATCTCTTTTATAATAGACGATCTTTGGAAATCCAGGGGACTGCACTCGGTAAGCGCCTACAGGGTGTAGCGCAGAGTTGTCATGCTTTTGTTGGGGGTACACTGAGCACGTGGGCAAGATGACGGATACCCGTAAACAAAGGCAGAAAAGGCATCAGAAATGCCAATCAAGCGCTCACTGTTCGTGGGGAACATGCAGATAGGATAGTAGGTTCCCCCAGCTGGTAGTCTAGTATAAATTACAATAGGTCCATGCCTGAAGATCTAAAACTGTTGCAAACTGACTCTTCTCAGCTGCAGCCTCCATTCATTACTCCTGGAGTAAGAAAACACTGTCAAATTATCTTTGCCTGTTATTTCCAGAAATCGTCTATTGTTGTTTACACTAGCACAACAAAAAAATGAAAATAGTTTGAATCAAGATATAACTCTTTTTTTTAAACTTGGGTGCTTGGGCACTCTGTTGCTTCCAGTCTCATTAATATTAGTACCCAAACCTTTCAGAGAGCGCTGACGGCGTTGGTGGACATCTGCGCGGAGAAGAAGAGTGCCCCTTCAGTAGTGTAACCAATTCTGGCAGAGTTTGGAGAAAGGTGCCAGAAAGCGATGCACAGAGTGTGAGGTGACGTGCCACAACTGCAAGCTATGCAACACAGTGTTAACATTTTCGCGTATTGGCTCCGTGTACGGGATCAAAGCCATGCCTAAAGTAACGTTACCTGGCTGTGGCCAGGTGGCAGGCAATGTGTTCTGAAAGGATAAGCCCTGATCTAAATGAAGAGTTGTTGCAGCCAATCACAGCACAGAAAACAGGCTGCGTGGGCTTACATGATAGTGGATCACTCTTAGCTGTGCGATTTAGTAAAGGTGAGTCCAGCTGACTTGTATTAAAACTGAGAAACTGCTAAAAATACACATCCCCATGTTATGTCATGATGGGTACAGTTGCTATGGCGATGAGACTGGGCTGGGAAAAGACATGAGGCTGTTGGTCTAGGTTCATTTGCATCACCGAAAGCCTGTCGCTTGAGCACTGTCACTTTACTGTTCCACATGCGCATGATGGACTGTGACAGGTCACAGTAACACTAAGGTCATGATGCCTGTGGTGTGGCCGGCCGCTGTAACGTATAACCTAAGTCTGCGCCGACCATCATGTATCCGAGGGAAGGGTGGTAAGCTACAGCAACAGCGACGTCATGACGCCTGTGGCATGACCTGCGGCAGTGATGTGTCTGCTGTGTCTGTGGCAGTTATTATCAGAGAAACGTGAAACCTGGCCTAACAAATTACGCAGATGGCATTACGTCAGTCACCACACACACAGTTTCCTTACTGCAACATGGACCTGCAGAATGAACAGGATAGCACACATTTTGTTGCTACACCAACAACACAACATTCACATCATAGGTATGATGGTAGTGAAGAAGCAGAATATCGTACACTGAAGGATTTTATTTGGGAGGGAAACTCTCACTTGCCTATACTTTGTACACTTTTGCATGCTTTGCATACTTTGTACACTTGCATACACTTTGTAAACTAACTTGTGTATGCTTTGTACACTTGTAAACACAAGTCACAAAGTTGGACCATCCCACTTTAGAGTATATTAAGCGACTGCAACAACAGACTGCATGCAGCAACAAACCAACCAAGCAAGCAACACTGAGGACCATGTGCATCACCAACTCTCAACTGTTCCACCTGCAAACTGCTGCGGATTATTCTGAAAATTCACTTGTTTTCCACCTGGAAACTACTGCAAATAATTCTGAAAATTCACTTGTGGTCCACCTAGAAACCATCGCTAAAGATTCTGAAAATTCACTCATGTTCCATCAGGAAACCATCACTAAAGATTCTGAAAATTCACTTGTGTTCCACCTGGAAACCATCACTAATGATTCTGAAAATTCACTTGTGTTCCACCTGGAAACTACTGCCAATGATTCTGAAAATTCACTTGTGTTCTCCCTGGAAACCATCGCTAATGGTTCTGAAAATTCACCTGTGTTCCACCTGATAATGATTCTATACAATTCATAAGTCTGTTTCATCCAGAAACCACTGTTAACAACTTTGAATATTCATTACTGTTTTAACTGGAAACAACAGCTGAAGATTCTGAAAATTCATCACTATTCCAACAAGAAATAACTGCCAGTGATAATACAATGTCCATACCATTCCAACAGGAAATAACTGCTGATGATTCTGAAAATTCACTACTGACTGTTGAAATTAGATTAGAAATAACTGATAATGATTCTGAAAATTCATGCTTGTTCTGAGTTCTAACTGGAAACTACTGCTAAATGATTCTAAAAATTCACGCCTGTTCCAAGAGGAAAAATAACTGATAATGATTCTGAACACTTACTACTGCTCCAGCAAGGAAACAACTACTCATAAATCAAAAAATTCGCTTAGAATCTTCCACCAGGAAACAACTGTGAATAACTTTGAAACAACTGAACCCACCCCAGCGGCACAACAAAACTAAACCGAAAACAATCTTACACTGCCTTTAGCAAAACCCAAAAAAACCAAATTGACACGCATTTCACGTTCAGACTGGGTGTACCTGTAAAATAGATCACCCATTTTTGGCCAGCAAATTCCAAGCCTTGCATACACCCTGTTACTTAGTTACTTGTGCTCCTCCGGATATAAGTTATTACTGACTGGACATAGTGACTTGTGGATGCAACATCCTGGCTGTGACACCACTAACTCAGCGCTTCTTCACACACACTACCACCACCGCACCGCTGCACCTCGCGTCTCAATGCATGCACCATGATATGACTTGATGAGATTATGGAGAGATAGGACTAGGTCTAACACAAACACAATCACTCTCCTGCTCCGTGTGAGCTGGAACCTGGAAGAGTTGCTGGCAATGAGTTCTACTGCATCTACCCTTAGTTAGCACAGGACCAGGATCAAATCAGTCAGGAACACCAACATCGTGTTCTATATCGGAAATGCTGCCCACGGATGAAGTGGATAAATTTAACTTGGGGGAGGACGCCGTCAACCCTGACAAACCTATGGCATGCTCTGCATTGGCCGAGCCGGTCTCCGCATCGGCTCCAGCTGAGCCGGTCTCTGCACCAGCCACGCTGGTCTCAAGTTCTACCAAGCTGCTCCTGGCCTCTGGTGAACCAGAATCTGCGCTGGCTGAGGAGTTGTCTGTATCTGGGGACAGAGTTTGCGGTTTGGCTGAGTGGGTCTTTGGCTGGAAGTCGCAGGAGAGGAGGAGATCCCTGAGTTTGGAGGCGGCTTTGTCCACGGAATCGACGCAGAGGCGGATGCGCTCACGATGTCTTGAGTTGCTGAGGTCGTAGACGAGATCACGGATTGCTTTACACATCTGAATACTGGCCGACACTATACTCATGGTCATGCCTGTAACAAGCAGAAAGCAAGGAATGCTATAGTCATTTCCATGCCTGTAACAGTGTAAGTGTAACAAGCAGAAAGCAAGGAATGCTACAGTCATCTCTAAGCCTGTAAGTGCAACAAGCAGAAAGCAAGGACTGCTACAGTCATCTCTACACCTGTAAGTGTAACAAGCAGAAAGCAAGGAATGCTACAGTCATCTCCACGCCTGTAAGTGTAACAAGCAGAAAGCAAGGATTGCTACAGTCATCTCTACACCTGTAAGTGTAACAAGCAGAAAGCAAGGACTGCTACAGTCATCTCTACACCTGTAAGTGTAACAAGCAGAAAGCAAGGACTGCTACAGTCATCTCTACACCTGTAAGTGTAACAAGCAGAAAGCATGGACTGCTACAGTCATCTCTACACCTGTAAGTGTAACAAGCAGAAAGCAAGGACTGCTAGTCATCTCCACGCCTGTAAGTGTATGCCTATGGTCATCACCATGCCCATAACAAGCAGAAAGCAAGGACTGCTACAGTCATCTCTACGCCTGTAAGTGTAACAAGCAGAAAGCAAGGAATGCTATAGTTATATCCATGCCTGTAAGAGGAACAAGCAGAAAGCAAGGACTGCTACAGTCATCTCCACGCCTGTAAGTGTATGCCTATGGTCATCACCATGCCTGTAACAAGTAGAAAGCAAGGACTGCTACAGTCATCTCCACGCCTGTAAGTGTATGCCTATGGTCATCACCATGCCTGTAACAAGTAGAAAGCAAGGACTGCTACAGTCATCTCCGCGCCTGTAAGTGTATGCCTATGGTCATCATCATGCCTGTAACAAGTAGAAAGCAAGGACTGCTACAGTCATCTCCGTGCCTGTAAGTGTATGCCTATGGTCATCATCATGCCTGTAACAAGTAGAAAGCAAGGAACTATGCAGTCACCGCTGTGCCTGTAACAAGTGGAAAGCAAAGACTTCTACTGTCACCACCATCCCTGTAAGTGTAACAAGTAGAATTACTAGAAAGCAAGGAACTCTACAGATACCACCACGCCTGTAACAACTGGAAAGCAAGGAACTCTACAGATACCACCATGCCTGTAACAACTGGAAAGCAAGGAACTCTACAGATACCACCATGCCTGTAACAACTGGAAAGCAAGGAACTCTACAGATACCACCATGCCTGTAACAACTGGAAAGCAAGGAACTCTACAGATACCACCATGCCTGTAACAACTGGAAAGCAAGGAACTCTACAGATACCACCATGCCTGTAACAACTGGAAAGCAAGGAACTATGCAGTCACCACCATGCCTGTAACAAGTAGAAAGCAAGGAATTATACTGTTCCCACCATGCCTGCAGAAAGCAAGGAAGTCTACAGTCACTGCTGTAACAAGTAGAAAGCAAAGAACTCTACAGTCACAACCATGTCTCTAACAGTAACAAGTAGAAAGCAAGGAACTCTACAGTCACAACCATGTCTCTAAAAAGTAACAAGTAGAAAGCAAGGAACTCTACAGTCACCGCCATGCCTGTAGAAAGCAAGGAACTCTACAGTCACCGCCATGCCTGTAGAAAGCAAGGAACTCTACAGTCACCGCCATGCCTGTAGAAAGCAAGGAACACTATAGTCAATGCCATGCCTGTAGAAAGCAAGGAACACTACAGTCACCGCCATGCCTGTAGAAAGCAAGGAACACTACAGTCACCGCCATGCCTGTAGAAAGCAAGGAACACTACAGTCAATGCCATGCCTGTAGAAAGCAAGGAACACTACAGTCACCGCCATGCCTGTAGAAAGCAAGGAACACTATAGTCAATGCCATGCCTGTAACAAGTAAGTGAAAAGCAAGGAAGACCATCCTCATCGTCCTGCCTGAAAATGAAACTAACAGCAGAAAGCACAGAGCAGTCATCACAACACACTGTCTGCAACCAACCAAACAAAAGAGGACAAAGAAAAGGTAATTTAACATAAAATCAGGTCTTGCATCTTTATATTTCTCTATCCTAAACCAGATGTCAATAAGAATAGAGTTACCTTTTATTTATTTTTATATTTTTATACTTCAAATACATTTTTGGTTGTTTTGGTTGTCTTCAGAGGACAAGTCCTTCCTGAACTGTCTCCCTGACTGGGGTAGATACAGTACCCCCAGCACGAAGAAAGAGAGGCAGCGCTCCCTCCAAACCCCTAATCAGCATCCGCTAGACTGTTGAGACTATCGGTACGTGGTACTGGCAGTAAAAAATGCCCACAGAATGCTCAGTTTTAGTGATATGTGGTACAGTGACTTTATTTTTTACCAGTTCAAAGGGAGCATTTACCGGTAAAAACCGGTCTAGTGGAGGCTTTGTTTACACACTAGGACCTCAAATTCACATTTAGACTTGGACCTTTACGCTTTAAAACCTGTGTAAAGTGGTGAAAACACCCCTTTAAAATCCGTCTAGCTGGTGATGATCACCACAGATTTTGCGCTGAAACAATTGAACAAGCCAGTGTAAACAATGCAGCACAGTTTTGAAACTGGCTGCAGCAGAAGACACAGCAAGCTCAAACACAGTGTCAAATCTGCCATGAATCAGTGACTAAAATGTCTTCTCACTGTTCATTGGCTGTTGCCTTTTACTTTCTCCAATCACATGAGCTGTAAGAGAATATGAATGTTGTGCGCGCGTTTATTGCGGTGACGCTGAAAGCAAGCCTAATCAGCACGCCAAACTGAAAGTGAAAGCACCCTGAAGATTCAGCCGATGAATATACTCAACTAGCCAACCCAGATTCAGTTGGCCTACAGCAAACAATAAGCCACTGTGTTTTAGGAATGCATAGCTAAGTGAGTTTCACTTGGCTGTTCTATGACATGGTCAGCCAAGTAACAAAGTGCTGTTCATGAAACGCAGTTATTCTCCAAAAATCAGTCTTATGAAAAACAGAACAGCTCTAGAGAAACATACTCACCTACACAACAACACATAAAGAATGATTAAGAACACAAGTGGTTTCGACACATGGTCTTCGTCTGGTGTAGGAGAGAGATATAAAATAATAAAAGAAGAAGGAAGTAAAAAAGAAGACAGACAAGAAGTTGAAGTAAAACAATGTTCACATTACTTCAACTCTTTGTCTGTCTTCTTCTGAACTTCCTTCTAATTATTTTCCATCTCTCTTCTACATCAGACAAAGACCATGTGTCAAAAGCGCTTGTGTTTTTAATCGTTCTTTGTGTCGTTGTATAGGTGAGTGCATTTCTCTAGAGCTGTTCCGTTTTGTCAACCTCACCAGCAGTTGTTCACTCATTCCTTACGAAAAACACGTCTGGACAGGGCAGAGTGAACTTTCAGCATTCAATGCAGTTTTGAAAGAGTTGATGGAAGAAGCATGCCTGATAGTGTGCGTGAGGTTGTTCCAGGCTATAAGACCTTAACATGCAAAATAACGTTGGCCAGAATACTTTGTTTTGGCAAAATAGGATTCGAAACAGACAAGGCATGGAAAAACATCTTGCGTTTTAGAGAAAGAAAGAGCCTTGCCTAGAACAGACTTGTGGGCTTCAGTGGCCTTGTCGGAGAGCTTTGCCGGCATCCCGACAAACTCTTCCTCCGAAGCGAAGGTGACGAGGGCGCTGCTGGCGGCCACCACAGGGTCACAGAAGGCGATGATCCGCCGCAGGTGGTCGACGCTGGGGCTGGACTTGAAGCGCTTGACGCTGGAGATGAGGCAGCTGGTGGTGGAGGTGATGCTCTTGATGCACAGCTTGAACTGGTTCTGGTCCTCCACCTCCCGCGCGTGCTCGCTGGCATGCCGGCACACCTCTGTCATGGCTGACAGGGCCCGCGAGATGGTGGAGCACAACTCCACCAGCAGGTGGGGGTCCAGGTCGTCCACGCATGATCGTTTCAAGCGCGAGCAGCAGAACTTGAGGTCCAGCTTGGCCTGGTGCAGCTTGTACTTGTTCACCACGCCCAGGGCTGACACGTGCGAGTGCTGGAAGCTGACGGCCATGATGTAGCCGATGTGGGCACTCAGCTCCGTCAGCCCCACCACCAGCGCTCCCATTTCCTGCAGTCGTTGGCCGAAGGACTTCCACTGCACAGTGCCCGCGTGGACCTGCGAGGAAATGTCCCGGGACACGATGAGGATGTGGTTGAGCTTGTCGATGACCTTGTCGCGGTAGTGGATGAATGTCTCCTTGGACAGCTCCAGGTCGGCCTGGGAGGTGAAGACAGGGCGGGCCTCGCAGGAGAGAAGCAGTAGCTCGCCCACCGCCAGCATCTTGGAGTGACACTCCTCGCACAGCATGACCACGTCACGGCCATTGTGCCGACTCATCACCACTGCCAGCTGCACCACCATCAAGGGAAGCTGCTCTCTGGACGACAATCTGGAAGGGCAAATTTATACAGGGTGATGGACTCTGGAATGCTTAAATAACAATACATCATTACATGTCTTTATAATACCCACATCCACTGCCCAGTATAGATCATTTATCTCTCTCTTCCCTTGACGCATTAACTGTAAACTTTACATGTGAAAACTGTAAACTTTACATGTGAAACTGAAAGTGGTCATTTAGGATTAATTCCTGGTTCAGAGACCACCAGGTTTCTTAAAAATGTAAAATTGAATGTTCCACGAACCACTTTCATCACCTTATAGATGTCACACAGGTTTGAAAATTGCCTGCTGCAGTCGATGAGGTAATAGACGATTTCTGGAATTAACAGGCAAAGATAATTTGACCGTGTTTTCTTACCCTGGGAGAGTGAAGTCCCCTGAATGGAGGCGGCAGCTGAGAAGAGCCGATCTGCGACGGGTCTAGATCTTCAGGCATGGACCTATTATAATTTATACTAGACTACCAGCTGGGGGAACCTACTATCCGATCTGTATGTTCCCCATGAACAGTGAGCACTTGATCAGCATATCTGATGCCTTTTCTGCCTTTGTTTACTGGTACCTGTCATCTTGCCCATGTGCTCACTGTACGATGTACCCCCAACAAAAGCGCACCTACTCTGCGCTACATCCGCAGGCCTGGACCTATATATACAGGCCATGCCTGTAGGCACTTACCGAGTGCAGTCCCCTGGATTTCCGAAGATCGTCTATTGATTTGTAATGCCCACTCAGGCACAAATCCCAAGATGGTAACATCAAGACATGATCAGGTTGTTACGAAGCCCCAGCAACTGTGTGTGCATACATGTGTTTCTGTGAACTTATCCTGTAAATCTAAGTGTCATGTCTCTTTCAGTCATTGTGTAAAAATGTCTGAAAGCAATGAAAACGTGTGTTAAGCAGCAAGTACGCCAAGCACCCATGCCCAAGCCATGTTTGTGCGTCCACATGTATGTGTTTACCCCCCCCCCCCCATCCTATGTTTACCCCCCCCCCCCCCCCCCATCCTATGTTTTGCATTGTCATACTAAATCAGCTTTCTCTTTGACTGTTTGAATCTTGTTTTAGAACATTAGCAGTCATCCCTGTTTTAGAACATTAGCAGTCATCCCTGTTTTAGAACATTAGCAGTCATCCCTGTTTTAGAACATTAGTAGTCATCCCTGTTTTAGATTTCTTTGCATTGTAACAATGTCAGAGATATTTTGTATAAAACTGATGTTATACAATCTTCTATTGCTAAATGGACTGTTCAAAGTCATATGGGTAAGTTTATATATATACAAAAATATTATACTTACCAATATATTGAAGATTCTGATGTTGTTTTTTGTTGTTGCTTTTGGTCTAATATCATCTTGCTGTGAAAAGACATAAAACACAATTATATGACCAACAAAAAAACAAAACTTTCAAAGGGAAATTGTTCTGAGAGAGACACAGACTCACTGGATGACTGAAACCAAAAGGACTATACAATGTAAATAAATATAGTCACATGTAAATTTTAGCCCTTGCTTTACCGAAACTGAAACTGAAAGCCAATCCGACAGCAAAGGAAGGAAGGAAATTAGTTTTCACAGCAAAGACCAGCATCCTGTGCAGCTTCCTCTCTGCTAAATACATGATTCATTTCACTTGCTGTTTGTAATTGTATGCATAAGTCCATAATTTTTTTAAAATAATTACAGAACAGGATGTGCTGTTCCGTATTGCTGTGTTTGACTGCTTTGATCAGAAATGGGCTATGGCCATGATTTTAACTGCAACACAACCATGCTTGTTTTATAAATACAACAAATTGAAAATAAAAATAAATTAGAAATTGATATTATAATAACAACTTACTACAGACACAAACACTGAAGCAACAATGTTCAATGACCAGTCAGTGAAATTAATTTACAGCTGGTATACAGGTCTGACTGACTGGTGAATATTTGTCCAGCTCTGCTGAGATTTTAACTGGTAACTAAGATACCAGAAATTACTGGTTAACGCAAACCTTGGTGTGTGTGGATATGTCTGTGCATTTTTGTGTGTGTGTATGTGTGTGCATGTGTTTGTGTGTGCGTGTGTGTGTGTGTGTGTGTTTACACACAGCAGGATTATATTAACATCATAACATGCACGTACACACCTTATAGTTATACAGTTGATCCTTCCGTTGTTGTTCATCACCATGATGTTGATAGGATCATAGGGTAGGATATGAACAGCAGAATTTGTCACCATGTGACCACATCCCTGATTTCTAAAACACAATAATAATAAAAAATGTAAATTTAATAATTCATGAATAGCTATGTATGCCTAAGAATAACTCAATAAGATAGATATATATATATAAAACAATAGTAATAAAAAAAGATTTAAAAAAAGGAAAACACTGGGGAAAAAAAGAAAGGCTTAATGTATACATGTCCTTGAAAGTTAAACTGTTCATGATTGACTGGGAAACAAAGTTTAAATGACTTAGGAATAGGAGTTCCTGATGACGTCCTGACTTAACTGAGTGATAATGATAGACTTGATATATTGTTAGACTTACAGAAGTTTAATATCCACATTTAACACTGTCACTTCTTTCTCTGTGTATGTGTGTGTATGTGCGTGTACACGCATGCATGCACGTGTACATGTGTGTGTGTGTGTGTGCATATATATATAAATTTTTATCATGCGTGTGTGAAAACACAAAATGAATGTGAGCTGTTTTGATACTACCAGTTTTATAATTATATACACTAATACAGTATACATACTGTTACTGTACATACATACAATTTTCAGTTCATTGTATTAAGAGTTATGTGTATGTGTACATAAACGTTAGCATCTGAGGACATATATATATGTAACCTATTGATTGATCACTTATATAGCGCTATTCTCCACTCTCTTGAGCAGACTCACTGCGCTCGCCTGTGGTTCTACATGAGTGACAATCTTTTTATAGCGCGTTTTTTGAATATCCACCAAAGTGGTGTACTTAAGCGCTGGCATGGCTGGTGCCACATGAAACTGCAGCCATCTCGGCGCAAGTTCCGTGTACACCACACAACCATGCACCATGTCACTTCATGCAAAGCCACATAGTGACATACGTAAGGTGTATGCAAGTTTAGCTGTAACCTGCCACCTGCACTTTTGGCAGAATGACCAGGATCTTTTACGTGCTACTGCGGTAACCTATGACAATAACAAAATGTGGATTGTGACACTTACCTATTTACCATGTAAGTTGTTACACTGATTAAAACTATGCAACAATGTAATGATGAGTAAAACAATTCTGACAGTAATATATCTATAATTACTTGTGACTTCTGTTTCCACAGGATTAACTTTTTATCACAAACAAGGCAGAAGTAAAAAATAAAAAATAAATCATGAAAGTGCAACACCACTACAAACCATGTCATCACTATTATTTACTGTTGTGCCACTATGCTACCCTTGAATGTTATTGTTAGCAAGATACAGCTTGTAAAAAATAAAAATAATAAAAAATAAAATGTTTTACTGAAACGGCACAGTAAATATTTATTGCATTAATAATATGTATAGGGAAGAATAGCAAGCTCAGTAAATGAATACAGTCCATAAGTTTAGACGATTCTGTCTCTCAATTTTCAGTCTATTCCCCTTGCCATCTCGACTTTTGTGCAAGTCACTTAAACACTAGTTACAGATAGATCTATACACTGGTTCTACAATACCCGAGTACTTTTTACAATGAATGACACCCACATCACCAAACCCTACTGCCTTTATGTTGGTAGTTTACATCCTGGTCGCGCCAATCTTAAATCGAACTATTACAAGACATATGCAATGCACAAACCGCTGAGAAAATGAACGCGCTTAAACCACAGACTAGCTGTCCTAGACCAAAGAGCTGAAATCATATATATCTGATAAATCACCAGCAAAAAACAAACAAAACAAAACAAAAAAACGCAATAACTGTCCGTGCATAATAGTTACCACCAATATGTTTTGACGGTGATGATGACAAGCATTGGGACGTGATGACCTGAAATTGCATTGAGGTCAAAACTCCGCCTGATGAAGACAACGCCCATTATAGGGTACGAAAAGCTGTGTAACCTCTCTCGGCTCAGCTGCTGAAACTACACACAGGCAACACGCTTTTTGAGACGTAGCACCGCATACAAACAGCAAATCCTTCCGCTATCTTTTTGACACTTTCCTTGCAATACTGATTAGATGATATCATGTCCACTTAAAAAATATTGGGAACATATCTTCGATGACCTTATTCCGCAGATTATGGGTGATAAAGTCAAGGTACATTGGGCAGCAGATCGAACTACATTTTACTACGTCACTGACTTCCGGCTTACCGCCAAGTGGGTTTCATCCGACTGTTTGAACAAAGACACTGTTCGGCGCTTGTTTGATATTTTTGTGGCTGTTTGGACCTTTCAAACTGGCTCAAAACACGTGAGTAGAATCCGTAATTTTTGATTGAATTATATTTTCGGTTTCTTTACGAGCGGAAGTGGCTGAATATTTGCGTTTTCCGTTTTAGACACATGCCACTTCCGTTCATGTGCATCGAAAATATGGCGGTTTCGTTCTTCCTGTTTTCATTTTGTTTGTTTTGGTTCACAACGTGAAGCCTTTGTGCACTTTTCAACGTTTTAGTGTTTCACATCTTCAGGAGCTAATTCTGTGGGATTTGGGCGGAACATTTTGCAAGCGGTCTTGTCAGTTCACTCAAGTAACCTGGTACTCAAGGTGTACTTGGTGGGATTCTCCTGAAAAGCAGACCAAGGGAGTCGCGTAAAATGTGTGTATTTTCTTGAGACGGTTTATCTTGACTCTTGTTTTTGAATAAATTGGGGAGCAGTACCCAGTTCCTGGTACATAATTTAGAGTGTAACTGGCAGATATGTAGGATGACGTCTTAAGCGTAAAAATACTAAAAAAGTAAAATACGGAATACTGTACTGTCGCATAACTAACATTGGTCATTGTGTAACACTAACAGTGTATGCTTGTTACATGTAGTGAGTGGTGGCTAAATGAATTTGTGAGTGCTCTTCAGATTGAAAGTAGACTGTTGTTCAGTTTCCCTACAGGCTGCCACCATTAGCGACAGGAGAAATCACATGGTTGCTTTATAATTATATTCAGTGATCGCGCTAGACACTTAAACAACAACAACAGGAACAACAAAAAACACTTTGAAAACAGGATCAAAAGCAACAATAGTCTTCAATTGACTTTTAGTTTCATACAGTGATAAAATGCTTTATATAAAAAAGAATTTAAACCAGTTTGTGTGGAAATGCTCACCTCAAAAACTGCCAAGCATGGATGAAATTCTGAACATAATTTACTATTTGACTGATTTTCATGTGTCACTGTCAGGTGCCATACATAAATCAAATATAAAACATTATTGAGTACTTTGCTTTGTGAGATTTGTATTATGAAGATTTAATGAAAAAGACCTCTGAAAATGTGCTAGATTTGTATTATTGTAACGTTAACAAAGGAGTTATAAAATCAATGCCACAGCATCAATCACATTCATAAGCAGTGCTTTCAAACAAAACCTGTTAAAATAAGAAGGAAATATGTCATTCTTCACATACAGATAACAATGTTATTGTTAAACCTATGATCTAATCCTGAGTTATTAATTCTGCCTAAAAGAATTCTGGCAAACTGCCGTTATAACAGTAAATTCCCATTGACTACAGCTAGTAGTAGTAGTACAAGTTCTACAACTCCAAGTACAAGTGAATTATCCAGTCTTGAATGCGATAACCCCCAAGTCGGTATAATTTCTGAGAACCACCCAGTGGTTATTGTGTCTACTGCTGATGAATTATTTTTTTAATGTCAATTCAGTTAGGTTTAAAGAGAAAGTGTGTTTGTTAGAATGTTACAATGTTAAAAAATAGAATGTTACACTTACAGTTGCCCTTTTTTACAGGTGTATAAATTATAATAAAGGATGGTCAGCATCTAATTTTAAACTAGTGAACACAAAATAGGCTGTCATTTTGCAGGATTACTGTGGCGGCAGCACCGCCCAAGCTGACAAGTGTCCAGGTGCTGGCGCCCTCTACAGGCATGTCCTTGGTTGACCTGGGCAAGCGCCTCCTGGAGGCAGCCAAGCGAGGAGAGACGGACACAGTGCGTGGACTCATGTCCAATGGAGCTCCTTTCACGACAGACTGGGTCAGTCTCACAGCAGGTCTTCTTTGCTGGGTGCATTCTACAGTGCTTGTGTGTTAGACTGGGTCAGTCTCACAGCAGGTCTTCTTTGCGAGTGCATTCTACAGTGCTTGTGTGTTAGACTGGGTCAGTCTCACAGCAGGTCTTCTTTGCTGGTGCATTCTACAGTGCTTGTGTGTTAGACTGGGTCAGTCTCACAGCAGGTCTTCTTTGCTGGTGCATTCTACAGTGCTTGTGTGTTAGACTGGGTCAGTCTCACAGCAGGTCATCTTTGCTGGTGCATTCTACAGTGCTTGTGTGTTAGACTGGGTCAGTCTCACAGCAGGTCTTCTTTGCTGGTGCATTCTACAGTGCTTGTGTGTTGTCGTGAAGTGCACTATCAATTGTATCACAATGATGATGCAGTGATAGTGCTCAGCATTCAAGAATTGAAACCCCCATTGAAAAATCTGGTTTGAGGTCATTGAACTATTTTGGTTTTAGGACCCAGAGGGGGGATTTTGTCTGTAATTCAGTCCCATGTTATTGTTGAGCCCATTGAAAGCACACATACATCACATTATGACACATTGTTTCACACACACACACACACACACACACACACACACACACACACACACACACACACACACACACATGTTAACCATCTCACTAGGTTTCTTAAAACTGCACCTTATAGTATAAACAATGTGTATGGGTCAGTCATTTTTGTGTCCATATTAACACTATAACAGTGCAAAGTAGCGATCTGCCCCCCTCATGCCTATAAAAAAAGATGCATATGTGGCAAATGCATAAAATATGCATAATTTTCATAAAGCATACATGTATGTGTTAACACAATCTCTGAATCTAACACACACACACACACACACACACACACGCCTGCACATGCACACACAGATGTACACACACACACGCAAACACACACAGAGTGACAGTAGCATTGACTTAGTAACATACAACTTTACAAGTACACACACACAAGCAAACAAACATGTATCATACAGAAACATACTCTAACACCCACATTAACACACACACACACACACACACACACACACACACACACACACACACACACACACACACACACACACACACACACTCAGGTGGAGGAGAGTGATGTGAGTGTGTGTTCTGAGCCGTGGCTGTGTGTTGTGTTATGATGGCAGCTGGGTATCTCCCCCCTGCACACACACACACACACACACACACACACACACACACACACACACACAAACAAAACACATATTCATACAGAAACAGACTCTAACACCAAAAACACGTATTCATACAGAAACACACTCTAACACCCACATTAACACACAGACACACAGGTGGAGGGGGTGATGTGTTTGTGTGTTCTGAGTGGAGGGCAGTGGTGTGTGTGTTCTGAGTGGAGGGCAGTGGTGTGTGTGTTCAGAGTGGAGGGCAGTGGTGTGTGTGTTCGGAGTGGAGGGCAGTGGTGTGTGTGTTCGGAGTGGAGGGCAGTGGTGTGTGTGTTCGGAGTGGAGGGCAGTGGTGTGTGTATTCTGAGTGGAGGGCAGTGATGTGTGTGTGTTCGGAGTGGAGGGCAGTGGTGTGTGTGTTCTGAGTGGAGGGGAGTGATGTGTGTGTGTGTTCTGAGTGGAGGGGAGTGGTGCGGGTGTGTGTTCTGAGTGGAGGGGAGTGGTGTGGGTATGTGTTCTGAGTGGAGGGGAGTGGTGCGGGTGTGTGTTCTGAGTGGAGGGGAGTGGTGCGGGTGTGTGTTCTGAGCTGTGTGTTGTGTCGTGATGGCAGCTGGGTACCTCCCCCCTGCACTTTGCCGCCCAGTACGGCCACCACCAGACAGCGGAGGTGTTGCTGCGTTCAGGGATCAGTCGCGATGCCCGCACCAAGGTGGACCGCACTCCGCTGCATGTAGCTGCCCAGGAGGGGCACATAGACATTGTTGAGCTGCTGCTGCAGAACTCCGCTGACATCGACGCCAAAGACATGGTAGGCAGCTTCTTTGGGTTGAAACAGTTTCATTCATGAAAGGCACACCAACAGACAATAACAAAATAGTATTTATAGGAGCTCAGGACATTGTTGAGCTGCTGCTGCAGAAATCTGCTGACATCAGTGCCAAAGACATGGTAGGAAGCTTCTTCGGGTTGAAACAATTTCATCAGTGAAAGGCACACCAACAGACAATAACAAAATAGCATCGGGAATGTCAAGCCAGTAAACTTATATAAAACGCATCACTCAGCACAACGTTTAGTTCTTTCAGGCGCTCATTGTGTGTGGTGGAATGCTGATAAAATGTGTAATTGTAGCAGTTGTACTCCAGCCCCTCCCTCAAAGCCTTTGAGGCATCTTGCGATGCAAGTGCAGCTCGCTGACACGAACAGTGGACGCATATGAGAAATGGGTAAGAGTGGAGCAAGATGCTGGACAGCGATACTTGGAATGTGAACAGAACAGCACCCCGTCAGTGACGTAACCAGTTCTGGCAGAGTGGAGGAAGATGCCGGACAGCAATACTCGGAGTGTGTAATAGAACAGTGCGCCTTCAGTGGCGTAACCAATTCTGGCAGAGTGGAGGAAGATGCCAGAAAGTGATGAGTGTGTAACAGAACAGGCCTTTTCTGTGATTTCAGTTGAAGATGACACCCCTGCATTGGGCGACAGAGAAGGGCCATGTGGGAATCATCGACTTGCTGGTGCGCCACGGGGCCGACCTCAACTGTGACGACAAGGTGGGTAACTCTGGGGACTTGGTAGGTAACCGTGGTAACCGTGTCAGCACAGAGGTCATTTGGGAAACATGGACTTTTAGGCCAGTTTCAGCTGTGACAGGAGGGTAGGTGACAATAGTCACAGAATGGTCCTTTGGAGTTTTGGGACATTTTGATGTGGCCAGTATGAAGTTGTCTCTCACAGCCACATGGTTGATTTTAGTTTTAATTGTTCTATTAAATGTTTCAGTGAATTTGTTAGGCTGTTGAAATAAAGCATGTCCCTTTTCGTATATATGTGTTCCTTCCTGTTCCTGTTTCCTTTGAAAACATTATATTGCACACAAGGTTGATACAGTGATAGATCATACTCATAAATGACTGTACAAAATGGGTGCAAAGTTTAGAAAGAAGAGAGGAAGAAAAAAAGAAAAGAAAAAATACTGCACTGAATTGTCTGAAATCTCAGCAGGCAACATGGGTATGTAACTGTTGGGCTTGTTGAGGGGGCAGAAAATATTTCCTGAAAATTTAAATGCTAAAAGTAAAACGAGTGTGCTGTTTTTTGTTCTTTTTTCACGTCAGTTTGACCGCACCCCATTGGACATCGCCATGGCGAACGGCAGAACAGACATCGCTCAGATGTTGCAGCTGGCCCATCACACCGACATCGGTGGGGTCAGCGAAAGTGAAACCATCACCATAGAAACAACAGAGCCCATCATCACAGAGACAGTCACCACTTCTGCAGGTACTTTCCTACTGCTGCAGATTTATCAGGGGTTTGCATGTGATAAGACTTAATAGGATTTGTGCTGAGTAATTAACCCCATTACTGCCACAGCCTGTAAGATTTCTGGGCTGAAAAGTGCACACATACACGCCTCCAGACAGTATATTTTATGGTCCCATAACAAATCTACTTTCAATATGTGCAGATTTGAAACCATTAAAGCTTTTTAGCACCTTTCACAAAACACACAATATTGAAAGTAGCTTTGTTGTAGGCCCATCCAATATACTATTTGCGGGCATGTATGTGTGCACTTTTCAGCCCAGAGATTTTACAGGCTGGGGCAGTGAAGGGGTTAATGGTTCATGCCCCTGTCCATGACCTCCGACCTTGTTCCCTGTGTGTTGCAGTGAAGACAGAGGTGTCGAGCGACTCGGAACAAAGCAGCACATCTGTCCTGGCAACGCTGGCTGCTCTGGCAGAGGCCACGGGGCCCATGAATGCTGCCAGTGAGTTGTCTGTCATCTCTGAGCCCTTGAATTTTGCTCATGCGTGTTTGGTGTGTGCATTGTTGGGGGTGGGGGTGGCTGAGCGCATGAATGCTGCCAGTGAGTGGTCTTCGTTGGGGGGTCGGGTGGGGGGGGTAATGATGTGGTACTCCGGGCTCTTACGAGATGGGGTGGCCATAAATAATCCATTATTATTATTATAAGGCTGTTTGGAAAGAGTCCCATCAGAACATGTGTCTGCTGTCTGGTTTGCAGACACGACGTCAGCGGAGGCGGTGAACTGGCTGGAGAGCCAGGGCATCACCATGATATCGGCCACAGCTGATGGAGGTCTCATCACCTCCGCTGTGGAGAGTGGACAGACCATCACACTGACCGGTTAGCACAGAGTGACATGCAGGGTGTCATCTCCTCTCTCTGACACACACGCACATGTACACCATGCACATTCACATCCACACACACACACACACACACATTCATTTCCTCTTGCA
The DNA here is from genome assembly GCA_963584105.1 of Alviniconcha strummeri. Lineage (NCBI taxonomy): Eukaryota > Metazoa > Mollusca > Gastropoda > Provannidae > Alviniconcha > Alviniconcha strummeri. Next base: position 29,599 of record OY757558.1, on the reverse strand, counting down.
CATGCACGCACGCACGCATACGCACACATAACTCGATCAGTCTTGCTCACATGTGTTATGTGCACACACATACTCATTCTTTCTCATACTCCTCTATCTCTTTGCCCCGCCTCACCCCCACCTCCTCTCCCCCAATATAACCATCCTGGTTGACTGGGCATAAACAGTTTCTCTCACTCACACACACATTGAGGCACACACACACAATTTTCTCTTTCTGTCTCACACAATGCACGCTCTTAGCAGATTTTTAACTGAGTCAAAGTGAGCGTATTTTCCGGCTGCATGGTTACATGGGCCACTGCGGATTAATTCTGCTTTATCATCATGGTGAGTCATCCCTGAAACTTTGAGACTTCTTCTGCAGTGGCAGTGAAAGTGTGTTACGTTGTATGTTTGTGTGTCTGCAGAGGCAGGGAAGATTGCGTTGAACTACATTCGGCAAGATGCACTAGGCGACTCCTCGCACGAAGAGGCAGGGCTGGAGACAGTGGTTGGGGACGATGGGCAGGTGAGTTGGAAAAGTGAGGTGATGTGGGGCTTCATGTCCTCGGATGTCGGGCTGGAAAAGTGATGATGGAATAACATTTTTATTCTTTAAAAAAGGGGCCAGTCATTGTCTGACCCATGCATGAAGTTTAGCTGTTTGGATCACACACACACACACACACACACACACACACACACACTCTTGCATACACAGGTACACACACACGTGCATATGCATGCATACGCACAGACATAGGCATGGACCTTTTGGTTTAATGTTGCTTTACATCCATAAGGACTGTTAGGGATGGGGAGCTCAGGATGGCCACTTCGACTTTCGCACACCTCCTGAGCTCAATTCAAGTTCAGTGTTGCTTTACGTCCATACAGACCACAAGGACTATTAGGGACAGGGGAGCCCAGGACGGCCACCTCGACTTCCACACAGCTCCTGAACTCTGGGGCATGGACTCATCATCTTCCTCTGCTCCTTTTTTTAAGACACAGTGCCAGCATTGGTGCCGATTTCTGCTTTGGGATTCACGCAGGAAATACAATTTTGAGTTGCAGAAGGTGATCACCATTGTGGCCAATCAGAACACAGAAGAATTGACGGAGGAAGGGCCGGTTCTGGTCACAGTGGCGGAGGACGGCACAGAACTGCCTGTGGAAACGCAGATGGTGGGAGAGGCTGAGGGTGGAGGTGTGTATTTAATAATGATAAAGAGGACTTCTGTTGGGCGGTTCAGCGAAGCTGGTTTGCTAGAGTGAATGCCCTTTGTAATCTTTCGCGCAAGAAGTCATGAGATGTTGCAGCGCACTTCTGGGCCGATTTCTGAGTAGGCGTTACTTCATGCTGTGTATAACAGTGGAAGTTGAACCCAGAATCGCGAAGCAGTACGAATGCCAGTAATGTTGCATTTGCAAAAATTACCATGGAAAGGGGATAAAGGGTGGGAAAAAAGTGTGTTTGTGTCGTTTTTTGGCTGACCAGAAGATCGCGGGTGCGTAGAAAAAATGAGTTTTGGGGCATTCTATAGACAAGCAACAAGTTATTGCTTATTGCCAGACACATTATGACTACAGGCCTCCAAAAGTGCCTTTAAAGTTGGCAGTGTAAAATTTGCAAATTCACTGTCACTGCCTTCCATTGTGAAGAAAGTATGCACCGGAAGTAAAAGCAGCCAAGGGACTTAAGCGATGCTGGGCAAAAGTCAAGGGAGTTAACAACCCCACCTGAATCGCCCAATAGCACCCATCTGCCACACAAGGTGGGAGCGCAGAGCACTTTACAGTAACACTAACAACACACACGCGTGGTTGGGGGGTTGGGGTGGGGAGGGATAGACGGGGCTGTGAAAAAAACAAAATCATTTGTGAGGGGTTTAATTTGAAGCTGGAACAACTCATACCACAGGGCTGTGGAATTTTGTTGTTGTTGTGAGGGGGTTATTTTCAGGTGGGAACAACTTGGCTGGCAGGGCTGTGGGGGAAAGAAGAAAAAAATGTTGTGAAGGGATTATTTTGAAATGGGAACAACTCGGCTGTAAACAACTGATTATTTGGTACAGCAGTTGACGAATTGTTGATGGATGGATTAAAAAATAAAATCTAAACCGGATGACTGCTAGGAACAAGATGAGTCTTTTTCTTTCATTTTTCATCGTTTTTAACCATTCATCTGTTGTTTAAGTGTTGTTTTGTGGCTTGATAAAAGGGATTTCCCCGAAAATGTGCATATTGTGTGTCCGTGTTAAAATAAATAAGCGTTTGTTTGAACCTTTTTGTGGATGGATTAATTAGCTTATCAATGGATGGATGCTTGCTTGCTTGGCTAATGTACCCATGAACCCTGCATACTTTGTTTCAGTGATCACAGATGTTTTCTGTTGACTGACTTCATATGGCACACACTGTTTCAGTGACTGTTCATGCTGCACACTGTGTTTCAGTGACTGTTCATGCTGCACACTGTGTTTCAGTGACTGTTCATGCTGCACACCGTGCTTCAGTGACTGTTCATGCTGCACACCGTGTTTCAGTGACTGTTCATGCTGCACACCGTGTTTCAGTGACTGTTCATGCTGCACACCGTGTTTCAGTGACTGTTCATGCTGCACACTGTTTCAGTGACTGTTCATGCTGCACACCGTGTTTCAGTGACTGTTCATGCTGCACACCGTGTTTCAGTGACTGTTCATGCTGCACACTGTGTTTCAGTGACTGTTCATGCTGCACACCGTGTTTCAGTGACTGTTCATGCTGCACACTGTGTTTCAGTCACTGTTGATGGTGTGCACTGTTTCAGTGATAGTTCATGGTGCTCACTGTGTTTCAGTGATTGTTCATGCTGCCTTCTGTTTAAGTAACTGTTCATACTGCATAATGTTTCAGTGGTTGTTCATGCTGCACTCTGTGTTTCAGTGATCACGGAGGTAGGTCCAGACATACACCAGACATTGGAAGGGACCGGAACTCTGGTCATTGAGGAAGGGGACGGCACCACCATCACTGTCACCCAGGCAGCTGACGATGACAATGAGGTGAGAGCCACTGCAGATTTTTCTGTGCCCATTTCAGTCATTGGTAGGGAAAATCTATCTGTCATAAGTGTGGAAAATGAAACCTATCCATCACAAACAGAGAAAACCTAGCTGTCAGGGGAATACTTTGCGTACCTGACCAGGACAATAACATGTGTACCTGACCAGGACAGTATGTTGTCTGCATGACTTGCATACCGGACCAGGACAGTACATCATGTACATGACCTGTGGACCTGGCCAGGACAATACGTTGTGTTTTTGACCAGGATGGTAACATGCTGTGTACCCCACAGGACAGTACATTGTATACCGGACCAGAACAGTACATTGTGTTCCTGACCAGAACAATAACATGTTCTGTGCCTCATCAGGACAATACAGTGTATACCAGGCCAGTACATTTTGTACCTGACCTTGTGTACCTGACCAGGACAAGAACATGTTCTGTGCCACATCAGGACAATAAGCTGTACCCTACCAGGACAATAACACATTCTGTGCTTCATCAGGACAATAAACTGTGTACCTGACCAGGACAGGACAGTATGTTCTGTGCCTCACCGGGACAATAAACTGTGTACCTGACCAGGACAACAACACGTTCTGTGCCTCACCAGGACAATAAACTGTAGACCTGACCAGGACAATAACCCGTTATGTGCCTCCCCAGGGCAGTAAACTGTGTACCTGACCAGGACAATAACACGTTCTGTGCCTCTCCAGGACAGTAAACTGTGTACCTGACCAGGACAATTAACTGTGTACCTGACCAGGACAATAACCCATTCTGTGCCTCACCAGGACAGCGTGTTGTGTGTCCCCAGGATGCTGATGGGGGCAACGAGAGCAATGAGCTGCGACGGCAACTGGAGGCGGTGCAGCGGCAGGCAGAGGAATACAAGCAGCAGCTGCGCGCCAAGGAGGAAGAGGCAGAGAAGTTCCGCCAGCGCCTGTCGCAGATCGAAACGGTGGCGGTGGCGGGAGAGGTGGAGGGGGAGGTGAGCGTCTCCGTCACCGTGGAGGAGGCGGAGAGCATACAGAGGCAGCTGGCGGAGTTGGGGGCGGCGGCCGAGTCTGTTGATGCCACTGACAGTTGATTGGCATGTCTTTGTGGGTGTGTAAGTGCGTGTGTGGGTGTGAATTGCCTTGCGTGTTGTTTATTGCTGTTGAAGTGTGAACACAACGATCAGTTGTTTAAACAAATTTCTTTTATAGGGAAACCTTGCACTGTGCATGAGAATGAGTGTGTGTGTGCGTGCATGCGTGTGGATGGTTTCATTTGTTGTGTATTACTGTTGAAGTATGAACACAACAATCAGGTTTATATTTTTTTTTTATAGGGAAACATTTCGCTATGCATGAATGAAAATGTACGCGTTTTTTTAACAGGGAGTCGTTTCTCTGGGCGTTAAGTTGTGAGTGAAAGTTGATCTTTGCCAGCGGCTGTTGTGTGTGGGAAACGCAGATTTGTACATAAAAACTGTGGAGAAAAACATTGATCTCTTTGAACTGTTGCAACATGTGGCAGGGACAGAGCTGTTGGTGGACAAAGCAGCCGTGTCCTTTATTTTAAAACTTGAACTGTCCACATCTTTTTGGTGAGATAACATTGAGAGGGGGTAGGAATGTCCAGAAGAGAAAAGATGCCGGTTGTGTTTGTGTACTTGCTCATGGATCTATAAACTGTGAAGACTATGTATAATGAACTTACTATTAGAAAAAGGTCAACTGTTGTTTAGTTTCTGCGTGTAACGTTTGAGATACACAAGTCCGTTTTGGACACCAGCGAACATCTGTGTTGTAAGCATGAATGAATGAATGAAAATGCACATAATTATGGTGCATAAAAACCTCCACACAAAACGTTGCATGTTCACAGCGCCAGTTCCTGGAACATGAACCCCTTCACTGCCCCAGCCTGTAAAATCTCTGGGCTGAAAAGTGCACACATACAGGCCTGCAAACAGTTATATTGGATGGTCGTGTAACAAATCTGCTTTCAATACTGTGCAGTTTGATCAAAGCCCTTTCACATACTCATGCAGAAGGGGGAAAAAGACTTTCAAATTTGGTACTTTTATTGGTCATTTTTAGTGATGACATGGCAAGCATGACAGTGAAGGGGTTAACATACAATGTTCAAGCTTGTGTGGGTATCAACTCTAAAGGTTTCACCCGCATGATGCGACAACCATGAACACTAAAAATATTGAAAGATGGACGCACACCCTAATAACTTGCGGCATAGTGCTGTACATGTTTTATGTATGTGAGAAATTTTTTACCCCTCAGTGCAGTAAAGTGTTTGTTCCACACTTTGTGAAACAGGGAAGCAGGGGGGAAAAAAGGCTCTGCTCAGTGATGGTATTAAAAGAGTAGTCTCTAAAAAATGTACCATTTCCAAAATGTAGAACAAATTGGAAGAATATTTTTAAGTGAAGGATTTTGCTGTAAAATAAGGCACCACTGATTTTATATAATTACATGCAGTTTAGAAAACGGGTTTTCATAATGTATGCATTCCAGCTGAGGAAGACAAGCATCAAAGATGCCACAACATATCACAGGGAAGCTGCATTATTTATAGGGCTTTGTGGAGGGCTTTGCACAATCAATCCTGTACATGGCACAGTCAATCCTGCACTTAGTTGACCTCACATTTTGCACTTTGCGCGGTCCATCTGTGGAAACTAAGTTGCTATCAATGAGGTAATTTAGGTGACTGGGTGTAAAAAAAGCAAGTTACTGCCAATGGGGTAGTTTCGGTGGCTGGGCATAAAAATGCAAGTCACTGTCAATGGGGTATTTTAGGCAACAGGGTGTAAAACAAGTTACTGTCAATGGGGTAGTTTAGGTGACTGGGTGTAAAAACACACCAACCAAGTTACTATTAATGGGATAGTTCAGGTGACTGCACATAAAAAAAAAACCAAGTTACTGTCAATGGGGTATTTCTGGTGATGGTGTTAAAAAAGAACTTGCTATCCATCAAAAGTTGCTATCAACTATTTTAGGTGACTGGATGTAAAAAAGCAAGTTAATGGGGTATTTTTGGTGATGGTGTTAAAAAAAGAACTTGCGATCAATCAGAAGTTACTATCAACTATTTTAGGTGACTGGGTGTAAAAAAGCAAGTTACTTTCAATGAGGTATTTTTGGTGATGGTGTTAAAAAAAGAACTTGCTATCGATCAGAAGTGACTATCAACTATTTTTGGTGACTGGGTGTAAAAAAGCAAGTTACTTTCAATGGGGTATTTTTGGTGATTGTGTTAAAAAAAAAGAACTTGCGATCAATCAGAAGTTACTATCAACTATTTTAGGTGACTGTAAAAAAGCAAGTTACTTTCAATGGTGTAGTTTAGGTGACTTGGTCACTGGGGTATTTTAGGTGACTGGGCATAAAAAAAGTTACTACCAATGGTGTAGTTTAGGTGACTGGGTGTAAAAACAGCACAAGTTAATATCAATGGGGTATTTTAGGTGATCCTAACACTTGTCAACCTGTTGAAATAAACATATCTTTATGATGCTAGTGCCTTGAGATACAGCAACTGGTAAAGAAAGCACAAAATCTGTGTATATATGTATAAAGCTTATTTATTATCACATTTTAGATGATTTCAGTGGAAAATAATCTTTACAGTGGAAAACAGAGAACACGACTTCAATTGTGTGTACCAAACATAAATTATAAAATCAATATCAATGCAATGTTGACAATGACAGTTTAAAAAAAGAATGTAACTGTACAATGCAGTAACATCGCAACAAGAACAATCAGCATTTTTGGTATGATATCAATATAAACCTTTTATTTTTATGTATTATGTTTCTGCTATCTCTGACGAATGTGCTTACATCAATGCAAATTTTTGTGTCGGTAAGTGATATATGAAGAAGAGTACAGAAAACAAATTATGTGTGTGGTATCACTTGGCGGACCAAAGTTTCCATACCTTGCAAACTACAGCAACAGCAAACAGCACTGTGTTAACACTTCCATTATGCAAATTCTTGTGGATGAGTAGTCCATTCAAAAAGGGCAGACCCTAGTCGTCCCCACGTCACTGGTTACAGAAACTGAGAAAGCTGCAAGTCCTATCTTCAGAGCGTCCCCATCTGCCACCGCTTTCCAAGAGGACTACAAATAAACACTACAGAGTGACACCCCCCCCCTCCCCCCCCCCCCCCCTATGAAAGCCAGTCTTGTCCAATGCTACAGGCAAGACCTGTCCAACATCACAGGTAAGTGCTGCGCGACACTACAAGCAGGGCCCGTCCAACATCATAATTATTCGCAGGTAAGCGCTGTCCAAGGTTCCAAGCAGGTCCTGTCCAACATTACAGCCAAGTCGGCACCAGCTTGTCCATCATTACAGCCAAGTCGGCACCGGCCTGTCCAACATTACAGCCAAGTCAGCACTGGCCTGTCCAACATTACAGCCAAGTCGGCACCGGCCTGTCCAACATTACAACCAAGTCGGCACCGGCCTGTCCAACATTACAACCAAGTCGGCACCGGCCTGTCCAACATTACAGCCAAGTCGGCACCGGCCTGTCCAACATTACAGCCAAGTCGGCACCGGCCTGTCCAACATTACAACCAAGTCGGCACCGGCCTGTCCAACATTACAGCCAAGTCGGCACCGGCCTGTCCATCATTACAGTCAAGTCGGCACCGGCCTGTCCAACATTACAGCCAAGTCAGCACCGGCCTGTCCAACATTACAGCCAAGTCGGCACCGGCCTGTCCAACATTACAACCAAGTCGGCACCGGCCTGTCCAACATTACAGCCAAGTCGGCACCGGCCTGTCCATCATTACAGCCAGGTCGGCACCGGCCTGTCCAACATTACAGCCAAGTCCGCACTGGCCTGTCCAACATTACAGCCAAGTCGGCACCGGCCTGTCCATCATTACAGCCAAGTCGGCACCGGCCTGTCCAACATTACAGCCAAGTCGGCACCGGCCTGTCAAACATTACAGCTAGGTCAGCCAACATTACAGCTAGGTCGACACCGGCCTGTCCAACATCATATGTAGGTCCAGTCCAACACTAGAGGTAGGCCCTGTCCAACACTATAGGTAGGCCCTGTCCAACACTACAGGTAGGCCCTGTCCAACAACACAGGTAGGCCCCGCCCCGTCTAAGGTAGCCCTGTCCAACACCACAGGTAGGCCTTGTCCAAGGTAGCCCTGTCCACCACTATAGGTAGGCCCTGTCCAACACTACAGGTAGGCCCTGTCCAACACTACAGGGCCCTGCACCACCACACTACAGGTAGGCCCTGCCTGTCCAACACTACAGGTAGGCCCTGCCCCATCACAGTACAAGTAGGCCCAGTCCGATGACACTACAGGTAAGCCCAGCCTGTCCAACACTACAGGTAGGCCCTGTCCAACACTACAGGTAGGCCCTGTTTGTCCAACACTACAGGTAGGCCCTGCCTGTCCAACACTACAGGTAGGCCCTGTCCACGGTAGCCCTGTCCGACACTACATGTAGGCCCTGCCCCCGTCACACTACAGGTAGGCCCTGCCCGTTGACAACTACAGGTAGGCCCTGTCCAGGGAGTAGGCCCCACTGGCGCTGGCGCTCTCCTCCACGTCGCTGAGGCCGAGGTCCCGCATGTAGATGGGCATGTCGGAGAAAGGGATGCTGCGCACGGATGGGGAGGCGGGGTAGTAGAAGGGGACGGCGTAGTTGACGTAGGGCTTGGGGATCTTGCTGCTGAGGCTGTTGCTTAGGGTGCTTCCCGTCACGGAGCTCGTGTCGTCACGCTGCTTCTTCTTCCTGTCAAGAGGGGGGGGGGGGGGGGGGGGGGGGGGGGGAGAAAGTGTGAAGGACGTGGTGTCAGTTGTTTGAGTACTGGTTGCTCGTATCATGGTAACCATGATGAATTTCTAATCAGTGATAATTTGTCGATAAAAGGGTGCTTCTCTTAAGGCT
>OY757558.1:7500-17211 GCA_963584105.1 Alviniconcha strummeri | reverse complement strand
GAGATAGAGACCGACAGAGACAGAGAGACACAGAGAGAGAGACAGAGAGAGTGAGACAGAGAGAGAGACAAAGACAGACACAGAGAGACTGAGAAACAGAGAGGGAGAGAGACATAGAATGAGACACAAACACACACAGACAGAGATACACACCCACAACTTGAGGAAACAGAGTCGAAAGAGAGACAGAAGTTCACCCCTCACCTTCCCTTCCACACAAAGAAGTGGACGGGGTCACAGACGCAGGTGCCGTCAGAGGGCGGGGTGCACACCGAGTTGACCACGCACTGCCCCGGCCCGCTGCACGCGCCGCCCACGGGAGACAACTCGTTGCAACTGCCGTCCAGCTGGAAGAAGCCCGCCTCACACGTACACACTCCGGACCCGTTCTCCAGCATGCACTCCGCGTGCTGCACGCACTGACCTGAAAATGGTCAAGCCATCGCAAAGGTTCGTCTATGATCCGTTCGTAAAGTATAAGAGGTAAAAGAAGACAAATGAATCGTAGATTTTGTAGAGACGTTTCGAAAAATACGCACCTTTACTGAAGGAGTTAAAATCATTCTCCTGCTGCTGGCTGTGAAATGACAGTGAAGCCAATGACTGAAGCCAATGCAATCGACTGCAGAACATGGACCATTATTTAATGAGATGCCGGGTGACCGCGAGGTCGTGTATTCGAAAGCGATTCTGGGCACGGTGTTGACCTTGGATAAGCCTAGGTCACGGTGGGTCACGTGATCGAATGCGAGACCCTCTTTTTTGTTTGTTTTGTTTTTGTGCACGTTCCATCCTCGGTTTCGATCTCGTGACCCGCCGTGACTTAGCTCAGTTGTAAGAATGACTGCAGTGCCCAGGTGTATGAAAAGCAAACAGCCCCCTTAAAATCGCGTTTATCTTCTAAATGGTGACGACAGTGAAAGAATCGGCATTTGTGGAGCGCAGAATTAATACGACTATTCGGTCGGCCTAAAGACAATTTATCTTGTAGCCTTTTTAAAATAAATAAATAAAATAAATTAGAATACCTGGAACAAGAACCGGATTTATGGACTCTCTAGGTAATAGGGATTAAAAGTTCTTCGCCTTTAACTTTATTTGCTCTTCACACAGATAGGCCAAGGTCCGTGCTCGATGCCGATTTCCACCTACCCGCCCCCCCCTCCCCCCCCCCCACCAACCCGCTTCCTCCGCCCCCCACCTCCCCTTAAATATGGGCTGGGAATGCATCTCTCGCACACAAACACTGGTGGCACCCAAAACGGCCCTGTCACCAAAAGGTCCCATGTCCCCACACACCCCAACAACGAAGATAGAAAAGCAAAAAGCAAAGACAAACGATCCCCAACCGTTGCCCCCTGTCCTCCCTCCCCCTTCAAAAAACTCTCTCACACACACACACACACACACACACACACACACACACACACACACACACACACACACACACACACACACACACACACACGCACATTTCGGTCTTCCCGGTTCCTTCAAATTCATTGTCCCCAACCTCTTCAAACGTAGAGCGCAACACGTGACGTGAACAGTGTAAATCTGATTTTTATTATATATATATATGGTCATTAAATTTCCTCAATATTTTGTCTGGCCCTGATGTGACCTTTGCAGGTGGCTGAGCGTGAAATAATGAGCATCCATCTATCTTCTGGCAGTTTGTCGGCTAATCGAAGGCGCTGGGATCACGGATCTACAGACTCTGGTTTCAGTTCTCACCTTCGGTTGACCTAGCCTTGTCTTCAGGAGTTGTGCAGTCCCTGGACACTGTCTCTGCAGTCACGTCGAAGACCGCAATTACTGAAGCAGTAAATTAACGCACATTTCTGTCCACCCCAATGGGTGGACTATTCCGGTGGTGACAGTGGAGTGTTAGGCGTTAGCTCCTGGGCCCCCGAGGTCTGTGACGTACCCACGATCTGCAGGCTAGGGCCAATGACGTACACAGGCGTGCTGCACCAGTCCCGTCGCTTTCCTGTGCATCCACAGGAGAGGGAGAGAGTCCCTCCGAACTGTGTGAGGCCACATGCCTATTCACAAATCTCCTGGCCCATGACACTCAATAAGGAATTACTGCCTTCAGCAATGGGTTGAACGAGTCTTCCGGTTTTATGAGAGATACATCCGGAAGGGGGAAAAAAATAGTCGAGCGAAAAAGCGTGAAACGGCAACTCGGCGTAACACCGTTAAACTCCATCAGCCAAAGCCAAACAGAGTGGCTATAATTTATAGTGCCCATGCATCGACACGCGGCATGTGCACAAGTTGTGAATAGTGCAAAGCACGTGTGCTGGGGAGGAATAGCGGAAGTCAGGACTCGGGTTTGCATATCTAATATTAGAATGTTAATCGGCTTAAGTCAGCCGGTTTGGCCTAGCGGTAAGGCCTTAAGCCCGTTCTTAACTGGGCGAATGTTTGTTCGCCCGAACATACTTCGGACACTTCGACGAACTATGATTCGTTTCTTAATTGAACAGTTAGTTCGCCGAATATGATTCGGACAGTCCAGACTTTACTTCATTCTCAACTGGCTTGTAATGAGATGCAAGCTTCGGCCCGAACTTGCGGCAGACGCGCAGCAGACAGCGTGATGGAAATGTACGCTAAAGTCAAGTCAAGTCAGTATACTTTAATCATCCCTCACAGGGTAATTCAACTAACTACTATCTCATTCTGGGTTCTCCGAGACAAGGCTGCACCTTCCACAAGTCAACACAAGTCAACAAATAAACAAATTCCCTTCGAAGCGAGTGAAGAACCTAGCGACACCGTCATCCATTTTTATTTTTGTTTTTTCTCCATTTACAGGAGAGCTCTGCTCTCAGCCAATCAGAGGCAATGATCGTCCAATAGGGCGAATGTTCCCAGAACATGTTGAGCGAAGGATTTTGGACCCCGAATATAGCTTCGACGAATACTTCGAACTAGGTTCGCGAAGAAAAGTTGGCCCAATTAAGAACCAACTAGCTTCGCCGAATACTTCCAACTAGGTTCGCGAAGAAACATACGCCCAATTAAGAACGGGCTTTAGGCTGGTAAGCGGAAAGGCCACGGTTCGATACCTCTTCTGCTCTCCTTTCTCTTCAAAAAGGTTGTGATTTGTGGACACTGTCTTGTGACTTTGTCCATCACTTCTTACTAAAACAGTGAAATGGTTCTCATCGCTGCCCATCTTAATGCAGGAGTCACTCTGGTGGTGACAGTGTAGCGATAGGTATATAATCTCCCTCTCCCCCCACCTCCATACCTCCTCGCCCCCCTTCTCCCCGTCCCTAATAAGCCTTATGGTTTCTGTGGACGTTAAGCACCATGTTGACTTGATCGGTCTAGGCTACACGGATATATCGTGTTCGTCGTTGTTTTTGCAATTGCAAAACCTGCAGAATGTTGGTGGATCTTTGGTATAGTTATGGACCTTGTATTTACTCGCATGCCAGATGAGAGTTACTGTTGGCTATTCAGGTCATTGTTGTGATGTTTGTGTGACGTCATTCGAACGCTAATAAACTCCCTTTTATTTGTTTCTGTTGCAATACCTGCAACAAAACTGTAGCTACAAAACCGACCTGTTGCGTCCAAGCCTCTTGAGTCTATACTCTTTTGCAACTGCATATTATTTCTCGCTGCGAATACAAGAGACAGCTTTTTTGCTGCAAGGTATGGCCTTTGTTCTGCAAAATTGTCCGCTACTGTTGAACCTGCGACAGTAAAGTTAACGCTGCAAATTGAATGTTTGCAACAGTAAATCTGTCTTTGCAACTGAGGCAGCAATTGACTGACATTGAAATTACGGAAACGACCGCTAATAATACTCACTATCTTGATTTATGTTCAGGCCAGAACCGTTTCAGATCCAGTTCAATTGTAGAGTGTCTGCGTCGTGCCATGGACACTGTGATGAGTACAGGTCCGATTATTTGGACTTCCTTCTGACAGGCTTCATTAGCTCGCGACTAAGCTTTGCACAGCCTGGTTTCTTTCGCTTCCTCCTGCAGGTCAGCAAACTGATCAACCTGATTACAAGCGTATTTCAAACTCAATGAACACTGGATTCGGAAAACAGAAACATCAGTCTGAGTACGGTGTTCACTCAGAGATTCTAAGTCTCATGCAGTGCACAAGCCAGCCTCTGTTGCATCATGCACACACACACACACACACACACACACACACACACACACACACACACACACACACACACACACACACACACACACACACGCACGCACGCACGCACGCACGCACGCACCCACGCACGCACGCACACACACACACACGCACCCACGCACACACACACACACGCGCGCGCGCGCGCGAGCTCGCAAGAGAAGCATGAAATTGCATGACGACTGGGAGCCTTTAACACCAGATAGTATGATCGACTTGGCCCCATATTCATTCTCTCTGGAAACTGGCACTGAGGGGGAAGAACTGAGGTAAACTGTTTGACATATACATTGTCTAACCACGACCCTGGAGTAAGGGCATCTGTGTGAGAACTGCAACCTGGAGAACACCGTCTCGAGCTCCTGTCTTGTGTACATACCGGCTGCCGAAACGTTCGGTTTACCATTAGGTGTAAACACCTTTTGTCATGTGTAGCATGCTGGCTCTTTCGGTTTGGGGGCATCGGATACAACGTGTGTGCTGATTGCTTAGAGCCGCCTCTCTCCCAGTCTCGTGTCCTCAGCTTTGTTTTGTCCAGGAAAACGCCCGGAATCCAAGGAGGTGGTCTTCGTGGCTGAGTGGCTAGGTCTCTGACGAACTCGTGTCGCGATCGATCGATGGGGGCTTGGTCTTTTAGACAAATAACGAGCTCAGTGAATAGACCTTAGCTGAGAGAGAACTCGAACTCGAAAACCTGTCTAAGTTCAGTCAAAACCTGTCTAACAGCTAGCCCTTTCTAAGCTGCCGGTGAGTAAAACTTACATGGCATCATTTATATGTATACATAATTATAAGTATGAATAAGAGTGAGTTTACAGGGCATCATTATGTGTGTATGTGTGGCGCGTTCATGTGTGTGTGTGTGTGTGTGTGTGTGTGTGTGTGTGTGTGTGTGTGTGTGTGTGTGTGTGTGTGTGTGTGTGTAGTGTAGTGTAGTGTAGTGTAGTGTAGTGTAGTGTAGTGTAGTGTAGTGTAGTGTAGTGTGTGTGTGTGTGTGTGTGTGTGTGTGTGTGTGTGTGTGTGTGTGTGTGTGTGTGTGTGTGTGTGTGTGTGTGTGTGTGTTGAGGGAGTGAGAGGGGGAGACGGAGAGAATTCGTACTCGAGCTCGCAAACTTTACAAAGATTGTAGTTTAGGTTCAGTCAAAACTTGTGTAACAGCTAGTCCTTGCTAAGCTACTAATGAGAGAGAGAGAAAGAGGGAGAAAGAGATCAAATTCGAATTCGAAAACTTTACTACTCAGTGTTAATAGTAGCATTAGGTCCATTCGGATCTGCATACCAGCTGTCCCTTGCTATACTGGAAAGCAGCATGCATGGTGGAGTGTGTTGGTGGAGTAAGTATACATGGTGCTGGAAGTTATATGGACCTTGTATTAATTTTATACTCGCTTGCCAGATGAGAGTTACCGAAAGGCGATTCCGGTCTTTGTTGCTGTGTTCGTGTGACGTTCTTTTGGGCTCTAATTAACTTCCGTTGTTTATTGATTCTACAACCACTCTCTTTCAGATTACAACTACAAATGCGATAGTAAGACTATAAACACGGATGATCAAGTCACAAGTACAAGAGTAATACTCAGTTCAGGACGCACGTCAGTAATCATTTAAAGAGGAGTAGGGAGAAATGAAGCCGAATGAACCGGGAAAGGCATCAGTTAGAAAGGCATAAGTCCTGGTGGTAGACGAAGCATGCAAAACTATTTCTAACATACTCCCGGATTAAAGGAGAGAACGAATCTTTGCTGGGTCTTGACCCTCCGCAGAAGGGGTCATATTTTCTGCGTCTGCAGTGTTCCACCGAGGGAGGGCCGTTGACTGTGAAATTAGAAACAGCCCCATGGGAGGGAAACAGGGAACCGGTAGTCTAACACTTGGCTGTTTGTTGTCACCGTTTCTCACACTCCAACCTCGCATTCCGGCACCCTTCCTCCACACCATAAACCTCTCGTTCCGGCAACCTCCCGCCATCCTCCAAGCTTCGCTTTCCGACACCCTTTCTCCACACTCCAAGCCTCGTTTTCCGGCACCCTTCCTCCACACTCCAAGCCTCGTTTTCCGGCACCCTTCTTCCACACTCCAAGCTTCGTTTTCCAGCACCCTTCTTCCACACTCTAAGCCTCGCTTTCCGGCACCCTTCTTCCACACTCCAAGCCTCGTTTTCCACCACCCTTCCTCCACACGACATCCTTCCTCCACACTCCAAGCCTCGTTTTCCGGCACCCTTCCTCCACCCTCCAAGCCTCGCATTCCAGCACCTTTCCCCTCGATTCCAGGCATCCTTTCTCTATGATCTAAGCCTCGCTTTCCGACACGCTTCCTCCACACTCCAAGCCTCGTTTTCCGACACCCTTCCTTACACTCCAAACTTCGCTTTTCGCCACCCTTCGGCTTCCACACTCCAAGCTTCGTTTTCCGGCACCCTTCCGCTACATTTGAAGCCTGGCCTTCTGGCAGCCTTCCACTAAAGGATGTCCCGATGCTTGTAGCCTAGTTTGTGTTGTTCTTTGACCAGTGCACATAGGACATTGGCAGCCTGCTTCTCACGCAAGAAAGGCGGTAATTCCACCGTCAACAGTCGTGAAGTCGAAGATCATTCAATCAGAGACGCGCGCAGAAAAAGCAGTCTGCCTTTCGTACCCGAGGTTTGTTAATCCTTAGATATTTACATCGCGTCAACCGCACAAGTCAGACATTCATGAAATAATACTTGCCACACCAGACGAATCGCAAGTCATCAAAACAGAAGTTTAAAAAAGAAAAGAAAAAAAAGTGGCTCACAGTTCTGCATATATTACGTACCCAAAGTCCTCGAAATAGTTACAATGTCTTCAAGCCTCAACGTAAAGTTACAAAACAGTGTTCCTGTTTACCTTACCTTTTATAATCGTGCAACTAGCAACACCAGTAGCTGCAACAGCATCATCTACCGCAGAAGCAGCAACAAACACTACGAACTACAGAACAACAAAAAGCCGAGCAGAAATTAGCGAAAATGTACCCATCTTCTTTTTGTTTCGTTTTTGTTGTTGTTGTTGTTGTTGTTGTTGTTGTTGTTGCTGTTGTTGTTGTTGAATGTGATTGATTATGTCAGTCGGACAGTCTTAAGAAAGCTGAAATAAACGGCTGCATGAGAAGCTGCTACTGAGAGACAACACAGAATCAGATGATGGGCCGCAGCCGAAGCAAGTAATTAAGTTTCCTCTTCTACTGTGAGGGAGGAGCAGGCTGCACATCCCACAGTAAAAAGTTTATTCCTTGACAGCAGTACTTCAGGTAAATCCGCTCCTCTAGTTCAGACTTTTGAAGAGTATGTTTATTTTTGTCTTTATTATCTTGATAATTAGTGCAAGTCAGTAAAAGCGCTGCCTTACACTAGTTTTAACGTAAGCGATCGACGCAGCATTTTGTTGGGTGGCTGGATGCAGCTGCTTCTTGTTACGTGATGAGGCTCATTAGCGTTTACTGGTAACGTCTAGCCAGGAAGCAAGTTTGACATTTTGGGACTACTTGTATTCCGTCGCTGTGTAGCCTGTGAAGGAGACAGTGAGGAACAAAATTCAAATCCCTGAAATATTTTCGATCGCCGTGTCCGTAGAGTCTGTGAATGTTTCTGTGTCCTTTTAAAGCGCTGGTAGTGTATATAGATCGACAGAGCGTATCTCGTGCGTTTTGTCTTTCAGATAGATTGCCAGTATTAGATTGATTGATTGACTGACTGGTTGATCATTTTTATATAGCGCTACGAGCGGACTTACTGGGGGGGGGGGGGGTCGAACCCAAGACTTTCCGATCACGAGGCCGGCGCTAGGGGGGAGGAGGGAGATAGAACCCAAAACTTTCCGATCACGAGGCCGGCGCTACCACTGAGCTGTCTGGACTCCCCGAGTTAATGCTAGCTGATGTACTCTCGTGTGTATAGCTGTTGTGGTCGATCGCTGTGTAGGTAGGTATGTAGGCAGAGTATAGGCTACGTCTCAAAACTCCAGTTTCTGACATCCTTCCCCCAAGCACTGCCGTAATTTGTTACGCCGTAAGTGCAAAAGTTTGTAAGAGACAACCCAAATTATATCAGGCCCACGGTGCTTACGCCAGCACAAATAAAACCATCTGAATCGAGATGGAGCTTCTTTTCTTTCTTCTTTTTTTCATTCTTTTTCTCTCTCTTTCTTTCTTATTTTCTTCTTTGTTTTCTCTCTCTTTTTTTTTCTTTTTTTTTTTCCCTCTCTTTTTTTAACCCGGAGCGGACATGCCTCATGCCCATGTGTGTGCTTGGACACCATGTTGCTTCCACAGTCTTATTAGGACCCAAACCTTTCAGAATGTGCTGACATATAGGCGGACAGATGCACAGACAAGTAAAGAGTGCCCCTTCAGTGGCGTAACCAGTTCTGGCAGAGTTCTGAGGAAGAGTGCCGGAAAGCGAGGCTTGGAGTGTGCTAAGTTCTGTCCCACTCCGTGCCTCGCTTTCCGGCGCTCATCCTCCAAATTATGCCATAACTGGTTACTGCCACTAAAAGAGCACTCGTTACAGCCACTTGAGCTTCAACGAAAAATTGTCAGCTGAGAATTTTGGGAGACCCATGACGACTATATATATAATTCAGCTCTCACGTATGGCCGTTTAAAGAGGTCGCAATGTAGGCTGATAAAGTACGTTTGGCGTATGATTATGGTCAATTGAAGCAGATCGAAATGCACCACAACACTGGAGCAAACAATTTTAGGTAGCCTATATAGAGGTAGGTATACGGTGGGTTTCCCATGTGTTGCCGTTTGTAGCGATCACCAAACAAAGAAAACAAGTTTGTAGCGATCACCAAACAAAGAAAACAAGTTTGTAGCGATCACCAAACAAAGAAAACAAGTTTGTAGCGATCACCAAACAAAGAAAACAAGTTTGTAGCGATCACCAAACAAAGAAAACAAGTTTGCTCACACGTTGCAGGCAGGGGATAAAGAACAACAGCCTTGGGATTGTAAGGATACTACTGTCTGTCATGACACTAAACCTGAAGTATGTTGACTGCAAATACGGCGGTTGTTGTTGTGGTTGTTGTTGTTGATTTGTTTTTTTTTTTTGGTTGGTTGGTTGGTTGGTTGGATGGTTCTAAACGTCAATTTCTGTTGGCACAACTTGCTGATACATGTTGCTAGCACGAGAACTGTAAGATCAGTCTAATATCACAACGTGAAAAGACTGTAAATAAAATAAGAAAAAGAACAAGAACAAGAAGAACAAGAACAAGAAGAAAATTATCCGGCCAGTACTGTAACATTGTGAGCTGCGTACGCTCAAAAGACTGCTGTGACCAAAGCTCAAGATATACTGACCTAACGCTGAGAACACTAGCATTGCTTTTTCATCGTGAAATGGGAGATCCTGTCATACAATCCAGTGCAATAAGCATACAGTACTTCAGGGGTTGCGCTTCTTTAATTCTGTATATAGTTGATAATTATGCATCTGTTGTTAAAACTTGCATACAAACAATGAAGTTTGATAATTGTGTTGTGTATCTTGCATTG
>OY757558.1:0-2500 GCA_963584105.1 Alviniconcha strummeri | reverse complement strand
GGTATCAAAATTAATAAGATAAACTTCTGGAGTTATTGACAAGAAATTTTGATATCAGATCAGATTGCTTTCTGCAATTAATGACAAGGAGTATTGATGGCATCAGATCAGATCAGCATTCTGCATTTACTGACAAGAGATTGATGGCGATTTGGCAGTACAAGGGATTAATGGTATCAGATCAGACTGCCTTCTGTTGTTACTGTCAAAGTATTTATAATGTCAGATCAGTTGGTGTGTACAGCGTGACTTGACGGATCGTATCTTTTCTTCTTCTTCTTCCTTTTTTTATTTAAAGTCTTTTCAGGTAAGTGATATTAGATTGGTCTTACAATTATCATGCTAACAACATGTATCAGCAAGTTGCACCAATAGAGATTTATGTTAAACAACAACAACAACAATAAAAACCCACCTTATTTGCAGTTAACAAATAACAATATAATTTTATACATTGTGTCTGTATCCATACTGAAAATTAGTTTTACTTGATCTATATCTCATACTCACAGGAACACATACACGCATATGCATATGCTACACCCATATGCTACAGATGGGACTGACTCGATGGGACATTGGACACCACTGATACAATTGAGATCAGCACAAGAACAGCGAGGGACCAGCTGACTGAATCGTACGACCCCAGGCAGTAATCGAAGGACAGAACAGGCTACCACATGTCTTTCAGATCAGTCAGCATACTTTGGCTGTGCCGGACTGGATCAAGTTACTGACGTGTCGGACTGGATTACTGACGTGTCGGACAACAATTCGTGACTGTGGTATGGGAGGCAACTATGGTGTAGATGGGGTGGCGGAGTGGTCAAGGCACTTAATTCCCAGGGCATCAGGAGCTTACGTTTTCGAATTCTGGTTTGGGCAGTATCCTAGCCTTTCACTTTTATTTATCATCATCAATATCATCACCAGCTGCAGCAGCACCAGCAGCAGTAGCATGATTCAGCATCACGGTGAGCATTTTTTTTTACAGCTTCTTCTCTCATAGGAGTTTCCCTTAGAGTTTTTTACGACATGCTGTATTTCCTCGTCAGTACCAGACTTTCCGGCTATTCTTGGTTCCCGTGCGGCTTTTCTGTCTTCGGCCGCTCCACACGGAAAGATCGACCCTTCACCTTCCTCTCCGATTGAAACCTCTCCTGACTCTTTCGGATCTAACCTCAAGCATTTTTTCTTCTTCTTTTTTTCTTTTTTTTTTTTCTTTTTTTTTCCAAAACAATAGACCTTGCCATGTTTTCCGCGCTGCGCTTTTATCTCCTTTCGCCTCAAGTCCGTTTGTTATCTGTTTAAGCTGGCTGTAAATTGTGTATACTTAATATACCTCGTATGTGCGGGGTGCCTGTGTGCATTTGTGTGCGTGTTATGCGCTTAGAATAACTTGATCCCTCCGGAGATTTTGCGCTGCATACATATCATTAGTACTGTTATCATTATTTTAACAGCTGTTGTTCATAGAGTCATTATTATCAGGAGGAGTAGTAGTAGTAGTATGCAGTAGCAGCAGCAGCAGCAGCAGCTCAGCAGCACAGCAGCTAGCAGTAGTCAAGTAACAATAATATACTTTATTAATCCCAGCGGGAAATTAAAGCTGTCGTTCGATCGCACAACGAAGAACATATCTCAGTAATTCGAAATCATGAAACACATGCACATACACACTCTTAGACATACGCCCCCTTTCTCTCAATCTGCATACACTAATACTTAGTTTATAGCAAACCCAAAATTACCTGGAATAATGTTTTCTCTGTGTCAAACAAAAACGTAAACACTCTCAAGTGGAAAAAAAAAATCATTTAGGTTCACACATTAGGTTAGCAGCAGCAGCAGCAGCAGCAGCAGCAGCAGCAGCAGTAGTAGTAGTGTATTAGATACAGTGGTGGCGTTTTCCCCCCCGCATGCGAGTGATCACTGAGTTACGGAGCAAATGCCTGAAGAATCATTCCCTGTCTGTGAGTTGAGATCAGCTTACGCACGCCCACTGTCAGTCCACAGTGGCTTGGCAGCGAGCTAAGACGGAAGTGGATGAGCGTTCCGTGGCGAGTTGCGTGTGAGCTCGTTTCCCACAAAACAACATACAATAGTCAGCCCGGCCACACCGCCCTCGCTGGGTCAGGGCAGGCTACGGAGCGGACCGTATGGTCAAGGGGGCAGTGTTTGCGTGTTTATAGCTATAGCCTGCACCTTTGTTGTTTGTCCATCGTTTTATAGAGCGCTAGTTTCCGCCCCGGCTCCAGCAGACACTGCGCTCTTGTCACCGGCAACTCAGTAAAAAATGAGTGACAGCTTTTTTACAGCGCGCTCATAGTTCAGGAGCTGTGTGAGAGTCGAGGTGGCCGTCCTGGGCTGTCCGTCCTAACGAGGCCTTCTGGTTTCCGTGGACGTAAAGATTACTGAACCGTGCTTTGGCATTGGTCACAACTTGTTCCTAATATGTCAGCTGACATCTGAGGACATTACGCATCACTTCATAATC
>OY757557.1:14999300-15007815 GCA_963584105.1 Alviniconcha strummeri | reverse complement strand
CTCCCACGTATTGTGATTGTTGGCAGGTGTCGCAGTAGAGAAGGTACACAATGTTAGAACTTTGACATGTAAGTCTGTGGCGGATTTGGAATGATTCCTTGGTGGTGGAGCTGTTGAAGGTAGATGTTACCACCAAGTGGCTGGTGCAGATGATACAAGGTCGCTTGCCGCACCTGAAGTAGCCAGGGTCTGCGTCCGGTGGGGTGGGCAAGAGGACGGCATGAGTAGTGATCACAGCGACTTGCAGTTGCACTCCCCAAGGACGGGACGGTGGTGGAACGCTTACTGCATTCTCCTGCTGGTGTGTGGGACGAAGGGCTGGAGTTCCGTGAACCAGCTGCGGAGCGGAGGATTGGACGGTTGGTGTGTAACAATGAAGGGCGTTCTGTCGGTACTCTGATTGGACTTGTGGTGTGTGACAATGAAGGGCGTTCTGTTGGTGCTCTGATTGGACTTGTGGGGTGTGACAATGAAGGGCGTTCTGTTGGTGCTCTGAATGGGCGGGTGGTGTGTGTGACAGTGACGGACGTTCTGTTGGTGCTCAGCTCGGTCTTGTACTGCAGCGTCTCAGAGCGGGGTGTGTTTCTCGCTGTAGCGCGATCTTCCTGGACGTTCTTCAGGTGATAGCCCCGACTCAGGAACCGCCCCTCCGTCTTGTGACAGCGGGCGTTGAACACTTCCGTGTCCGCGCAGAGCCGTTGTAGGCTCAAGAACTGGCTGTAGGAGATGTTGCTGACCACATGGTGAAGGCGTCAGGAGCTGCTGGGGAGGTAGGCGTGGGAATCTGTGGTTTTGGCATGGATGCCCGTTTTGAGGAAGCCGTCTTTTAGGCTGATCAGGATGCCCGGGAAGGGCAGTTGATCTGTGGAGGAGGCGATGGTGAACTTGATGGTCGGGTGAAAAGAGTTGATGCAAATCAAATCCTCTGTGGACCCCGTCCGTAGGAGGAAAATGTCATCCATGAAACGTTTCCATGTGTCCATGAAGAGGTTGGAGGCTGATGGAGCCATGGGTGTCCCCATCGCAGTGCCGAGGATCTGCTGCAAGTAGTTGCCTTCAAATCTGAAGACGTTACTGGAGAGCACGTGGTTGGCGATATCCGCTACTCGCTCTGTCGGTGGGATGTTAGTTTTGGGCATGCTGTTGACATGGAACCGGAGTTCCGTGAGGACGTCCTGGTGGGGTATGTTGGTGTAGAGTCCGATGACGTCTATGGTGACAAGCCTCACCCCGTCCCCGAATGGTCCGTAGTTGTGCTTCCACTGCTGGAGCGTACGTAGCATGTGAGCGGTGTCCTTGGTGTAGCTGGACAGGCTGGCGACGTGGCCCTGCAGCCAGTGGTCCACGAGCTTAGACAGACTCGGTGGGTCCGTTCACACATGACACGATGGGTCACCCTGGCGGGTTCGTCAACATCTTGTGGATCTTGAGCAGCAGATGGAATTGATGACACCTCACGTTGTTAGGCTCTGCAAGTGCCCAACGGCAGGTGATGTCGTCGCTGTGTCCGTCGATGTGGAGCCTGTTGACAGGCTCATTGGAGGTCTTGGCGATCTGTACTGTAGGGTCTTTCTTCAGTTTACTGTAGTGTCGTTCGTTTTGGATTTGTTTGTTGGCTTCGGACACGTAGTTCGCCGCGTCCTGAACCACCACAGTCCCTCCCTTGTCCGCGGGGCTGATCCTGACAATCCTCTTTGTGACCATTTCTCGGAAATCACGCAGTGCTGTTATAAGCTCTGGACTCAGGTTGTCATGGGGACGTCTCGAACTCTGGTAGACGTCTGTTCGACTCTGTACTGTGTCGCAGTAGGCGTCCAGAGCTTTGTCTCTCCCTGATGGTGGTACGTAACCAGTCCGCTTATAAAATGTGAGTGGCACGGAGTCTACGTCATTGTCTGGGTCATGGTATAGCTCCTTCAGACGGATCCTGCGGCAACCCTCCGTGACGTCCTGTGACAGTCGCTGGCGGTTGATGAAGCGGGGTGTGGGGCAGTGCTTAGGACCGAGGGCCAGCAGATCAAGCTGGTCTGTCGTGAGTCTAACTGTGGACAGGTTGACCACCACACCGTTATGACCGGGGAAATGGCATTGTGACTGTACTGCGTCATCAACGACCACAACTCTCCTCCTGAATCTGCGAGTTTTATGTTTAGTCCTTGGCGGGATGTTAGGAGCTGCGCTCTGTAAGCTCGCGCAGGTGGATCAGTTTATCTAGCGTCTTCCTCTTCTTTTTGTTGAGTTTGCTTTAGCACGATCGTGAAGTGAAGCTTTGAGTGAAACTATTTAAGATGGCCTCAAACTCATCATAGTTAGGGCTTTGCTGCAGGTTGTAGAGAGTTAGGTGCAGCGTGTCTCTTTCTCGGCTAATCAAGCAGCTGTAAGTATCCTTGCAAGTTGACAGAATTTCCAGGGTGGCGCACCGAATGGCGTCATCCACAGTTTTGTGTAGAAAGTCTGACTTGGGGAAAGCGTCTTTTCCAAACTTAAGCTGCATTCCCTTCGGTATGACGGAATGTCTCTGGCGTGAAGATAAGAAATCAAAATGTGAACTATACCTCGTCAATCGCTCGACTATCCTTGACAGCTTGCAAGGTGCGTCGTCAAGATATAAGATGGCCATCGTGAGGATGCAAAGGAGGTCGTGATGATGAAAACAATGAACGACACGATGACCACAAAGGTGAGGAGGGTGAAGATACAGCCAACCTGGATCGCGAACAATGCTTGTTCTTCTTTAAGAGCATACATAAAGTTGATAAAAATCAGAGAAAAACAACAAACTGGCATAAAAATTCCAAAATTTTCGGCTGACGCCTTCCTCAGGTGTTTATTCTTAACAACTGAATGTGGGTAAAAACACAGTTTATACACACACACACACACACACACACACACACACACACACACACACACACACACACACACACACACACACACACACACACACACACACACACACACACAAAACAACAACAACAACAAAAAACAACAACAACGACTGAGACCGAACCAACTGTTCACAAAGAGTCCAACTTGGCTTGTGAGTCGTATATCTCTATCTATCTATCTATCTATCTATATATATATAACTTTTGTCTCTCTGTCTCTTTCTCTTTCTCTCTCTGTCTCTGTCTCTGTCTCTCTCTGTCTCTGTCTCTGTCTCTCTCTCTCTCTCTCTCTCTCTCTCTCTCTCTCTCTCTCTCTCTCTCTCTCTCTCTGAAACCTTACACGGCCTTGACGATCTGTCCGTCTGTTTTTGCTATGAAGTAGATCGAGTTGTCACTTGTTTGTACACGGACACCTAGCTAGCCTTAATTACCCTGTCCGTGGAGTCTGCAGTTGCAGCAGTCTCTGCTCAATAGCTGTTTACCGAGTCCGACACCTTCCGACATTCCCTGAGTACACGTTCTGACAGTGCATAACTGTACTGGGCATGAAGATGAGGGAATACACAGGATCTCAGCCTGACTGATCCCATCTTCGTGGTGATGAACACATGATCATGACCTGAAGGTGTGTGTGTGTGTGTGGGGGGGGGGGGGGGGGGGGGGGGCGGGATAAAGGGTAAAAAAAAGAAGAGAAAAAAAAGAAGAAAGACATTCGAAACCACCCCAGGAACTCCGCTTACTGAACTTTCATTTACAAATGAATGGGAGTAATCAAGACCTCTGATTCCGCTTGGTAAAAGAAAATAACACACACACTCTGCGCACACGAACACACGCACGCACACACGCACGCACACACACACACACACACACACACACACACACACACACACACACACACACACACACACACACACACACACACACACACACACACACACACACACAATAATAATGTCATTTTAAGATTTAATCAGGTTCCAGAATAGGTGTGTTTCTGCAACAGCCTGCCTCCTCCTATCTGCGTCACGTAGGGAACATGGGTGACCACGGACTATTGCAAATTTAAGATTAAAGTAGAGCGTATAAAAGCATAGAATTGATAATGATGACTTTTATAGTGCATGGTTCTATCAACGTGAACGCCCAGTGGGCTGAAGAGAAGGTCATAATGATTAAAATAAAGAAAAAGAAGACAATGGTGCAAATTCATTCAGAAAACATGTGGGTTTGCGGACGTCCGCGGAACGCCGCCAACCAAGCTGCTTCCCTGATTGTTTGTGGTAGGCCATTCCAGAGCTTGGGGGCAGAGTTGGAAAAGACTTTTTTAGTAGCACTTGGAATCCGTAGACACGGCTGCGATGTTGAGCGAATGGGTTGTGCAGGAACATCGGCAATTCATTACCTGTTATATCTGTGTACTACTATTCTTTCTCCCTCCCAACAGCGGATTATGAATGGTTGGTGGCTGATGGACCAGCTGGCCAGGCCTGTGGTGTTGTAGGTTTGTTTCTGTGCTTATAACTATAGTAGTGTTGGCCCCTTGTGTGAATTTTCATCTCTGTCTAGACTGCCCCCATGGAGCCAGCTTCTCGCGCCGGGGTGTTTAAACTAAGCTGCTCCACCCCTTTCACTCTTTTCTTACGTCTAGTTTCTGTCTACCGGTCCTTTCAACTATATTTTATTCCAAAAACTCTCTCCACGATACCTCTGTTTTCAGCTCCCTTCTTAGACCTTATTTCTACATAAACGACCATTCTCCTGTATTTGTATGTACCACAGCTCTTCTTTATATAATACTTCTCGCTCTCTGCGGTCGCCTTCACACGCAGCGTGTTTGCCGTGCGCTGCATCCCGTGTCGGTGGAGGATGGGATCCTGGTGGCTGAGCTCCCCGTGGGGTCCAACACGCTTCTTCGGCCCAGACTTGTCCTAGACGGGTGGTTGGGTTGGCCCGACCCAATCAATCGGCTGGTCGTACTTTGCCCTAGTTTCAATTAGAAGGCAGCGGCTCAGGGTCAATCAAATATTTTTGTTTGTTTATCACCTGAGTATATTGCGTTTTGAGCCCTGGTGCACTCTTGTTGGAATGCGCCTTGCGTACATCCTCTTGTTGGACTCGGTGGTGGGTGGGGACAAAACGTAATGAATCATTTATAAACATAGCATGGCTTCAAAGCACAAATCCATCAAAAGAGGACGGGATGAAGACTCTGATACTGACGCAGATAACGAAATGTTCATAAACAACGAAAACAAATTGCCTATATTTCTTCCAGTCGAATCGACAAATGAAGATCTTCCTTTGCAGAAGTTGTCTCCTTTTGCAATCCAGAAAGGTTTTCAGGCTATTGCCGGAACCCTGAAAAGCATCAAGAGGCTGAGAGGCGGTTCCTTCTTGGTGGAGTGCGGTAAGAGGGCCCAGGCCCAAAACCCGCTCCGGACAAACCGCTTTGTCGACAGACCAGTCAGGGTCTCAGTTCACAAGACCCTGAACTCCTCTCGGGAGTAATCAGATGTCGGGACCTCGCTGACATGTCGGAGGTTGAGATCCGGGATGAACTGAAGGATCAGGGTGTGGTTGGGGTTAACTGAGTGACACTGAAAAAGGAGGGGAAGGTGATCCCCACCAACACTCTCTTCTTGACGTTCGGTTCTCCAGAACTCCCGAAAGAGATTACGGACGGCTATCTAAAGGTGAAGGTGGCCTTGTTTGTTCCCAGCTCGGTGCGTTGCTTCAACTGCAACAAGTTTGGCCACACGAGCCAACGTTGTAAGATTGCTGCGAAGTGTCCGGGTTGCGGAAAAGATAATCATGAAGGTCGGCGTGAGGGACCCAAGCTATGCTCTAATTGCAATGGTCCCCACGCTTCATCGGCTAAAGTTTGCCCGGTCTGACAGAAGGAGGAGATTCAACGAGTCCGCTTTGAGAAACGCATATCCTTTCCGGAAGCACTCTGTAGTAACAGAAGCTAAATTTCTTGTTGTAATATTTGATCGAACCGTATCCTACACCAGTGATTGTAAAATATGTCAAAACATACTGCCTCAAAGAAAGCTCTGGATATTTTAAAAGTCGTAGGCCACATCGAAAAACTACTGTGTCTCTATCGAGCCCTTGTAAGATTCAAGTTAGATTATGGGTGCCTTCTATATGGGGCAGCTTCAACCATTCTAAAGAAACTGGACATCATCCATCACCATGGGTTATGAATTGCTCTTGGAGATTTTCGTACTTCCCCAGTACTTCCCCTCTTGGCCTCTATGCGAAAGCAAAAGAAATGTCTTTAAAACAACAGACGAAAGAAAATGTCCATGAACTAGGTGTTAAAACTAAAAACTTGTCCTGAGAATCCAGGTTACAGCTGCGTTTTCGAACCACCAAACTCAAAACTCTTCGAAAAATACAACCTGACTCCACCTCTTGGCCTCCGAATTCTACCACTGTTTGTGGATTCTAAGATTGACCTGCATGTGGTTGATGACACCACAGTGACAGATACCCCTCCTTGGAGTCTATCTGAACCTCAGATCTGTCTGTCTGTGACAAAATATAAAAAAGATTCTACAAACCCTGAAGTATATAGATAAGCCTTTTTAGAAATAACATCCAGACATCCAAAATATATGTAGATATATACCGAGGGCTCAAAGGTAGACGAGAAGGTTGCTGCTGCAGCAGTGTCAGCTGTTGCTCCAAATAGCCCCTTCTCTTGTCGACTGCGAGACCATTGTTGTATTTACACAGCAGAACTGCAGGCAATTCTGTTTGCTCTTAAACAAATATACCAGTCAAAAGAAAAGAAATTCATGATTTTCTCAGACTCTCTCTCTCTCTGCTCTGCAAGCGCTTAAAAACTTTAAAACTGACCATCCTCTGCTAATGCAAATACAGGAACTTTTACACAAAATTAATGCAGACAAAAAGGAAACTATTTTTTATGTGGGTTCCTGGACATATAGGTATTCGAGGAAACGAGGCAGCTGATAGAGCTGCAAAAGAGGCTTTTAACACTGAACCGACGGCTGGTCTCGTACCCTTTTCCGACCTGAAACCATTAACTTCCAAATATGTCTGTGAGGTTTGGCAGAGGGAGTAGGATGAAGCTGTTTGGCATCAAATAAGTTTTATGAAATTTTACCAAAACTTTCAGACAAACTGTTATCTTTTTGTAACACAAGGAAAGGAAACACTGCTTTAAACAGATTACATATTGGTCACTCTTATTTGACGCATTCCTTTATTTTGAGAAAAGAAGAGGATCCTGTTAGTGTTGCGTGTAATACTGTACTTACAGTTAAACATATATTGATTGAATGTGCAGACTTGTTGGAAGTCAGGAAAAAATATTTCGAACAGACGTCTTTGTATTCACTCTATCGGAATGTGAGTCCTGAAATCATTTTTGACTTCTTGCGTGAGTTTGGTGTGTTTTATAAAATATGAAGCGTGTTACTTTAATGGTTGTGTCAAGTATTTTTAAAGAGTTGTTCAAATATTTACGTAGAACGTTGTACATTTCCCTTTATAAATGTATTTTACAGAATATGGGGCATGAAAAGGTAATGTTTGTGTGAAATATTTTTAAAGAGTTGTACAAAACATTTACATAGAACTTTTACATAGAACGTTTTACAATTTCTTTTATAAAATAAAATCAGGAGATAAACATAAATTTGTTGTTAGCCCTGATATAACCCTTTGTGGTTGACTGGGCTCAAAGCACCAACTAACTAACTGTCTAGACTGACACTGTACATCTGACTGATGTCGTTTGTTTGTCGTGAGGTGATCCTGTAGTAGACGGGACGTTAACTTCCAATCACTTATGAACGGTTATACTTACAACAACGACTGACAGTAACGCCGGCTGTTGACGAAGCCCCTTACTCTGAAGACCAAGTACAGATGTACCCTGTTCTCTCTGTGGTCAGACCCCCCCACCTCCCCCCCTGTGATCACGGGATATGGCGGGGAACCGCTGTACCAGGGGGCCACCAGAGACATCACCTGTACCGTCACTGGGGGCAACCCTCCCGTGGCCGCTGTCACCTTCACCTGTGGGGGTCAAAGTCAGAAGGTCAGCGGGACCAGCAGGACCATCACGGTGACAGCTAATAGCAGTAACCATGGCAGCACGTGCACGTGCAGGGCGAGGTGGAAAACCTATAATCCTGGATGGTACACACAAACTGCTGACGTCACACTCACCGTGTTCTGTGAGTATGTTTGTATTACTATATTAATAAGCTGCGCAGTACAAATTGTATGAAGGAACGAAAATAAGGGTCTGTAATACGCCGACGAGTGTAACTCGACTGAGAACAATACTCTGCGTTTGCTAACGTTATGTTTACAGTCTTCTGTTGTCAGTAAAACACCAAGTTACTACTATTACTACTACTACTACTACTACTACTACTACTACTACTACTACTACTACTACTAGTTTTACTAAAACTACGGTCACATCATTGCTAGTCCGACTACCGCGGGAAGCTATGGTGAATCAGCTGCGGCAGAAACACGAGGAAAGGTAGACAGCAAGTCGATGATTGGTGTGTGGTAATGGTAAAACAGAAATAAAGAAATGAACAGGAGAGAGAGGGAGAGAGAGAGAGAGAGAG
>OY757557.1:14984300-14996800 GCA_963584105.1 Alviniconcha strummeri | reverse complement strand
TTGGTCACAACTTGTCCCTAATATGTCAAATGACATCTGAGGACATGAAGCATCAACTCATCATCAGTCCAATCATGTTTTGTATTGGAAACTTTTTACTCCGAATTTTCGCCCTATGGGGCGTTGTCAAAGCCTGCCCAGTCGGCTTAGTTTTGTAGGAATCAGTCAAGCCGACCGGGCATGCCTTGACAAAGCCCCCAAGGGCAAAAATTCGGAGTAAAAGGTTTCCGATGCAAAACATGCTTGGACTTTGTTATACTCTCTCTCTCTACATAATAATAATAATAATAATAAAGAGGATTTCTAGAGCGCCCATCTACCACACTAGGTGGCAGCACAGGTCGCTTTACAATAACACTAACCACACACACACACACACACACACACACACACACACACACACACACACACACACACACACATGCATGCACGCACGCACACACACACACACACACACACACACACACACACACACACACACACACACACACACACACACACACACACACACACACATAGTGTCGGACGAGGGGATGGGCAGGGTTGTGAAAAACAGTTTAGAAATAATTATTAAACAGGTGCGTCTTGAGGGCGGCTTTGAAAGAGGAGGTAGAATCAGAGTGGCGGAGTGTTTGAGGCAAATGACACCATGGTCAGTCCTTCCTGCACGGTGCGGTGCGGAGGAGTCACCGAGAGCCTTTTTTCTTTCTTTTTTTTCTTTTAATCTATCTATCTATCTATCTATCTATCTATCTATCTATCTATCTATCTATCTATCTATCTATCTATCTATCTATCTACAAACGCTCAGCGATCATAATGTGTTTCTATGCTACGCGTCTGTTGCCAAAATGATGGTATATTTTCTTCAAATATGAAATCATTTTTGTTGTTGTCATTTTGGTCTTTGTTTTGTTGGCTCTGATGTTTTGACAATAATTTGCCTTCTTGCCATCGTAGGTGTCTGTGTGATTGTCATTTTGTATATAGGTAACACTCAAATAAGCATACTGCTTTTGTGTTTCCTGTACTTGTTTGTTGAGCTTGTGATTACGATGAGTAAAAAAAATTTTTTTTTGTTTAAACCAAATATAAAATTATTAAATAATTATTGTGTTTTAATATCATGAACGAAATATAATTTCTTATTCCCGAAGTGTGTTTTGCTTCAGACGTGGCTGAGATCACCGTATTCATCGCCAACAACCACACCAAAAACCTGACCGTCAACGCGACAGACCCGGTCACCCTCCAGTGCACAGCTGTGGGAAGACCCACAGCAGCCATGCGTATCGTGAAGAACGGAAAACGGGTAGCCTACAGACCCAGAGGTCAGGTCAGTCCGGAAGACACGGCGACCTTGGTGCACAGGGTGTCACGTGCTGAGTGCAGTGAGGCAGGACGGTACGGGTGTCAACTTCTGGACAACGACAGCCCGGCTGGACACGAGGAGTACGTCACCCTTCTGGTCAACTGTGAGCCCACTTCTGCTTCGGTTTTGTTATTGGTTGACAGGATTTTAGTATCCATTTGCTAACTAATGTGTTTGATTTTTTGACACTGTTTGGTCGTGCTTCTACACTCACTGTCCTCTCACTTACTATGTCTGGCAGAGGTAGGCCTTTTTGCAATGATCACGATTGATTATTGATAACGAAGAGATGTGGCGACATGAACAATGCAGGCGATCTGTGTTGACATTTTGGTTAATTGTGAGTCCGTGTGCACTTTACGTTTGAGTTTTGTCACTGTTTGGTCGGTGTCGGTAGCCAATTAAATAGTACGTCTGGTGGTGTCTCTAACCACACTGCGTCCGAAATGTAATCAAACAGAACCGGAATACGGCAGCGCCCTTCACTGACTCACGTATGTGAACTCATGTCATTCCTATTAGCGCTGGATTGATACATTGAGTGGTTGATGGGGCATGTGTTACATGTGTGCATACGTGTGCACATACATACACATGCAAACACGAAGGCACTGATCAAATATTAAACCTGCTGTGATCATGTCGTTAACTCCATGACACGTTCACCAGGCGGACCGCGGGCGTCAGGACCTGCCCCTCCCTCCGTCAACTACGAGGGTCGCCCCGTGCACCTGTCGCTGCACCTGCTGGCCTTCCCGCTGCCCCACACCTTTCGCTTCTACTTCCACGGTCCTGCAAACAACGTGTCGGAGGCAGTGACCCGTGACCAGCTGCGCATCGACTGCTGGAACACCTTCGCTGTCTACGCCGTCACCTGCGACATCACCGTTGACAAAGTCGATGCCGCGGAGGTTGGCTACTACTCCGTGCAAATACAGAACGACTTTGGCCTTGAAACCGTCGACTTCGAGATTTCCTATTACGGTAAGAAGGAGAGAGTAAGTAAGTAAGTAAGTTGGTGTTTTACGCCCGGTCAACCGGAACAGTTATATCAGGGTGGTAAGGAGAGAATTTTTTTTTAGAAAAAATAAGAAGAACAAACAAAACGGAAAGAAAACAAAAGAACAAGAACAACAAAATACGTGTAACATTAATTTGATGCTTCTGTCTTCTTTTTTGTTTACGTAAGCAAAAATGTCAGTGCATGTACTGAGTAGTAAGCCAGGCTGAATGTTCGTCCACCCACCCGTGGCAAAGACTAGGGCGCTGCGATGTGTCGACGCAACCAGTGTGGTTTGTTTGAAACATTGCACATAGAACTTGGGGGAGGCCTGGGGCCCCATGAATGACTTCTTTATTTTCATTCCAAGACATAAATAAAGGAAACTTCAAAATTGCTGAAACAGACTTCAACAAAAACGTCAATCGTTTGGTTATAACAGGTTATGAACGATAAAAAATCGCGTTCGTTGAGCTATTTTGTCAAGATTAACATTTGATTAACCGCACCAAGGGTGTTCTGGACAGGCACTTTGGGTCATGTAAGATTTAGGTGAAAATATACTGTCGGCGGCATTGAACCACAAATACAAATAGACTGATTTCTCTCTCTAAAACACTTTCTTGCGGGTAATAATCAGAAAGAAAACCAAACAAAATTAACGCAAAAATCCCAAATTAACAAGATTCCTGAGTTCTTAGTCTGACTGTCCACTGGGAAATCTTCAAGTAGCGGGCCACAGTCAAGAGATGCATACTGGACGCCAGGAAGCTTCACAACGGCAGCAAGATAGACATCTGCACTACTACTAAGCAGCTTTTTTTCTGTGTCTGACAAACTGCTCGGCAAAGCAAAGACTACCTCTCTGCCATCGAACTATCCCACTGCAGACCTGCCACAGCATTTTTGTGACTTTTTCGTGACCAAGATTAAGCAGATCCGTGAAGACCCTGACTCTTGTCCCCATGACCCACCGTCCGTTTTTAAGTTCGACGTGCCTCACTTGTCCATGTTTGAACCTGGCGTCCCGTATGCATCTCTTCACCTGGGTATCAGCGCAGTCATCGTAATGAAAGTTAATGTCGCCAAGCAGTACTAGTTCACTGTGGGAACCTGCAAACTGTGTGAGAAACTCGGGGAACTCTTGGAGAAACAACTGATTGGAGGGTTTGTTCTTCCTGCTGGGGGGGGGGGGGGGGGGGGGTTGGGGGCGCTGTACAGGCACACGACCGATACGGACAAGTCCCTGTCGGAGATATGAAGCTCGACGGCCTCGAAAGACTGAAAGGACAGTGGTTTGAAAGATGTACTGTCACAGAAAGCGTTCCGAACAATGGAGGCAATACCTCCGCCCCTCGAACCTGTTCGAGGGAACGATCGCAGCATATAACCTCGAGGCGTCATTTCAGCAATACAGGCTTCGTCGCCCTGTGCATATAACCATGTCTCTGTCATTAACAGAATGTCAATGCCGTCATCGAAGATCATTTCGTGAATGTCACTGGCTTTCTGGCGACAGGACTGAGAATTAAAGTACAGTATCTTTATGATCTTCGATTGCGTGGGGGGTGATGAGGTGGCAGTAGAAGCTTGGACACTGACAGGAATCAGGTTGGCAAACCTGACCCCCCTCGAACTGTAGGAAGTCCGAGAGCGGGGTGGCACGTCAGCGGCGACGTCAGACACAGGTGCAGGGTGTCTGGAGTCCACCGACCTCGTTCTTGGCGATCGACGGACGTCATTGCTTGTTGTAGATGTACACTTGTGTACCTGCACATAGATGTACCCATTCATGACCCTACCTGTTCATGTTCATACTGTCATTCCGATTAACCGTTTAGATCTACCCGTCAACGTTTCTACTGCTCTACATGTACACAGATGCACCTGTTCATCAGTATACCTGTTCAATTTATTTCTTTATTTTTGGCATAACATGCATAGTTACCTTTCAGCTCATCTGCTGGGGTATGTATACATAGATCTTCATGCTTCTCCTTTGCCTAAGAACAAAGACCTACCTTTCACCACAACTACTTGTGTACCTTCCCTTAAATGTACCCGATCATGACCCTGCCTGTTCATTTTCATACTTTAGCATACTTTTTTCAGAAAGCAAATTTCTCAACATAGAGACAATAAAGTTGTATTGTATTGTATTTAAATATTCTATATGATTAACCGCTAAGATCTACCCGTCAACGTTTCTACTGCTCTACCTGTCCACAGATATATCCGTTTATGAGTATACCTGTTCAGTATTTCTCCCTTTTCGGCATAACGTACACAGTTACATTTCCGCTCATTCGCCAGAGTACGTACACACAGATCCAACCGGAAATAAATTTACCTGTTGATCTTCATACTTTTCCTTTGTCTAACAACAAGGACTTACCTGTCACCACAAATACTTGTGTACCTGCTCATAGATGTATCCTTTCATGACCCTACCTGTTCGTTTTCATACTTTATTTCAGATTAAACGCTAAGATCTACCCGTCAACGTTTCTACTGCGCTGCATGACTCTGTTTATCTGTTAACCTTCATGATTCTCTTGTGTCTAACCACAAATACCTACCTGTTACCACATGTACTCGTGTACCTACCCATATATATATACCCATTCATGAGCTACCTGTTCATTTTCATACTTCAGATAAACCGCTAACATCTACCCGTCAGCGTCTCTACTGTGCTGCATGACTGTATTTATCGTCATGTTTCTCATCCGTCTAACCAGAAAGACCTACCTGTCATCACAATTACCTGTGTACCGTTCATGAAAGACCTACCTGTCATCACAATTACCTGTGTACCGTTCATGACCCTACCTGTTCATTTTTTTAATTCTGATTAACCGCCAAGATCTACCCGTCATCGTTTCTACTGCGCCGAAACCCCAAGTTTACCAGTTTATCTTCATGCTCTCTTTTGTCAAACCACAAAGACCTGTCACCACAACTACTTGTGTACCTACCTATGGATGTACCGTTCATGTCCCTACCTGTTCATTTTCATACTTACAATCACATTAACTGCTAAGATCTACCCGTCAACGTTTCTACTGTGCCGCATGTCCACATTTGTACCCGCTCATCAGTATACCTGTTCAGTTTATTTCTTCTTTTTCGGCATAACCTGCACAATGACCTTTCAACTCATCTACTGGGGTACATACACACAGATCTACCATTAAGTAAATCTACCTGTTTAATTTCATGCTTCTCTTTCGTCTAACCACAAAGACCTACCTGTCACCACAACTATTTCTATACCTGCCCATAGATGTACCCGTTCATAACTCTACCCGTTAATTATACTTTTATTCCGATTAACTGCTGAGATCTACCCGTCAACATTACTACTGCTCTACATGTCCACCTGTTCATCACTATACCTGTTCTGTCTATTTGTTCCTTTTCGGCATAGCATCCACAATTACCTTTCAACTCATCTACTGGGGTAAGTACACACAGATCTACCCGAAAATAAAGTTACCTGTTTATCTTCATGCTTCTCTTTTGTCTAACCACAAAGACTTACCTGTCACCACAACTACTTGTGCACATGCCCATAGATGTACCCATTCATTACCCTACCTGTTCATTTTGATTATTTCATTCCGACAAACCATTTGTACTTACCTGTCCTCTCACCTGTTGCGTAAATATTCGCAGATTTGCCTTTTCATCAATCAACCGGTTCAATTTGTGTGCGTTTTTCACCTGGCTTTAAATGCACACTTATTTGTCAACTCGTCTGCTGGTCTGCGTACCGACAGACCCATCCGAAAATGATGGTACCTGTTAATTTTGATGCTTCTGGCTATGACCACGAAGACCTACCTGCCGATTCAACTATTTACATGTCCATAGATGCACCCGTTCAAAAACTCTCCCCGTTCAGTGTTATGCATCCATTCTGATTTACCTTCGCGATCTACCCGTCCACACAACTACGGCTCTACATATATACAGATCTACCCGGAAATAAATCTACCTCTTTATCATGATGCTTTGCTTTCGGCTAACCACGAAGACCTACCTGTAGACTAAACTACTTCTTTACATGGCCATAGGTGCGCCCGCTGTTCAACTTACCCGTTCATTTTGATACTTCAATTTTGACTAACCGCTAATATTTACCTGCCCACTCAACTCTTGCTCTACATATCCACGGATCTATGCAATTTTTAACCCACCTGTTCAGTACATTATTTTCCTTCCGGCTTAACATGCACACTTATCGTTCAACTCATCTACTGGTCCACGTACCCACAGACCCACCCGAAAATAAATCTACCCTGACCCACCCGAAAATAAATCTACCCAGACCCACCCGAAAATAAATCTACCTATTCATCTTGGTGCTATTTCCTTCCGGCTAACCACGAAGGTAATTGTTGTTTTTGACGCCCAGTCAATGAGGACGGTTATATCAAGGTCAATGACCAGGAAGACTCAGCTACCTGGCTCACAGATGTACCTGTTTATCAACCTACCCGTTCATTTTGATGCTTTCATTCCAGATAACCGCATGCCGCAAAGATCTAACTATCCACTCACCTAATGTTTTACATATAATATACCTTAGTATGTCCATGCCCCCGTGGAGCCGGCTTCTCGCTCCGGGAGTGTTTAAATCACGCTGCTCTACCCCGTTCACTCTTTTCTTACGCCTAGTTTCTTTCTACCGGTCCTTTCAACTATATTTCATTCCAAAAAATATCCACGATACCTCCGTTTTCCGCTCCCTTCTTACAGCTTATTTCTACCTAACCGGCCATTCTCCTGTATTTATCTACAACACAACTCTTCTTTATATAATTCTTCTTGCTCTCTGCGGTCACCTTCAGACCCAGCGGTGCATCCCGTGTCGGTGAAGGATGGGATCCTGGTGGCTGAGGTCCCACATGGGATCCAACGCACTTCTTCGGCCCGGACTTCTCCTAGACGGGTGGTTGGGTTGGCCCGACCCAATCAATCGGCTGGTCGTGCTTTGCCCTAATTTCGATTAGAAGGTAGCGGCTTAGGGTCAATCAGGGGATAGAAGTAAACTTTGTTTTGTTTTTATCACCTGAGTATATTGCGTTTTGAGCCCTGGTGCGCACTTGCTGGATTGTCCGCTTGTGTGCATCCCCTTGTTCGACTCGGTGGCGGGTGGGGACAAAACGTAACTAAACATAACATACAATGGCAACAAAACACCAGTCGTATGGAAAAAAACACCAAAAAAACCCCCAAAAACACACACACACACACACACACACACACACACACACACACACACACACACACACACACACACACACACAAGAGTACGCGATGACGATTCAGACACGGATTCAGACAATGAGATGCTCAAAAGTGAAACAAACTGGCCCAGATTTTTGGTAGTTGAGTCGGCGAGTGAAGATCTCCCTCTGCAAAAGGTATCCCCTTCTGCAGTTCAGAAGGGGTTTCAAGCCATTGCCGGAACCCTGAAGAACATTAAAAGACTGAGAGATGGCTCCTTCTTAGTGGAGTGAGGCAAAAGGGTCCAGACCCAAAACCTACTCCGAACAAACAGTTTTATTGACAGACCAGTCAAGGTCTCAATTCACAAGACCCTGAACTCCTCTCGGGGAGTAATCAGATGTCGGGACCTCGCTGACATGTCGGAGGTTGAGATCCGGGATGAACTGAAAGATCAGGGTGTGGTTGGGGTGAACCGAGTGACACTGAAAGAGAGGAAAGTGATCCCCACCAACACTC
Source organism: Alviniconcha strummeri (assembly GCA_963584105.1). Taxonomy (NCBI): domain Eukaryota; kingdom Metazoa; phylum Mollusca; class Gastropoda; family Provannidae; genus Alviniconcha; species Alviniconcha strummeri. Next base: position 14,988,674 of record OY757557.1, on the reverse strand, counting down.
TTTTCTTAACGTTCGGTTCCCCGGAACTCCCGAAAGAGATCACGTTCGGCTATCTAAAGGTGAAGGTGGCCTTGTTTGTTCCCAACCCTATGCGTTGCTTCAACTGCAACAGGTTTGGCCACATGAGCCAACGTTGCAAGGTTGCTGCGAAGTGTCCGGGTTGTGGAAAAGATAAGCATGAAGGTCAATGTGAGGGACCCAAGCTGTGCTCTAATTGCAATGGTCCCCACGCTTCATCGGCTAAAGATTTCCCGGTCTGGCAGAAGGAGAAGGAGATTCAACGTGTCCGCGTTGAGAATCGCATATCCTTTCCGGAAGCCAGACAGTTGGTTGAAGCCAAGATGCCGACTGTGATCACTGGAGGTAAGACCTACGCCGCTGCCGCTTCCACCAGAAGAGAATCCAAATCTGTTCAGATCGTCCATTCAGGACGACTGAAGCTAAAGTGCGTTCTTCTGGCGGATCCGGATCGGTATCGACCGGAACTCAAGCTTCCTCCGGGAAGTCGAGGACGGTATCGGCCGACGCCCGGGTTCCGTGCGAGTCCGCTAAGTGTTCTTCGGAGACGGATAGAGGTTCAGCCCTATCCCCCAAAACGGCCTCTAGAGGTTCCGCCAATCCCCAAAAAATGGCACCTAAGGGTTCTCTGGCTCCCTCCAAAACCGCAAATAAGGGTTCAGCAGGTCCCTTAAAAACCGGAAAAATGGGTTTTTAGGTAGGTAGTCCAATAGCTTTGTGGTTTCGGATCCAATCATTTGGAAAGACGAAGAATTTATTTGATGATTTTCATCGACAAGAAAGGTAGATCAGTTATCATTCATATGTGTGGATAAGGTAGGTGCTCATACATAGCCATGGTGGTAGAATAAAACACATTAATTACTCTGTAGTTATGCGGGCAGGCCTCTGAGTCATCAATGTTTACTACGTTCAATTTTGCTTTAGATCTAGCCATTAGATCAAGACATTTTCTTCTGTAGGTTATTACAGACTCGACTAAATGAAGTAGACTCGATGTGCTCACTTGACAATGACAAATATTTATATTCTGCCAATGTAGGCGCAGGTACGTTTACGATATTATTTCTGATGCAGCTGTGACCAGCAATAAACTGAATCAACAAATGAAACAGGCTGCATAGACAACAGCACTATCCATTTAGCCACGAAGATTGATCTCTACACTTACCTCCTAGTCCAAAGATACTATTACCTTAGTGGAAATGAATGTGGACAGATGAGAAGATTCCACAGGTGTATTAATCATCTAAACTATTTATGGGTAGGGAGAGGCATAACTGTGCCGACATGTTTGCAGTGAGCCGTGAAAAATAGGAAGAAAATGCTTGTGTGGATAAACGGGTAGTTTTGTGACTATCACCTGAGTGTACAGGCATGCGGCTAGCTCGTTGTATATTTTTCACACATTAACTGACGGGAAGGTCTGTGGTTTAGGAGACAATAGCCTGACTGGGCATGTATGTGGTGCACAGTTGTATTTAATGAAGGGGCAACTTTGTCGGTCTGGAAACCATACAGGTAGACGCGTCGAAAGACTGTTACATGTCATTGAACGATTTGGTTCCTGAGCAGGTGCGATATGGCCATCAGAGCAGGTGCGCCACTGCCAATCAAAGGGGTTTGTAGGTAGGTAGTCAAATAGCTTTGTGGATTCCTATCCAATCATTTGGAAAGACGAAGAATTTATTTTATTTTTATTTTATTTTATTTTTTATCGACAAGAAAGGTAGATCAGTTATCATTCATATGTGTGGATAAGGTCGGCTAAATGAAGTAGACTCGATTTGCTGTCTTGACAATGAGAAACATTTATATTATGCCAATGTAGGCGCAGGTACGTTTACGATATTATTTCCGATGCAGCTGTGACCAGCAGTAAACTGAATCAATAAATCAAACAGTCTGCATAGACAACAGCACTATCACAAAAAAAATTAGATCAACTGAATAATATTGGTTAGTAGATTCGGTGTACCAGTTCCAAGTTGCATAAGTTTGAAACTTTGGGTTCAGACGGTCGCAGAACTCGGTCTACTGGGATGAAACCGAACGGTTAATAAATCAACGTGGATGTGCAGTGAATAGATTAACTTTCCATCATTCATCTGTTGTAAAATAATATATATATTTTTTTTTTAATGTGCTGCTGTTATTTAATGCCAGCTGTTTCCTGGCGTATGCGACGACGAAATTCGAGGCAGAAATGTCCTACATTGATCCAAAACTTCCACGTCTTTTACGACTATGCAACACGGAAAGGTATGGTCAAACCGCACGTAAATAAATCAGTCCAGTGCATGAAACTGATAGGAAATCAATTTCTCTTTCATATGGTATGGTCAGTTTTTACTTTGGTGTTGTATATATTCACCAGTTAGACAATTCATGACGGTACCCGCTGTTGAGAACTTTGCAACTTCCCAAAACTGGCTGTTTGTCGGAGACGTTTGCAACACGGTCTGGTGTGGTCAGATTAAAGACAGAATAATCTGAACCAGATAGGAAACATATAGACGAATCTTTCATCTTTCTGGTGGTACCATTCGATAAATTTTCAGTGGCCTAGTTATTTAGCAGTAATTCAGTTTCTGAAGCAAGTGACGACAAAACGTTGCAGAAGTATGCAACTTTTGGAGTGGAGTTTGAAATTTCATGACGCCGTCACGCCGGTTTCTATCACAGTGCAGTGTGTTTAAAATAAAAGCACAGTTAATTAACACACACAGATATGTAACTGAGAGGAAATTTTCTCATCTTTTACATGGTACTATTCTCTTTACATTCCACTTCATAGTTATTAAGCGGTAGGCCCTGAAACAACGACACCATCCAAAAAGTTGTTTTTAACTTTTCGATTTTGGATGTTTATTTAAACACACACGGTTTCGTGTGGTCAAAGTGAACGTGACATAATTTTTAGAATGTAAATGACAGATAGAACAATATTTCTTCTTTTACGTGGTACTACTCTTGACATTTTTCGTGCTCTTTTTTTTTTTTTTACAATAAGCAAGTTTCTGACACAATTGGCTTCAAAATGTTACATAAGTATGCAACTTTTCGGCTCGATTCTCAATCTTTTTGACGCTGTCGCAGAAGTTTGAAACACGTCGTGGTGTTGTCAAACTAAACCAAACGTAATGACATGAGGGTACGGGTTCGATAGAAAAATCTTTCATCTATTACATGGTGTGGTTGTTTTTAACATACGTGCTGTGGATTTTTAACGGTAACGTCGTTTCTGACCTAAGGGTAGGCGACGCGTAGTAATACATTTTGGGGAAAAGTAGCAAACTTCTGCGATCGTGGGAACCCACCATAAACCTCATCCCCACCCTCCGTTTTGTTGTTGCTTGTATGTTTGTTAGTTTTTCGTAAATTGTACTCGGCACAAATGTTTTTGCTGAGATTCCTGTGCATTAATGTTTTAATTAAAAATTGTATTGGGATGTTTGGTTTGTGTGGTACTGGTAGCGTTGTTCTTAAGGGCTATTTGTCTTGTTCTTTTCTTCAGAAACGACAGCAAGTTCTGCCCAAGGGGGTGAACCCATCGATGGTGCTGTTATTGGAGGCGTTGTCGCTGCTGTTCTTGCTGTCGGCGTTGTGATCGCTGGTGTCATTGTTTTTATCAAAAGGAGAGAAATGGGTATTTACATATGATAAGTCAGCTGAGAGAGAGAGAGAAAGAGGGGGGGAGGGAGGGAGGGACAGAGAGAGAGAGACAGACAGACAGACAGACAGAGAGAGACAGAGAGAGAGAGAGAGTTAATTAATTATTGGAATTAAACTTTGCATCACCCGCACAGTATCGCCATAGGACGAATCACACATTTAGAATTCTTTCGTAATAGTTCCAAATACAAATCACCAAATCACAAGTAAGAAGCCTGCTCGCAGTTCCGGACTCGGAGCAGTCAACAGCAAGTTCATCTAAGCTAAAACACTATTTGAGCCATTGCTAAAAAGTGCTCCCAAAATTTAATGATCTAATTGAACTAAGAGCTACCTTTAAAAAAAACTGATTCTGAAACAAGAATAATTGCTAGCTTTCCAAAACAATATCTAAACACGCCAAAAGCTTATAAAGAATGCTGTCTATTACGACAAAACACAACATACAAATTTTCGGGGTAGGCCCCTCTTTCAAACTACAAAATAACACTTAGACAACAGTTATATGGTGAAAAATTGCCAACATTCTTCCAAACAGAGACACCAAAACAACGGAATCAACCAGTTGAACCTACAACAGACAAGTGTCTTACATTGCATTTTTCACCGTTTAACTGTTATTTAAGTGTTGTTTTGTAACTTGAAAAAGAGTCCTATCCCAAAAATCCGCATGCTGTGTTT
>OY757557.1:14954300-14974300 GCA_963584105.1 Alviniconcha strummeri | reverse complement strand
GAGCAAAGAACTGTGAAAATCTTGTCTTGGTGACGTGATTGTCACTGGTATTGGCCCCAGTTGCTGAAGTTGCCCAGAGTTACGGACCTTCTATGGCCCTGCGGTCTCCTGCCGATGATATGAAAATTATTATACGTATAGCTCTGCGTGTTTTGTTCTTCTGTGCAAAGTCTGCATTGTTATAAGCGATGCATTTTGGATTGTCATGTAACACTTTATGCATGTCACTTGAAAGCGTGACTTCATGTGGAAAAAAGAGAGAAAATTAATCATCTTTGATTTACAAGAATAACCTACTGTGCCAGACACGGAAATATTTATGATTGTCGTGTTATCAGTCGAGTCATAGGAAAACATCGACCAGTTATTATTGTGTTTGTTTTTACAGAGGAAAAGGTGCCACTCCAGATGCAGCAGGCGAAACCTGAAGGTAGCTAACCCGGTATTCAGACGATTCATATCACAATAAACACGTGCTCATGCAGGAAGTGAATGATATTTTAAGTGAACGCGCGCGTGTGCATTTATAATGGTGTGTATGAACCCACTCACGACAGTTAGAGAACGCGCCTGCGCCACTTTGTGTGTGTGTGTGTGTGTGTGTGTGTGTGTGTGTGTGTGTGTGTGTGTGTGTGTGTGTGTGTGTGTGTGTGTTGTACACAAGGCGTTTCCGATCTTTAGAATACATCGAACACTGATCTGCCTTGTTTAATGCTATCAACGCGCCCAAGAAGACATCGTGAATTGAAATAAAGCGACCTAATGGTGTTTTCATTTGTGACCCCAATAAAGAAAATGCAGTTTATATAGTGACCGGCTGTCTGACCGGCTGGCCGATGTGGCAAAACTTTCAGCATTATTTTCTTGAATACCACATATTATTTGATAAATTTCCGTCTTTGCACACAGGTAGCACATTCATATCAATTTCAGTGACTAAATTTTAAAGTCACACTGTAACATATTTGAAACGGAAACTTGCATTTCAGCAACTTCGTACTCGATTAATTTAGCCTATGCGTTCTACGATTATTTCGTTTGTATTTCGTATGTTTTGTGCGCTTGTATACTATTGATTTGTTTAATTATGAGTATTTGTGCAATGTATGTTTTTCTTTAAGTTGTAAAGCGCTTTGATTTTCTGAAAGCGCTCTATAAGTAGAGATACCGGCAGCCAAAAATTGTGATGAAATGTGCTAAGAATGCAGTTTGCTGCAGTTACTAGAACATAACAAAATATGAAGAATTATTTTTTTTTAAACGAAGAAAGAAAAAAACGAAAAAAAAGAAAAAGTTCTACAAATTATGTCTATTTTTCTTTGTATAATTTGTTACGGTTTTGCAGTCGTTATGATGGACAATGTTTGGCAGTCTGTAACACAACTATTTGGACACATTATGTCTCCTAAATCACTCAACATGGCATACTGTATTATATGGATTGAACCAATCTTTCTTTATTTTTAGGGCTGTTATACCCTTCATATGGCCTTGGCATCTCTTCAAAAATAACAAACTGTTGTTACAAAGTATTCGTTTTATGGCATTTTATACCCATATTCAGTGAGACAACATCAGAACCATTCAATCTATCTTCATTAAATTTGGGCAAGAATTAATGCAGCTTATAAACCTTGTTTTAGAGGTATTCCTGCTGATAGCAAACAGTAAACATACTTGCACTGACAGTCAGAGAAGTCAGATTTCGTTCAAAGGCAAGATTTGTGCCATTTTATCCCCATATTTAGCAGAACATAACCTCTTAACCGTTCAACCTATCTTCGTGAATATTTTTCTATTAATTAGAAGAAGCTGTGTACTGTGCCTTACAATTAATTTCTTTGCACTGTTAATAGACAGAGCAGCTGCATTTTTCAACACAGTTTTGGTATGCAAGTCTGGTCTTTGGCAGAGTCCACGCTCCATGTCTTGCTGTGCTGTTGGTTGGCTGCAAGCTGCTATTCAACCTATGTTCATGAAATTCTGTCTTGAGTTAGAGGAAGTTGTGTATTTTGCCTTATAGTTACTGTTATTGCATTGTTCGTAGACATATCAGCCGTTTTTGCAACATAGTCTTGGTATGCCAGTCTGATCTTTAGCAGATTCCATCAAATTACACAGCAGCAGAAGAAGCTTGTTGCCACGTTGGTAACAATGGTGACAGGACATTTCTTGGGTCTTCCTTTCCATGTGAGGGTGAGGATTTCCTTGAGAATACTATAGTTGTCATCAACTGCGAAACAAAGCGGTAGTGTTTGCTAAAATTTGAATGGGACTGGGAGACACATTTTCTCTTTATTGTGTAGATAATTACTATTCTTGCTCTGAGGGGTTAGCTTTATGTATGGATCAATATATCTGTTTATTTCATTGAGATTTCATGTTTACTTAGTGCAAGACAAGTCAAAAACTAGCAACTGAAAACGAAAGTAAATCTAATCAAGAACAATAACTCTTATAGCTACTACGGAAGTACTTCGTCGAGTTTAAACACATTGATTTAAGTTTACATTTTTAATCAAATAAGAGCACTAAACTTTAACTCTGTTACGGAAATCGTTTGCAGAAGCTTTAAAAATTCATATCAACTGATCAGTCGATACGAAATCAAATTTTAACAGCTCTGTTGAAAATGCGCACTCAAGGTTCGCCATGGTGCTCATGTTCAAACAAGCCGAGCCATCTTCACAACATAATACAGTAAATACAAGTTTTTATGTCAACATGTGCTCAGAATCCTTACTTGTAATTTATGCATTTATAATTTAGAAGAATAGCTAAACTGTGAGAAAATTTTCGTATTTCAGTCAGAACATCGCTTGGAATCAAGCTGACTCACGCGATCGGCATGATGCGTCGTTGGCTGAACAAGTGGCCTAGGTTTTTGGCCAGTCGCGCGGCTGCTTACAGTTATAGCTTCTAACAAAATGTTTTGACTGATAGAAAATTTAATGCTCTTTCCAAAAATACCTGGATTAACGATAGTCTATTCATTATTTCTAGACGAAATTTGCTTTCGAAATGTTTAAAGAGCTGTTTCATGTTCAATATTAGAAAAAAGGGTAAATTGCCTTATATCAAAAGATAGCTCTCGATCTCCTCTTTCCTATGATTTGGGTCACGACATTGTTCTAAATATGGAAAACTTGCGCCCTAAGCGGAAAGTACAGACCCACGTTTTGTCAGATGTGACGGCAAGCGCTTCCCGCGGCGAATTAATGATCGGAGGTCAATTAACAAGTATTCACAAATTTTATTTCATTTCATGACAAATCAACGAAGTTATAGCCAGTTGAAAATGAACAAATTTTCAAAATCTAATTGCTAAAACATGGCGTCACAGAGGCTGCCGGTACCTAATATAAGTTCCCTATTATTATTATTTACGGAATTAAGTATATATATCATACTCATTTTGAGGCATTTCCATACTTGAACTTTGACCATTGATTTTTTGTTCTTGCACACTGACCAACAGTATGATAGTCCATAAAAAGACCGCTATTTTGTCTCAAATGAGATTTTTCAAGCGGAATAATAGTCGTGTCCTGTTTGCAATTAGCGCCCCCGTCCTTTTCGGCTTTCAGGAATTTGAGCGTTCATAATTATAGCTTGTGATGACTAAATAACAACATAATTCGTTTTGATCTAGGTGCTGTCTACGGTAAATCTCCACTATCGATGAATCCCATTGACACTAAAGTGTACGAAAACTACGCATTTCAGGGAGACGGGACTGAATACGCAAATGGTCAAAATACGGTAAGAATATTGTGTCAGTGTTTGGTTGTATTCGGAGATTCCAGGCAACGTGGGGGGAAAGGGGGGGGGGGGGACTTGTGTGGACAGATCTAACCGAATACAAGACAGCGGCTATTTTTATTAGAACAGTATCAATAGAGATGAGTTTGCTTATTTTTTCTTAACCTGCGTTGTTATTTAAAAAAGAATGTGTGGCGCATGCAGGCCTGTATATTGCTATTGCAGTACTACCTACTGCTTTGCCAGAGAATTGTTCTCGATTCGATGATGTGTTAAAACTCCGACTACAAAGCACAAACGCTGACGAACAAGGTTTATCACAGACTCTCGCCTCTCTCACCGAACCAGAACAAAATATTTTTTAAAGGCTTCAGTTTGTCAACTTCTATCACAAATGGAAGACCCCAGACGATTCCTCGTGACGCATTCTACGGACGCTGTCCGATCCCTCGGTTTCCCCTAAAACATAACCTACACGCAATCTTACATCCAGTCCAACAACATTATTAATATTGGTCGCTTTTATATAGCGCTGTGTTCTGCTCTAGATTAGCATATCAACCTTTTCTGCAGATCTGTCTTTTTATTGTTACGTAGAATAGGATATATCTTAGGCGCGACCTATCTGTTGATGCGACGGAGAAACTGGTTTCGTCTTTCGTTCTGTCAAGGCTGGACTACTGCAACTCTTTGCGCACACGTGTTTGTCGCTACAAAACAGTTCTTTTGTCGCAAGAAAAGTATGCTTGTCGCAACAAACAAAATTATGTTTGTCGCGACAAAATATTTTTGTCGCAACAAACGTTTGGTCGGGACAAACACGTATTTGTCGCCACCAAACGTTTGTTGCGACAAAAAACAAGTTTTGTCACCACAAGCATACTTTTGTCGCGACAAAAATATTTGTGGTAAACGTTTGTTGTTACAAAATATTTTGTCACGTTTGGTTGCGACAAACACGTGTTTGTCGCGACAAAAGTTTTGTCACCACAAGCATACTTTTGTCGCGACAAAAATAATGTTTGAGGCAGCTCCCGCCAATGATAGATTTCTGCCCTGTGCTATCGTAGAAGAGCTTAATCTGCTCCTGCCTACCTGTCAGACTTCTCTTTCTACCAGTCTTCTCGCTCTTTGCGTTCTGCAGGCGCCGGTGTGCTCTGTTTCTACGCATGAAACTCAACAAGTATGGAAAACGTGCTTTCTCAAACATAGGACCAGTGGCCTGGATCTCTCTCTCTCTCTCTCCCCCAGCCCCATCTACGCGGTGCTCCAAGTCTTTCCTCCTTCAGATCCAATCCGAAAACGTTCCTCTTCTAAAAGCATATGTGCTGAAGACATTCACAGCAAAGCTGATAGTTTCCTATGTATCTATATGTGTGTGTGCGTAGCTCCTGTGCTGTTCTATTTTTAGTGTTTTAATTAGGCGTCTGAAAAACATGCAGTCTTGGACGTCTTGCTGGCAGACGTTATTTGTTGGTGGGGTCGCTTTATCGTTTCAGCTGATGTTGCTGAATTGACATATAAATAAGAAAACAGAATGTCTGTACGGCTGCGTAGAAACAGGGAACGGCTATTTGCTTAATTGTTAGTGTATTTTAATTTAAACAAAATATTCCAAATAGATTATTCCGTGAATGCCATCTATCATCATTATTATCATTATTGCTCTTGTTTTAAACTTGTCTGTGTTCTAATATTTTCTACATGTCAGCCAAGAAAGGAACGAAGTGGCTTTGTACACTTACCTGAAATCGTGTGGTGGAAATCATGGAGCTTGAAATATTTTTTTACATTTTTAAACGCATCACATTCAGAAACAGTCCAATGAAAATGCACCAAAAATTGAAATAGGTGTATGGAACTTCTTGTTCCGAAAACACTTTTGTCGGTGGATTCGACATTTTTAAAGAGGCAAGAAGAAACGTTAGAGATCAACCACAGTTTGGAGTACCAAGCACTGCCTTGAACGAGAATACCATAGAGTTGGCGAGGCATGCATATATAGCAGACAACTCGTATATCTCAATTCAGGAAATAACTGAAACCTATTATATTTCAAACGGTACAATTCATCAAATTATCCATGAAGATCCGAAAAAGAGTGGGTACCCCAATTCCTGACGGGCATAAATAGACAGTGAGATGTTATACCAGCAAAGGCCCAACCAACTGACTGACGTTGTCACAGATGATGGAACTTTAATAAGCGTTTGTGGCATGACCGCAAAACAAGCAAATATGATCTGGATCTGGATCGATGAACCTGGTGACAGAACTGAAATGCTCAGACTTTACTGCAAAGCCAGAAACTGATCTTTACGAAGTATTTCAACTTTACTGGCTCCTTGGTGGTCGACATTCTGCCCAAGAAGACCACAATGACTAGCGATCACTGCACAGGAAGAGTTCCGGTAAAAGCTGTCTCGGTTGTCCAGGAGCAGCAGCCAAACGTAGGAAACACAAGAACATTGTTACTCCGTGGCAGTGCTGCTCCCCACAAAGCAAGGGCCTCAGTTCAGGATCTTGAGAGAGAACAGTTGCATGTCTTGACTCACCCACCTTACAGCCCGGCCTTAGTGCCATATGTGACTGACTCGCAGTGGGGTACTGCGGACGCACAAAGAAGGTCCCCTCTTTTGAGAACCTAAAGCTGACAAATGTTCTTCTTTTAAAGCCTGGAATGGGTCAGAGTATAGCCATGCATGCTTCACCCACTGCCAGGAATTTCTTTTTTGTTCTAATTTCGACCATCCTGGTCCATTTACCTTCCTTTCTTTTCTTCTCTAAATCCATACCTTACTTCTTAACTGCGTTAATTTTGGATAACGCAGTTTCCCGTGTGGTCAGGCAGAATAAAATAGGTCATCTTCATTATAGTCACAGATTTAAGCAGGTTCCCGTGGTAATTGCTGATGAAATATAAATAGGCACCACGACATTGTATTGTGTGTATTAATAGACAGAGTGTTAGTTTTTAACGCTGTAACTTTTAATTAGACTAATTTATTATTTACTGACTTAACTAGTGTAACACAATTGTGTATATGTGATTCGTCTTGAGGTGACCCTATGCGGTAGACGATACGTTTAAATCCAATAACTAATTAACCATGTAACTGTTGGCTTTCAAAAGTGGCCTTGCACGAAAGACGTTTTTGAGAGAGAGAGAGAGAGAGAGAGAGAGAGAGAGAGAGAGAGAGAGAGAGAGAGAGAGAGAGAGAGAGAGAGCTTGCAAAAGCGGTGAATGAACGTCATGCCATACTCTCTTTGAAATAGAACAAGACCTTCCAAAATCGCAAAGACGACTGCAACTCTGTGTGAACAACAATGGAGAGTACTTTGAAAACTGAAAATTTTATTGCTGTAATTCGTTTCGTGTTGGAGTAAAAGCATCACTTGTAAATCATCTGGACTGCCTACTGTAACACTATCAAAGCGCTGAAAATCGTCCACTGTCTCTCTTCGCTTCCCGCGAACGAGACGGAGGAGAGGAGAGCATGCATGGAACCAGGAGCAACTTTAAACGGGACCGGTGTTCCTGTGCTGAAGGCCACTCTGAAGAGATGAGAGTTGAGCTGTAGGAAACTTGGTGATCACCAGCTGGATATGAGACCTCTTGGGTGACTTCAATGAGAAGGTTGATCTCAGAATCCGCCTTGCACGTCGGCCATTCTCAACAGTGCCTGTATGGCTTGCCATATTTTCTGGCAAAAGGGTCTCATAGGGGTGCTTGAATTGTTCGTGTACATTTTTCCCTTCCGTGGTTTAATTGCTTGAACCCTGTCAGCTGATATACTGAGTCTTCCAGTACTGACCCTTGTGTATTGACCTTTTTTTCTGCCTTCAGTATCTTTCACGGCGTTATGGCGTATGCTATGCGGATTTCCGAAGGCACTATAGTACGCTTTGATGCGTTCCGCTTATTTCTAGTTTGCCAATAGCAGCAAAGTAACAGCAGCAGCAGCAGTGGCAGGAAGAAGATCAAAAATACCAAGTGCTAGTAACAATAGCAGCAGCAGGGCAATAACCAAAGGCTATGAAGCAAACAAAGGCTACGAATCCGTTGTCAGCGTCTGCGTCCCGGAAGCTCCTGGAGGTCATACACTCAGACTTTTCTTTCTGCGTTAGAAAGGGGACGCTGCTGAATTTAACCGAACATATTTTTCGGCGGTAAATCAAGGCTAGAACAAAGTTAAACGGGACAACGGCAATAGAAATCACTTACTGAAGAGACTGTTTTTTTTGTTTGTTTGTTTTTTTTCCTTTTTTTTTTTTTTTTTTTTGGTCTCCGTTTACCTGAAAGATAAATTTTATACTAGGCGACATCCGCTGCTTGTATTGTGTTCTGTATTTGTTCGCTCATTTTCAAATTGCCATTTCAAGAACAATCTGGATTATAACCCTGTTCAAAGTTAATACCGACAGTGATGATTCTAGTATTATAAAACATGTGTTCTTGTTTCAAGGCTACGTCTACCACACCGGAGGAATCCCGCACAACGAACCCTGGCGGCCTGGTGTACACCACTATCGCCTTCTCGGACAACCAGCTGAAGATGGCCGAGCAGCCCCCACCCGAACGTGAAACTACCGAATATGCCGGCATCGACTTCACTCGACACGCCCCGCCTGCTCAAGATTAACGAATTTATCAATGACAAAAAAATTAAGTTATCTGTACGGTCATGGTCTCGTTCTTCTCATGCATTGTTTGCCATAAAGCCTTACTGTGCATCTACAAACCCTCTCACACCCGAGACAACGAATATACTGAATCAAATAAACTGACTGTGATATATGACAGCAAAGCAAAGCTTTCACCTGTGCCAGCTTACCATTGCTGTGTGAACACGTTTTGACACTGAAAATGTACTGTTTAATCCGGAATAATGAAGAGCGCGGGCGCGCTTTTGTGTGTGTGTGTGTGTGTGTGTGTGTGTGTGTGTGTGTGTGTGTGTGTGTGTGTGTGTGTGTGTGTGTGTGCTTTTAATGAAATACCTGTCGTTAGAATTTTCCAGTCTTGGAAATTTGTGTCTTGCTTTCTCTTCTTTTTTCTTCTTCTTTCCCCCCCCCCCCCCTTATTAGAAAGGAATGGCTTTAAACGAATATCTTTTGCCTGGTATATTAACCGAATGATCAGGAAATGTTTTAAATGTTTTATGATGTTTTATCTGTATAGTCTTATCTTTGTTGTGTTGAACTGTCTACTTGTCCCTTTATAGCGTGGAATTCGAGTGATCTCAAAGAAAATTTACAATTTATGCATTTATTATGAATAATACAATTATTTTGTAGTTGTAAATATTTTATTTGTATGCGCACAGTCTTCTCCCCCCCCCCCCCCCCCCCCCCCCCCCTTTGCTTTTCCTGTCTTTGTAACAGGGATGGGCTGTTTAGAATCAGTATTCTTTTGTGTTGATTGGGGATCTTAAAATCTGATTTGTGTTAATCTAGAACGAAACTGTTGGATTTAGTTTCAACAAAAGTTACCAAGTATATGTTTAGTAGGGAAGCGGGTTGGGGAGCAAGGGAATCAGTTTGGAAGCATGAATGAAGAATCACAAGTCAGAGGTTGCTATAACATAACTTTTTTTGCACCAGCCAGGAAACAGTGTAGGCTCTCCCCTGAATCAGATGCATAGGCAGCAGCTCGAACTAACTGACGACCTGCTACTGCAGGGACACTAGGGGAAAGAGGACGCAGCGGGCCCAGCGCACAAGTTTTAACACTTTAGATAATTGGGGCTATAAAACTCCCACCCAATCAAAAAGGAGAAAGGACAGGAAAGAAAGGTTAAAGAGTCATAACCCGAAACACATACAATACACTCTGTTACCCCCCCCCCCCCCCCCGCCCCCCACTACTCAATCATAACCAGCGTCCTCGCTGGTTAATCACATAGCAATAAACTAAAGAGTGTAGGGCATCGAAGAGTTAGTTGACTTAACAAACCATCAAAGTGGTACCCAATACATCCACGCACTAAGACTGTACCCCTGTTTACTAACATACTAATAAAGGCCTGGCTAACTAAAAAAAGAGAACCATCTCCAGCAATGACTGCATTGCAGTAAAAGGGCAACATGATTACTGCATTTAAGCAAAGTAAACCAGACAGGCCCAGAACGCACTCCTTGAAACAGGACAAATGGATGAAAAAGAGGATTCCTTTACGTAAATTATGAAAACTCCCAAAGAAACATCTGTTCTTATTGCATTTCAAAAACCTACGGCCATCTGGGACATAAAAATGGAGGACGTTCCACAATTGGCTGTACAAGACCTCAAAAAATTTGTTCGAAAAAATTAAACATCAACACAGCACACATCGCAGCAATCGAATACTAGATATTGCATGTCGTTTACCACATGAACGGCACGCAAGTGATGTCTGCCATCTCAAACCATGATTTCAATATCTAGCCTTATGTGAAGGCCCCGCGGTACGATAAAACGTTTCGCTAGAGAAATGCACACACGAAAATACAGGGCTTTATATAAAGGTTAACACGTATACTCGTAATAAACATAACTCTCACTCACAAACAACACAACGCTCAGTGACCCTGATGTGGACCCTGTCCCGTTACTACTCAAATGAACATATATAATGCTATGAAGTAATACCAGATTAGCGGCCAAACCATCAAAGTTCGATCATGATGTAATAAACATACACTAGGGTCACCAAACCGCTCAGGAAAAATGGAAGTTGTGGCAGATATGGAGTAACAATCAACTAACAGAGATGTAGTCACACTCACTGAGAACCCTAATCGACTGTATAAGGCGGGTATATATAACCATTTGCATACAAATCCACATATACAAAATGCAAAACAGTTACCATCATGTATTATAGTAACCTGCAGGTAAACTACATGGTTACTGTATTTATTAGGTAATTGCTGTTGCTTTAACACTTAGATAATTGGGGCCATAAAACTCCTACCCAATCAAAAAGGAGAAAGGACAGGAAAGAAAGGTTAAAGGGTCAAAGCCCGAAACACATACAATACACTCGGTTACATCTGTATTTATCCAATGCAATCGAAGTATGCCAAAACTGTAATCACTTCAGCCTAACAGCCTTTATAATTTCCCCTGAGAGCTATATATGTTCGCTCAAATTGTGTGGTGGATGTAAAATGCCAAGTTTCTTACACGGATCACAGAACCGTGAATCGCCCTGAAATAACCACACTGGTTGAGTGGGCGTAAAACACCAGTTTACTTACTTACTCACAGAACCGTGAGTTTGGAAACTTACCTGTGACACAAATAACTACATAGTGGCACCGCAGTTTGACGGACCTGTGCACATGAGGACTTAGAAAAGGTCTCCCCGTTACAGATATTGACATGGAAACGACAAATATTACAGATACTTGAGTAAACACACAGAACACAACAATTGTATGTTACAGATCGATTATTCGATGACATTTACATGCTGAACTGATATTGTACAAGGTGGAACTGTTGAAGCTTAACATTTTTAGGCTGTGAAATAATAGTGGACATTTCTGTGGCGTGCTACTTCTATTTATTTCTGTACACATTGCGATTCCTAAAAGATAGCCCCCCCCCCCCCCCCCCCCCCCAAAAAGAAAAAAAAAAAAAAAAAAAAAAAAAAAAAAAGGCAGCGGTTACACGTAATGATTGTGATTTAAAATGACGTGTAGTGACTTCAAGGTTGGGGTACTAGTTATGTTTAATCACTAAACAGCCTGTGTCAGCATCTGCAGCGCATTTCATAGTGTCACAATTTTTTTAATAACGTCTGTTTAGTAGACGATTTCTGGAACTAAGAGAGGACGCAATTTAGGAGTGTTTACCTTACCGCGACAGTTTCGCCCTCCTGAACCCTCATGGGGAGGAAAAATATCGTATTCTCTCCTTTGCTATACGTTTACAAGAATGGAGGCGGTATACGAAAAGACATAGATATTTTCGAAATTAACCATCTTAAAACTGTGTGTGCGTGTGTATGTGTGCACTAACGCGCGTCAGTGTATTTGTGTATCGACGATTCTGACTCCTCATCCTTCCTCATAAAAACATCGCCAGTGTAAGAAGCTGCCTAAAGTTGCATGTACAAACACTAAGAAACCTTATTTATAATAATGTAGCGTCATTCCGAGATTCGGGAAATCACCCAAACAAAAACAAAACAACAGCAAAATATAACTATAAGCAGCGATCGTAAATCATAATGCAACGACGATCGTCATCGAGTGTATTCTTTATGGTAGTCGACATAAAACGTTGATACACGAAATGGAGGTGAGGTGTGTCCAACATGCAAAACTTTACAAACCTGTGCGCTCGTAAAGCCTGATAGGTTTCCGAAGATGTACCTTCGGGCCGAAAACCGCTCATGTGCACTCGTGTCAATCTCAGATCATAACAAATGTTTTGGTGGCGTGACGTCACAGCCCATAGCTCCGCACCCATTTTACCGAGTCGAAGTTATTTAGCCAAAATCAACACCAAAAAGCATGTACTGTTAAACGAATCTTCGTGGTTGGAAAACCTGAAGTCTTACCTCGGTTTCTGCAAAGTTTTAGGTGGAAACTCTCTGTCTTAGAATGCGTCGGAGCAGAACTGTGGGCGGGGATAGCTCAGTGGTTAGAGCGCCGGACTCGTGATTGAAAGGTCGCGGGTTCGAATCCCTGCTGGAGCGGCGGGAGAATTTTCTTCTCCAGGGTCGACTTTCTGTGCTGACTCTTATTTCGGTATCCGTTCCACCCCCGTGTTACCGCAGTAGCACGTAAAAGATCCCGGTCATTCTGCCAAAAGTGCAGGTGGCAGGTTACAGCTAAACACGCATACACCTTACGTATGTGGCTTTGCATGAAGTAACATGGAGCATGGTTGTATGGTGTACACAGGACTTGCGCCGAGACGGCTGCAGTTTCATGTGGCACCAGCCATGCCAGCGCTGTAAGTACACCACTTCGGTGGATATTCAAAAAACGCGCTATAAAGCTAGTCACTCATGTAGAACCGCATGCGAGCGCAGTGAGTCTGCTCAAGAGAGTGGAGAATAGCGCTATGTAAGCGATCATCAAAAAACAAACAAAAAACAAACTGTAATATTTATTGGTCAAATGTTTAAATTTAACTGATTACGAAACTCATGTGCGCTGTTTATAGTACAGCCGTCGCTTTAAGGTTTCAGCCGAAAGAATCAGCATATATTTATTTCAGCACGCCTGTACGTTGTTTGTTAAAGGAACTCTCCTTCGGCGGCTAAACTTCTCGCGTGCTTAGAGGAGGTTAAACGAACATGATCAGCGTTAAACGTTTTGTGACTGAACGTGCCGTTGATTTTATAACAATTTTAGAAGAGGATTTCCCAGACAATGTTACTAACACTGTTTTCACGAGCTCTTTCCCGCGTTTCAGTATGACATCATTGATAGGATACCGGAACTTCTCAGTTTTGTGTACAGTCATGTCATGTATAAATTATTTTTGTCAATGTTTATTTTTTTAATCTGGACAGTCTGTGTAAAATAGTTTCATTTTCCTAACGTTTTCATAGGGAACAGCACAAAAAATTCGGAAATAAATTGATAGTGTTTGAAATTGCCAAGTCGAAGAATGAAATGATGTCGAGCGTTCTTTCGAATATTTTAGGGTGGCCTGGTGAAAATTCATCCAAACAGGTACGTTTGATTCGCATGCACGTTTCGAGACACGATTCTATAACACTGACTCCACCAACACATGCTCATTGCGGTTTGTAGACACCTTCGACAAATCGCAGACTAGTATACAACACAACTAACCGTACGATTTCATGAATATGAAAGAACACATTCAGTTTTTCTGAGGAATGAATGAACAACTACTGGTGAGGCTGACAAAACTGGCAGAACAGAACTAGGGAAAGGTATTCACCTATTCGACTATACGACGTAGCACAAAGAAATGATGAAACACAAGCGTTTTCGACAGAAAATTGTCTTCGTTAAATGCAAAAAAAAAAAAAAAAAAAAAAAAAAAAAAAATAGATAACAATAAAAAAAGAAGCAAAGAAGAAGACGCTCATGTGAAAAAGAAGAAGAAGAAGAAGCTCATGACAACAACAACAAAAAAGAAGAAAAGAAAAAAATATGAAAAAAAAAGTTTTAGTTTTTTTGGTTTTTTGTTGTTGTTAAGAATGGATATGAAGATTTAAAACGACGTCATCAAAATGCCAAAATTAGGAAGATTTTTAAGTGGGCATTTTTATATATATATATTTTATTTTATTTTTTGCTCGACTGGCAAGAGATGACAACGTAGGTACAGGTCGTGGCTGGTAAACCTGGGTGACCAGGTGGAGAAGTGGAGAGAGCGGTGCACAAGTTTAGACGTCTGCAATAGGAAACTGGCAAAGTTGTTACTGGACAAGTAAAAGGAAAGGCTCTTGATGCTTCTTTTTTGATTGATAGGAGAAGTCTACCTGAACCATACGTTTAAATATTCTGCTAAGTACTACCTGTTTGCGGAAGTGTGTGTTTCTGGCCTGCCACTGGCCGGTAGTTTTTTTTCTTTTCATTATTATTATTATGGTGTCTAAAATATTTCCTGTAGTAGCATCGGATCAAAACGCTGAGAAAGAATTGTCACCCAACACTTTGCACCTCGGTTCATCCCCGAGCATTATTAGTAAACGGCAGCTACAGGTCTCATTCACACATAGCATGATTAAAAGATTTATTCATATAAAGACATAAAATTATTCACACAATCATCAGCTAAGTCGCTCGACAAATTATTACACCTGAGCAGATTATGTGCCTGAGACAACGTCATTGTCATCTTTGTAGACCGAGTCTACAAAATTTGTGTAAAACAACAAAATGTAATGACGTAATACGCATTCCGTAAATAGCTGCAGCCGGGGGGAGATCCCCAATACATTTTGGACCACTACAGTTATCCTTAAATTGCCGCATTTCAACAGGACCAAAGCATCGTTTTTTAGCCTAATCTGCGTGGGCCACTCCCTTTAAAGTCAAAGGAATTATGTTGGCTATCGTCTTCCATTTGTCTCCCATGTTTTGTTGTCGTTTTGGTAGCTCCATTTTACCAGTTATCTGGTTTCAGTTTAACTTACGCAGCTATTTCCAAAATAAATGTACAATCTTTTGAACGTGTACTACATTCCTGTAATTTTTGTTGTTGTTATTGTTAATGACAACCAAACGTTCACATGTTTGTATGTACATGCTTTCATATGCTGGATTAAACTTGTAATCAGCCTGCCATGACTTTTCTTCTCTCTCTTATTTTAGAGATTGTTTTACTAAAGCACACATACATACACACGTTCACCCTTATGCAATGCATTGACAGATCACAGAAGACCAAGATGGTTTCATAAAGCTCAAGCGATCAGACGGCATCAATACATGATGGGGGAAGCATCATTATAACGACTAAAGCTTATCTTTATGTTATGGCGGACAAAATGACAATAGGTCGGAGGTCATAGAAATGGGTCCAATAAATGGCTGTCATTTTGTCCGCTATTTTTGTGCCAGAAGTGGTTTGACCACTACTAGGGGGCTGGATGGAGGGCTCGACCGTTTAACTGCGCTAATTAGATACTATCAAAATAACAACCAAACACAGTGCTTTGAAGAATATGACAGATGAATTCAAAATTTAGCAAATTCCCCACAAAAAGCCTGTTGCGGCACGTTTTGTCACCACGGCACGTTATGTCGTTAAGGTATTTCTTCCAGTACGGTATAAAACGTACAGCAATGCCGGCACGTTTTGTCACAAATGAGACGGTGACAAATCGTGCAGTCACTGTACCCATTTAACTTGGATATCAGTAGATGTGTGTGTGTGTGTGTGTGTGTGTGTGTGTGTGTGTGTGTGTGTGTGTGTGTGTGTGTGTGTATGTGTGTGTGTGTGTGTGTGTGTGTGTGTGTGTGTGTGTGTGTGTGTGTGTGAGAGAGAGAGAGAGAGAGAGAGAGAGAGAGAGAGAGAGAGAGAGAGAGAGAGAGAGAGACGCTTTGACGCTTTGACGGTTTATTGTCTTTGGCTTAAAATAGCCCTTTCGACAAGGGGAGATAAAATAAATCAGTTTTAGCTTCCACACACATGCACAGACAAGCTAAAATAAATATGCCAAATAGTTAATTACAGAACAATGTACAAGTACACATACCCATACCGATACGCGACTCAAAAGTTAGCTTCAGCTCTCACTCCTACTATAGTCATACTTAAACACACATACACTGTTCCACACGCGCGCGGCTACACACACACAAACATGCACGCACGCATGCACGCGCATGAACTGACGCACGTATGCACGCACACACACGCACACACACGCACGCACGCACACACACACACACACACACACACACACACACACACACACACACACACACACACACACACACACACACAGTTCATCACAATAATAAAGCTAGAGAGAAAAAAGTAAGAAAAAAAGTATAGCAGTTATGTACATGAACATGCTAAAACAAAACATTTAAAACATATGAAATGGACCACGTACAGTGATCGTTTCCGCACATCAAAATTAAGTACAATTCAAACCGCTTTGTAAACTCATTCTATCTCTAATTTCTTTTTTCTAGTATCCAAAGCAAATGTAGGATATTTGGACAGGTTTATTGTTTTGGGTTCATTTTCGCAGGCAAGTATATTGCGCACATTACTCCAGTTTGGTTGGCTTACAGACTCCATGGAGACATATTTCTCGCGTAAGTGTAAGTAAGCTGGGCACTGGAACAGAAAGTGGACCTCGTCTTCAAGCAAATGTCCACACATTGGGCAGCTACTGTTCTCAGAAATTTCGGTTTGAAACCACACCTTGTGGCCTCTCAGACCACACGCCCTGACACGGAATCGGGTCAAAGTATCACGAAATCTTTTTGTTGTAATAAAAGAAAGGTATCTTTCGGTAAAAAAAGGAGTCCTTAAATGTATAAAACCACTTGTATTTTTCATTACCTTCAATATCCGAGTGCCAGTTCTGTTTGTAGCATGACATAATTCTGTCTTTAAATTCGGCTGCAAAACGATCTTCATAGCCAACTCCTTGGCATTTCCATACAATCCCAAAGCCGTTCTCATTTAATATTTGCTGTACTTTGGATACCCAATTTATTCTGCCCTGGTTATGTTGAATTAGAAGCATGTCGTAAGTCTTATTTGATGCGTGCAAGAGAACGCTGAGAAACCTCTTCATAGCAAATGTCTGAACCTTTTCAATTTGGTCTACTTTCCCTAGGCCCCAAACTTCAGCAGCATAGGTGAGCATTGGTTCTATCTGCGAATCAGAAAGCTTCCAAAATATCATAGGGTCTGAGGAACTCAATCTTCTCATAGCTTCCTGAATTTCTATTACACCTTTTTTCCCCTTTTTACATACATTTGAAAGCACAAACACAGTTTTGTAGTAAATGCCATTCCCAAATATTTATATGCATTTGTAACCTTGACCTTTTCATCACCATACACCTATCTTTCTCTTGCAGCCAAATGTCCACCCTTACGAAAACCCCTAATATTTGTCTTATCAAGGTTAACACTAAGATACAAGCGGTCTGCTTCATTCCTGAGATGATTCAGCTGGTTCTGCAAACCCGCAGGAGTGCTTGACATAAGTATTACATCATCGGCAAAAAGGAGCAAAAATATTTTGATAACACCCGGTATCATCTGTATACCATGCTTGCCATTCCTCGACACTTCCACTGCCAGCTCATTGACGAAGAAAGAGAACATGAGAGGGCTCAACAGGCAACCCTGTTTCACTCCTCGTGGGCACTCAAAAAATTTGGTATATGAACATTTGTCACGTACACATGCTGACACAGAGGCATAAATACCCTTAAGTGCTCTATATAACTTTCCATTCACACCTGATTTTCTCAAAACAGCCCACAATGCATTTCTGTTCACAGAATCAAAAGCTTTTTCTAAATCTACAAATGCGACGTAAAAATTCGTATGCCTTTGTAAATGTTTTTGCACAAGTCCATAAAGTGTAAAAATATGATCTATTGTACTGTACCCTGCTCTAAATCCATCTTGCTGTTCAAGAATCTTTTTTTCCTGCTCTGCCCAACCTGTTAGTCTCTTGTTTAAAATATGTGTGTACACTTTACTCAGTACACTGGTCAGAGCTATACCACGATAGTTTTCCGGTATACTAGCGTCTCCCTTTTTGTGTATGGGAACAATGATTGATTTGGACCATTCTTTTGGAAATATTCCCTCATCATACAACTTGTTGAAGAGCTGGACTAAAAAATCAGCGACGTTTTGATCAGCATATTTTAGCATTTCACTCACAATTTTACCAGGACCTGCACTTTTACCAAGCTTCAGGTTACGTATACTGGCTGTGACCTCATCTCTAGAGATAGGTTCATCGAATACACCTGCTGATGCTTCATCCTCCATAACATCGTCGCTATCCTCTTCTTCAGGAAGCGAGTCAAACGTGTTGAAAACTCTAGAGAAGTGTTCGTACCACTGTTCACTCGTGATGGAATTATAAATTGTAGACTTTCGATTGATTGACCGAATTGTCTTCCAGAACTTTGAAGGATTGTTGAAATTTTGCTTTAATAGCGTTAATCGTTCTTCATCGAATTCAGTTTTCTTTTTCATAAGTAATGGTTTATATTCTCTCCTATCATTCACATATTTTTCTCTGTCTTCGCGATTATTGGTTCTCCTGAATTTGCAGAGTCGTCTTTTAACTAATCTTTTCATTCGTGCACATTCCTGATCGAACCAGTCAGTACTCTTTTTTTCTTGTGCCCTACTGTTTTCACCACGCAGGCGGCTGCTCCGTACAATGCACGCACAATGATATCAACTGATTTGTCCACATTGGTACTGAGTACTGAAACCGCCTCTTGCGCGCAAAGTTTGAAGTTTGTTGAGCATAGTTCATCTTTGTAAGTTTGCACGAACTCCTCTGACCATGCAACACGGTTTTCCCGGCTTTCAGTTACAACTGCTTTGTCAATATTATAGGCAACATTGGACCAGCGTAGTTTCACAGGCATATGCCAAGAGTCAACACGATCACCCACTCGCAAATTACAAGTCGTCGAGAATAATTCTTCAGACACAATAAAGTAATCTATAGTATTGCTGCCGTGTGGTGACACATATGTGTATTCCCCTTTACGATCGCCATTACAACAGCCATTTAAAATAACACAGTCAAGCAGAAAATACAGATTCAACAATGATTTACCAAAACTGTTTACCACAGTGTCTTTTGAACTTCTATCAGCCCAGTCACCTCTAACATCCTCATCCTCAAAACCAGGTCTATAATAGACGATTTCCGGAAATAACAGGCAAAGATAATTTGACAGTGTTTTCTACTCCAGGGTAGTGAAGTCCCCTGAATGGACGCGGCAGCTGAGAAGAGCAGATCTGCGACAGTTTTAGATCATCAGGCATGGACCTATTATAATTTATATTAGACTACCAGCTGGGGGAACCTACTATCCGATCTGCATGTTCCCCACGAACAGTGAGCGCTTGATTGGCATTTCTGATGCCTTTTCTGCCTTTGTTTACGGGTATCCGTCATCTTGCCCACGTGCTCACTGTACCCCCAACAAAAGCGTGACTACTCTGTGCTACGCCCGCAGGCATGGACCTGTATTTATATACAGGCCATGCCTGTAGGCACTTACAGAGTGCAACCCCTGGATTTCCGAAGATCGTCTATTGGACATATCGTCCAGCTTTGGCTGTTCACAACCAGTTCGTGCATTAAGGTCCCCACATAACAAAATGTATAAATCTTCATCACGAATTTCTTGAACTAGGTTTTCTTCTAAAATGACAATGCCATCTTTCAGATCCATAGAGTCACAAAAAGGACTATGTTCAGGCGCTACATAGGATGCTATTAGCAAAATATCTTTGTCTGCATTGAATACTGATTTATCAATCCTTACAGCAACAGTATTGGCGCAGTTAATTTGGATCTGCTTCACAAACTTGCACACGGATCTTTTGATCAACAGCAGAACTCCACCCGAATTTCTGCCCTGTCGAGACAGTCTTTTTGCTGGTGCAACAAACTTCACATGCTCGGTAAATAAGCCATTAAAATCAAATGTAGCGTCTGCAAACGTTTCTGTCAGACACACAAAGTCAAACGAGGAGACATAATTGATGAAAGAACAGTCAGGTAACTTTCCGGCTAGAT
>OY757557.1:14924300-14949300 GCA_963584105.1 Alviniconcha strummeri | reverse complement strand
CTCTGCCCACTGCTGATGAAGATGCAGTGACAGACTCTGCTGTGACTACAGTATCTTCTAGCTTGTTCCATGTATGAGTCTATGGGGGGGGGGGGGGGTGGGGGGGGGCGCAATGATTGCTGCCTGCCATTCCCCGCAGTGAGTTGCACACAACAGACACTCACAGTGGCTATTTCTTCAGGATGCATGTATACATGTATGGTCACTTGACATCACAAAATGATGGCCTATTTTACCCATACTTTCTTATGCTGCTGCCTCCTCCGCGGCCTTTGACATGTTTTGCTCCTCCATTAGAGGCATTTTTGCCCCCTGCGGGCCTTGTGGTGGGTTGTCCTCCTCGTGAGGCAGCTTAGCCTCATGTGGGCCACTGCGTTAATGCACATTACAACTGCAGCCCTGCCACTTGCCAGACTCTAATGCATTGGTTTCAGTTTACAGTCCTGCCACATGCCAGACTTTATCGCTTTAGTATCAGTTTACAACGCCAACATTTGCCAGACTCTATTGCATTGGTTTCATTTGACAGCCGTGCCACTGGCCAGACTTTATTTCATTGGTTGCAGTTTATAGTCCTGCCACAGCCGTGCCACTGGTCAGATTTTATTGCAGTGGTTCCAGTTTACATCGTACCACTGGTCAGACTTTATTTCACTGGTTTAAGTTTGCGTCCTGACGCTTGTCAGACTTTATTTAATTGATTTCAGCTTGCAGTTCTGCCATTTTCCATGCCCCCTGTGGCCCTTTTGTTGGGTTGTCCTCCCCATGAGGCAGCCATGCACCCCCGTGGGCCACTATGTTAATGCACTTTACAGTTGCAGCCCTGCCACTTACCAGACTCTATCGCTTTAGTATCAGCTTACAACGCTGCCATTTGTCAGACTTTATTGCACTGGTTCCAGTTTACAGCTGTGCCACTTGCCAGACTTTATGGCACTTTTTTCAGTTTACAGCCAGGCCATTTGCCAGACTTTATTTCATTGGTTTCAGTTTAGACTTTATTGCATTGGTTTCAGTTTACAGCCGTGCCACTGGTCAGACTTTATTGCATTGGTTTCACTTTCAGTTGGCAGTCCTGACACTTGTGAAACTTTATTTCATAATTTCAGCCTGTAGTCCTGCTGCTTGTCAGACTTTACTTCATTGGTTTCAGTTTACAGCCCTGCCACTTACCAGTCTTTATTGCATTATTATCAGTTTACAACGTTGCCACCTGCCAGACTTTACTGCATTTTTGTTTCTCTCTTATTTTTCCTCAGTTTACATCCATGCCACTTGCCAGACTTTATTGCATTGGTTCCTGTTGACAACTATACCACCGGTCAGACTTTATTCCATTGGTTTGAGTTGGCAGTCGCGACGCTTGTCAGACTTTATTTCATGATTTCAGTTTGCAGTCCCGCCGCTTGTCAGACTTTGTTTCATTAGTTTCAGTTTGCAGTCCTGCCACTTGCCAGATTTGATTTTCCAGGTTCAGTTTGCAACCTGCTTATATCTGCACATAGATTTATAATTCGGCAAGTTACCGCGTTGTTTGGCTATGTCCCTTGGGCCCATATCCTAATGCGCACTACATTGCAGCTCTGCCATCTGCCAGAATACACTTCACCAGGTCCAAGGTGTGACCTGACTGGCCAGAATTTACTTCACTAGGCCCTAGGTGCGACCTGCTCATAGCTATACCAAATATATTGCTAAAATCATAAAATCATACAAAGGGGCACACCAGAGTGATTAATATCTAGCTGTTCCTGAGTTGCTTTATGATCAAATGCCAAGGACACACCCAACGAGGAGAAGCCGCCATGCCAAGGAATCAGAGGGACCGCCAGACGACCGGACCATACCCCAGCATTGCCGCGCTGACCCGGCATGCCGAAGAACTACTGGCTTCAGCTCTATCCCCAGTGGAAACAGCTAGAAATCAAAGACATCCTTGACAGTGACCTTCATTCACTTCAAGCACAGCAAAGGCAAGCCCTTGACCCTAACAGTAAAAGGTACCACCTCGCCGCAGTACTGCCGTCTTCAGATCATGAAGGCATACTTGTCTCTGTGAGGTGCTACAGCAGCTCTATCCCCAGTGGAAACAGCTAGAAATCAAAGACATCCTTGACAGTGACCTCCATTCACTTCAAGCATAGCAAAGGCAAGCCCTTGACCCTAACGATAAAAGGTACCACCTCGCCGCAATACTGCCGTCTTCAGATCATGAAGGCATACTTGTCTCTGTGAGGTGCTACAGCAGGTCCTTTATTTATGTATTGCCCCAGCATGCCTGCCACGCGTGCCAAGTTTAATGAGCAGCTACGAGGAGCCCTGCAGTTTTGTCATTTCTGCCCCAAACAGTTTAAATCGCATAGCTTTCGTATACGAGCAGCCACTACTGCTGCAGCCCAGGGCATGTCAGGGAGCCAGATAAGATCATTGGGTAGACGGTCCTCAGATGCCTTCACGAAGTACATATGATGTTCACAGAGGGTGTCTGCTTGATGAACTGTCATGGAGCACTTGCATGATTAATTACACGGTCATCAGAGCGAGACGTAAGGGTGGGGCCTAAACAGAAGGGCCAAAAAATGTTTGTCAAAACATACAAGTTGGGATGTCTTGCTGCTACCAATTTTCATATGTTCCAGATTTGAAAATATTTTTTCTGCCGCTAAGTGGCATGTTACAGGTCTCGAGGGTTCTCAGACCTGGACCATGCCTCACCCGGACCAACGGGGCTGGAGCCACAACGGGGACGACCAGCTCACCTTGTCTGTGTTTATTAGCAGCGGTATTCACGCTTTGTGGTGCAGTTCAGCCATTTATCTCTCTTTTGGGGTCAACACTTCCCTCCCGTGTAGGGATAGAAGTGGTATGGTGTTGTTTTCCCCGAAAGGACAGTCCAGGGGAGACAAACCATTCAGCTAGGCAGAAATGCCTTTTCTAATCTAACCAGTTACAGAAGTGTGAAAGATGCTCTTTGTACATATTAGTTTAGAAAAGAGCGAATGGATCTCATGTAATTGTGTTTCCTGTATTGTGTAAACTTGTGTATCAGTGTGTATAATTCACAGTGGCATGGCTTATGCCATTCACATTGATATCATTATAATCATGCTATTGATTACATGTCACAGTACGCGGACTGAACTGCAACCCCATTGTCGATGTGAATTTATGAGGAATGTATGAGAATGCAAGTAGAAATGACATATAGGCAAGGTGATGTCCTATGTCTTAGCACCATTAGGCTGGCGCACACACAAAAGGCATTATAGCATGCATTTAAGATGGAGCACAGTTCTGTTTTTACATCGTTGTCTACGGCCCACATAGGATTTTTACATTATACTTCTTACACTGAGTTTACGATCGAAAAGAAATTAATTTTCTAATGGTGTACTATAAATATACCAGTACACATTGTTTCTCTAATGCTATTTTAGCTGGCGTCTCAGCAAACCATTTTTGTTTATTGTCCAACCAACAGGATAAAACCTTTCTCCAGAATGTTTTTAATCAACCCCAAACCTTTAAAATATTTAACAAATAAATCTGACGAAAAGCAGCATACGTTTTCAACTAGCCTGGACATCATTTCAGTTGGAATTTGTTTCCGTTTTTCCTCTTTTTCTTTCATTAATATGTTTGTCCATGATAACAAAAAAGACTTTTGCAAGTCATCTACGTTAATCATGTTTAAACCTCCTTCCATTTTCTGACGTATAATTCTCCTTTTTTCCTTTTCAAAGGTATTAGAGTATTTTTCCTTGCAAATAAATCTAAAAAAAACAATGTGTTGAGCTTTTTAATCATATCCGCTGGCGCTACAAGTGCCTGCATAGCGAAGATTATTTGCGGTAGGAGAAAGGACTTTACAATAAAAAAAAATACCCGTTATACTATAGTTTCTTTTTGACCAAGTGACTATGGTACGCTGTATGTTTTCTATATGTGGTAGCCAGTTATCATCAATTTCTGATGCCGGTATGGAGTTACTAAAGTAAATTCCTAAAATGTTTAACCGCAGTTTCCATTTTATACAGTCGTATTCATCACTGCAATAAAAAAAAATATAACCAAGCCACATTGCCTCTGTTTTATTTGTGTTCATTGCTAGCCCTGAGAATTTGGAAAAATACACTAGTGAAGGGATGTTTTTTTTTTTTTTTTTTTTTTTTTTTAATCGTCCCTGCCTTGAAGAAAAAGCGTTATATCGTCGACGTATAGTAGCAGTTTTAAAAAGTATTTATGATTTCTTGGAATTGATGTACCTTTGACAGATGGACCTGCCCTCATTTTTATAGCCAATAATTCTACGGCAAGGATGAGGGATACTGGTGAAAAGCGACAGTCCTGATGAATACCCGAACTTACTTCAATACTTTGGGAAAGTCAACCCATGTTATTAATGCAGCTTTCTGTGTTGTTCATGAATACCTCCACCCATTTAACAAAGTTCTCCCAAAATTGAAACGCTTGACTGCCCAAACTATGCCTTCTTTCGATATGGTATCAAAGGCAGCTTTATAATCGAGTGCAAGCAAGAGTCCTGGTCTCTCTGAATTTGTCCAGATAATTAATCGTATCATCTATAAGTCTAATCACAATGCTTATATTTCTACCTTTCAAAAATCCGACTTGGTCTTCGTTGACAATACTGGATATAACAGAGGAGAGACGAATGGCTAGACTTTTAGCTAAAAGTTTATAGTTAGAATTAGTTAATGAAATAGGGCGCCAATTTTTAAAAGCGTCACTAGGCAATTGTTTTCCTTTGTGAATCAAAGTTATTACTGCGCGCTTCTGAGAGTAATCGATATTTCACCTTTCGTAAATGCAGCATTAAGTGAGTTCAAAATCATATCTTTAACTTTACGCCAAAAGAATTTTATAATTGCTGTGGTTATTCCGTCTAACCTGGGAGATGAACCGTTCTTCGTACATTTTAACGCACGGATGAGCTCTTCCTCGGTTAGAGCACCCTCAGTACTTATTTTCTGTTTATCTGACAATTGTGGAACATCTATGCCATTTAAAAATGCCTCAGCTTAAGGCACCTGGAAATCAACTGTCTTTCTACATCTATCGCTATAAAATCTAACTTGTTCTTTAATAATTTCTTGTTGGTTTGTCGTCACTTCACCGTCACCTTTTTTAATCCTATCCATTATGTGAGCAAGTGCTCTTTGTACGTTTTACAATAATCCCGCCCCGCTTAACGGATCAATGCAATTTCATTACTGTACTTTAGTAACCCGGGAACCGGAGCAGACGACGCTTTTGTTTTGAAGCGCGGCGTGTGGCGTTACACACAGCAGACCGGCGATAGCCGCCAGTGCGCGCCTTTTTCAAATCTGTTTTTCTCCCTTAACATTTTGACCGCTTGTTTGTTTACCTACTCTTTGTCTATCTAGTCCTTTTTATGCACTAAGCTATGTATAATATAATTTGGCATCTTAGAATGTTTATTTAACGTTTATTCAGACACCGGATCGAGCTTAATTAGTAGCCGATGCCTCTCTAGGTCCATTCTTTTATAGCCGTCGTCTGCATGGCGCGCTTTGTTTAGTACTAGTAAATGGTAGTGAAATGTTGTTTTGATTCGATTAAAGTAATTCTGTGTCGATCAATGCGTTGTCGTATAGTATTTTGCTTAGCTGACTTCATGTTTAGTGTTTATTTGGGGCTGAAACTAACTTATTAAGTATTGTGTACTGTAGAAGCTAAGTTGTATTCATAGACTACTTAATCTCACTATCAGCGCTGCTGCGACTAAGGTTACGCGCCCCAGGCGAAAGTTCGCGCCGATTGTTTTAATGCTAGTCTTTGAGTTTGTCTTGCTTCTCTTACAGAGCGTTGTATTGTAATTGTTATGTACCATTTTAACCGTGGGAGCGTGCTCTTTATTCCGATGTAAGTTTTAGTGACATTTATATTTTGTACATTGTGTTAGTTGTGATTTAGTTGTACGAATCTGTATATAGACAGGCGCAAGCCACGCTTCCCACTCTTGTTGTAAATAAAATAAGTCATGTGTGTACATTTTGTTTATACGGTTTAAAAGATTGTAACTGTAGCTTTTATTTGATGTTTTTGATGTTTTAATTAGTTTAGTTATTGTAGAGGAAAGTGTATTTGTGCGGGCCAGGGAAACACAATTGTCAGCCATTTTGTGGTCCAGAGGGGCGATTTTACTGTAGCGATAGCGTGTGTTCCCTGTGGCCCGCGCCGTTCTCTTATCTATGCGCGAGCGTGATGATTTTGTGTGTGTGCTGAAAACTGTCTGCGGCTGAACAAGTAAAAACTGATTGCTGCCATACGCCTGCTGTGGTCTCCACTTTATTGACTCCGCTGCCTGTGTCTTGTCCTTTGACCACTCCGCACCATTACAATTATATTCACGTTTTATTGGGCCTTTCCAAGGTTTAAAAAAATTCTTGTGTTTTTCTCCCTTTCCTCGATGAATTTATCCCGTGCACGGATTTGTGCTCCCTTAGCCTCCTGTACCGCATAAATTTCCACTTTGACCCTTTCCCTGTGCTTAAGTAATTTGCTATTCTGTGGGTCAGCGGCAGGGCCCACATCAGCTTTGTCAAGATCCTCCTGGAGTTTTAAGTACCTACTTGGCTGACTTCTTTTTTGCGTTTACTGTACTAAATATAAAATTATCTTATTTTAATTTTACACAAATCCCATTTCGTTTGTTCATCAATATCATCTTTTTTAAATTCTTCAAAAAATGAATTAAGTTGTTCGACAAATGTTTGTCGTGTAGCAAACTTTCGTTAAATTTCCTGTAGGAGGGACCACGTTGAACATGCGACATACTGTGAAGTTTTTTTAAAAAAACTAATCGATGGTCTGACTGAGTCACTGAATGAACTGAACAGTCGTGAATATTATTGAAAATGGTGTCGGTCGACAATATATAATCCAGTCTCCGTGCTGTAAAAAATCTTTTTCCTCGACCACGTATGCTCCTTTTGTTGTGCACTGAACAATCTCCAAGCATTATTTAGCTCAGATTAAAAAATAAAATAAATAAATCATTAAACTTGTTAACATCTCTTGCGTTATGTTGATCACCACTGACAATGTCCCGCTCTTTATCAAGCACACAGTTAAACTCCCCACACACAATCTGATAGATGTTGTTCAAAGTATTTATAAGCTCATAGTCATATAAATTATGAAGGAAAATTCCCTTTTCGCTGGATATATTTGGGGCGTATAAACTGGTAACTTACATTTCATTATTACTGAGCATGACGCGAACCGTTAAGATTATATCATTTTCGAAAACGCATTGTACATCAAACGGAAGGTTTTTCCTAACCAAAATATGTCCCATGCTGTGTCCAGTTACACATGTGTAAAACAGTGACCCTCCCCATTCTCTTTCCCACACCTCTTTATCAGCATCAGTAATATATGATTCCTGTATGCAGATTATGTCAAAAAACCCTCTTTTAGGTATAGATTTTTTTCTTTCTTACATTCTGTGGAGTTTCGTAAACCATAGATATTAACACTAGCTACTTTAAGGCTGTTCATCATAGACTGTTGGGCGATTCAGCGAAGCTGGTTTGCTAGAGTGAATGCACTTTGTAATCTTTCGCGAAAGAAGTTGCGAGAGGTCGCAGCGCACTTCCGGGCCGATTTCTGAGTAGGCGTTGCTTCACGCTGTGTATAACAATGGAAGTTGAACCTAGAATTGCGAAGCAATACAAATGCCAATACTGTTGCAGTTGCAAAAATTACCGTGGAAAGGGGATGGAGGGTGGAAAAAAAGTGTCTTTGCGTCGTTTTTTGGCTGACCAGAAGATCGCGAGTTCGGAGAAAAAAATGCGTTTTGGGGCATCCTAAAGCACGAGCAACAAGTTATTGCTTATTGCCAGACACAATATGACTACGGGCCTCTAAAAATGCCTTTAAAGTTGGCAGTGTAAAATTCGCAGATTCACTGTCACCGCCTTCCATTGCGAAGAAAGTACGCACCGGAAGTAAAAGCAGCCAAGGGACTTAAGCGATGCCGGGCAAACGTCAAGGGAGTTAACAACCCCGGCTAAATCGCCCAATATCGTGGCATCTGAGTTGAAATCGTTGGAGACAGAATTGTGGAGAAAAGCCCTTTTATTAAAGTGCATCGGGTTACCGATCCCCCCTTTTTTTTTTTCAAATCTAAGTTTAACTTTAGTCGGACTGTTGGTGAAATGGTCTTTGTAAGTTTTGAAGTTGAGAAGATGAGAATGTTTTTAGTTCAGTCAGTAGTTCGTTGGTACTGTGTCTTAGTGCGGTCGCGGGGTGCTGTAGTCTCCTTTCCCGTGTGAAGCCACTGGCTAAAGGATGGTTTCAATTAGCGCTGGTCAGTTGTCCGAGCTGTAGACAACAAGCCTCCCTGTTCATGCACGGGCATGGAAGAGCTGCCTTCTCTATTCTGTTACGAATTCTTCTTTTATTCCAAATTCTGGGCCACCGGTGTCGTATTTTTCAAGGTATAAAAGACCCTCCCTTTTAATCCCCGCACGACTCGCCCTCACCAAAATTAAAAGACCGTGTGCCCTCTTTTGCAGTTGACTTTGCTAAGTCTCCAAGTCAGTCTCCAAGTCAGTCTCTAAGTCTCCAAGTCAGTCTCCAAGTCAGTCTCTAAGTCTCCAAGTCAAAGTTTTTTCTATTCGTCAGTGCAACTAGTGTTTTGGCTTAATTTAATCTACATTCAACGGGTTGGTTCGACTATTTTTTTTAATATTATTTTTTTATCTTCCTAGTTCCTGACTGATGTTTTATTGTTGTTTGATTGTTGTAGTTTTTATGGTTTGATCTTGCCGTAAGATCTGGCGTCGCTGATGTTTGATTATTCTCCCCGTTCGCTTAAATGATTAGGTACAGGGGCCAGTTTCGTGGTAGTCACGAGTTGTTTCCGATATATTTGTTATAAAAAAATTCTCATTTCATGATTGATGTGTTGAATCTTAAACTGCTTTTCGTAACAGATGTTCGGACGGAGAGGTCAGGTTTGTTATCCGAGCCTGGCTCCATTTTTTCTCTTTTTTTTCTCTTTTTTTTTCATTCTAATCTAAACCTCCTAATGGAGTTCCTTTATTTTATTGCCGCGTATCTGCGATTAACAGATTTGACTTTTCTATTTAACATTATGTGAAAAGGCCAGCTCCGCGATAGTCCGCGATTAGCTTTGGTTTGACGTTTCCATAAATAATTATATTGTGTATTCCATCTTCCACTATCCATAGACTTGGAAGATACCTTAAGTTTTTTTCTCTCCATAAATTCAGTGTAAGACCCTACTGAGAAATTACAAACTGAGGCGATGCTTTTTTTTTTTTTTCTTTTTTTTTGATGATGATACACCGGTTGTGAACTGTCTTTTCACAGGTTTGTAGCTCAGACTTTCGTAACCCGCACAGACGATTTTGTGTTGACTTAATTGTCGTTTACGTT
Organism: Alviniconcha strummeri; assembly: GCA_963584105.1. Lineage (NCBI taxonomy): Eukaryota > Metazoa > Mollusca > Gastropoda > Provannidae > Alviniconcha > Alviniconcha strummeri. The sequence goes on along the minus strand of OY757557.1, from coordinate 14,939,847 downwards.
AAATGCTCATGGAATGAGACAACCGGATAAAGTTTACCTAGCTATATTGGCTTTTCGAACCTTTGTGTCTTCTAATTCCTTCTTTTGTCTGCTTATGACATGCTTGTGATTTATGTCTTTTTGATTCAATAATATTTGGAACTTTCATTCTCCACTTGAATTCGTGTTGAAAGAGAGATGGAAGTAGAGCGAGAAAAAGTAGAACGATTCAGTGAACGAGTGAGTGTGTGGATGTGTGTGTGTGTGTGTGTGTGTGTGTGTGTGTGTGTGTGTGTGTGTGTGTGTGTGTGTGTGTGTGTGTGTGTGTGTGTCAGTGTGTGTGTGTGTGTGTGTGTGTGTGTGTGTGTGTGTGTGTGTGTGTGTGTGTGTGTGTGCTGGATCACTTTCTGATAGTCAGGAGATGCCACGTGCAAGTAATTAACGCAGACATATTTATAACTTAACCTGCTAGCGTTCTCAGTTGTGTGGCCACAGAATCGCTCGACGACATTTGATACCTTTACTCACTAGAGACGTTACAGAATCATAGTCTATAATACGAGCCAGGAAATGTTACCGTCTGTATCTAGCACCGAAGGAAGCGACCCCCCACGTTACAGCTGGACCTCTCTTCCTTCCTGAGCTTGCGCCTCCTGGTTGTTGGGGTCATGGGGCTGCGCGGGGAGGTCACCCGTTCTCGCTGCCTTGGTGGAGTCGGGTTGCTGCTAGGGCGCTTCTCCCGGGGCACTGACTGAGACCTGCCCGGGAGCTGAGAGTCGACTGTGTTAACTCTCGTCCACGCCAACTGCCAGGCCTTAGTGGAGTGGCTGGAGGGGGCAGCGTCGCGGTGGTCGTGGTGGTTGTCGTGGTGGTTGCCGTGGTGGTTGTCGTGGTGGCTGCTGTTGTTTCCCCCTGGTTAGGCTCGACATCACCGAGTCGGGTGATGGCGCCGGTGTTCCTGACGTTTGTAGCCTCTCAACCACGGTGCTACTGCTGCTGCCGTCAGGTGGTAGGGGGCCGGAGGCATGACAGCACTTGTGGCCAGGCTGTTTGCAGGTCCTGCAGACGAGGTCGTTCGTGCAGGACGATGCTAGGTGTCCTTTGGTGAGACATCTGGAGCAGGTGGCCGCGTTTTCGGGTTTGTTCTTCTGCTCTCGATGATACAGTGTTGCTGTTGCGCTGCCAATACTGAGCTTTTCCGGGAGATCGCGATCGGGTATCCCGATGCAGACGAATCACCTACCTGTCAGCCATCTCGTCAAACTTCTCTCGTCCCCGTTTCTTTCCATCATCAGCTTTGACTGCGGTTCACATCTGAGCTGTACCAGTTTCCTCTCGATCTCATCATTGCTATAGCCGATCGGGAGGTTACCGATGATGTGTTTTGTTGTTTGTACCTCTTTCTCCCCGTCTGGTATTTTCACGATGTATGGATTTTGGTCAAACGGGTTCACGGTGAGGTTTCGTACTTCTATTCCTTTTAACAAAAGTATTGCACGATTGTCAGCGCTCTTTGGGTATTTGCGTCACAGCCCTCCAATATTCTGTGCGCCGATGACAGAGTATAGCCACGTGACTGGTCTTTTCAGCGCAGTATATAGTTCATGGACTGTGCATTGAATTCCGTTGTCAGTGTTGTCGGGCAAGTTTCGACACTGTATAAACACAGGAGGCGTACCTCTTCCTTGATCTGTTTTGTTGGTTGTCATCATAAATCCGTACACAAAAAAAAATCAATAAAAAAAATAAAAAATAAAAATAAAAAAATCACTCGAATTCAAAACACTTAAAAAAATATACCTTCCTAGTCCTGGGAATGTTTCCGATCGAATAGTATCCAGATCAATGCACAAAATAATATTAATATTTGCCACTAAAAACGAAGAAGATCAAAGAAGATTGGCAGCGGGAAGAAAAAACCAATCGCCTAGCGATGTGCACTCTCGCTCACTCGTGTACTTAATTTCTAACGCCAGTGTCGGTGCAAACCCCAAGGTCGACACAGTGGAGTGACATCATATAATGTGCGGGGGGGGGGGGGGGGGGGTGTGCATGAGAGCACTGAGGTGCCGGGGTGTCCAGAGGACAGGAAGCGGGATGGAGGGAGGGGAGGGAGAGGTGTAGTGGCGAGTAGGGGATGGGAGGGCCGATAAGGGGCTGGTTATTTAGGTGAGGAGGCGGAGAAAACGGTGAAGGGACAGGCAAGGAGAGACTGGCACTCTGGGCAGCGCCAGCTATATAGACGATTTAGTTTTGGCTTGTGAGACCTACGAGGAATGCAAGGAGGTGCAGCTCTACTTGATGAACTTTGTTAGAAAGCTAGGCTTACGGGTGAGTTGGGAAAAGGTGGTTTGGCTTGGCGTAGACATTGATACGAATGATTGTGTGCTGTCCTTGGGGGCAGACAAGCTGAACATGCTGCATGACAAACCAAAGGCTTTTAAGCAAAGGCAAAGGGCGACAAAAGTGCAACTGCAGAGCCTTGCTGGCTCGTTGAACTGGGCCTGTCAGGTGGTCAGGGGAGGCCGCACACTCCGAGCATCGCTTTCCGGCACCCACAGGATGTCGTAAACCAGTGCATGGAGCTTGAGGAGGCCGCTTCCTTCTCCAGCGCATCTTAGCATCAATCCTTTGAACCACGCAAAAGACAAGACGGAACTGAATGCAGAATTTCGCAAGGACTTGGCGAAAAGCAGATGAGTGTTAGTTCGCAGCTGTGGTAACACAGAGAACAGTTCGGCTGTCCTGTCCGTCAGTGGCCAAAGAAAACAAAAGTCTTCAGGTTCAGCTGTTCCTGTTCTGTCACCAGCAAAGCATCTTTACTTGTCAGTTTTTGAGACTAACAGCTCTACAAATGACAAGGACCATCAGGATGAAGGTATGTATCGTTATCAAGTCTTGAACTCGTACAGTCATACTCATAGATTCATACTCATCTAGCCATGAGACTCGTGATGCAATTTTTGTAGCTAGCCACGTATTATTAAAAAGAAACGAAAGGGGGAAAAGGAAAGATCTGCAACAACATAATTAATTAGAATATGTATAGCAACCTTCAGTGGTATCTGTGCACAGTAAGTTATACATGTAGCTAATGCAGTGGAAATAATAATCAGTGAAGTCAGCATAGTCATGCTGGTAATTGTTACATGCAGGGATACGAAATAATGTTTGAATTGTGATTCACTGATTACGATTTTTAAAAATCTAGTCTGTAATTTGTTTTGAAACAATTTTAGACCTAGAGTGTTAGATTACAACTTATAGAATAAGACTTAACAGATAATCAGATCAAGCAGGCAAACGACACAGAGTGCTCAGCATACATTCATTTTATTTTACAGGCACCTTCATGCTCGATTCTTCAGACGAGCTGCCAGAGGGAGTCCCAAGCTCAGCACCCCTAGATATCCCAGAGATTGAGACGGTTGATCGACATACACAGTGGGTGGACTTCAGCCTTGAAAACGTGACTACTGTCAAAAATCCACACAATTCAAGGATAGTTAGTGCCAATGTAACATTGTCATTGCTAACGAAGAAATCATTACAGCACAGTTAATAAAAACTGACAGTAATGCCAAATTGTATGCTGGGATTCATCATCAAACATTTTTGACACTTGTTCAGTGTATGACAGTATTTGCCCAAAACAAGTGGCGAATGCCAGTTGAAGATCAAATTCCGATTACTTTGATGCAACTTAAACTAAATCTTCTTGTTGCTGACTTGTCTCGACGGTTTGGTGACAGCCTCGTGAGCAAGACGGTTAAGTTTTGGATTGACACTCTAGCCTTTCATTTGACTAACTTGATAGTGTGGCTTCCAAGGGAAATAATTAAAGCAACAATGCCATCTTGCTTCGAGCGGTATCCTAATACCACATGTATCCCGGACTGTGCAGAGACAAGCATGCAGAAGGCGAGCAACCTGAAGTCGAGGGGAGAGTCGTATAGTAACCATAAAGTTTTTAGTTTTCTTATCCATGTTAACTTTAGAGCACTCATAAAGCTTTTTATCTGAGGAATACCCAGACCGCCATCAGCAGTATGTTTTACCGCTGTGTCTCTGCTTATTCTATCACGCTTTCTGTTCCATACAAAGCGGAAAACCATTTTTTGAAGATCTTCTATAAACGTGTCCGGTGGATCCGGCAAAAGTAGCCATAAATGTACAAGTTTTGACAATATCAAAGACTTAAAAATAGCTATTCTACCCAAAGCCACCTCCTTAGCCATATTATAAACAAACTTTTTACTTCCTGGAACTTTGTAACAAAGTTCAACCGTGCGCAGCTCTCGAGGTCGTTTGTAAAGCATATGCCAAGTATCTTAAATTTAGGTGGGTTCCATTCAAACTTCAGGTGTGGCATGTACCTTGTGTTACTATTAGTATTTGATCCCAACCATATTACAATAGGTTTTTTTTTCTTTTCTTTTTTTTCTTTTTTTTTCTTCAATCCAGATTTATTTCCAAAATCATCGAGGATCTGAATCGTTTCGTCGAATGTTTTACTCTTTTCATTTTGAAATAATTCAGTATCGTCGGCAAACTGTGATATTTTATGTTCGGTCTGACCGTTAATAATCCCTTTAATATCTCGGTTTTCTTTAATCATAATTGCTAAAATCTCTGCGCAAAGAATAAATAAATATGGTGATATCGGATCTCCCTGTCTACATCCTCTTTTTATAGAGAACCAAGGAGATGGCTGACCATTAACTAGAACAGTTGACTTGATGTTGGTATAAAATACGCTGATCCATCTTCTGATGTCCTTTTGGAACCCGAATGCCTTTAGTACTTTGTGCGTGAAAGTCCAGCCAAGCGAATCGAAGGCTTTCTCAAAGTCTATACATAGTAAGAATCCAGCCAATCTGTTCGTATTGCAATAATTTATCAAGTCATAAATAAGTCTAGTATTGTTTCCTATGTATCTGTTTGCCATAAAACCTGTCTGATCTTGGTTAATTAATGTAGGTAATACTTTCTTCATTCTTTCTGCTATACATGATGTGGCTATTTTATACACTACATTCAACAATGAAATAGGTCTCCAGTTTTTTAGATATTCCCTGGGTTTGTCTCCTTTAGTGATACATATAATAATGCCTTCTTTTTGTGTAGGCGACATTTCACCTTTATCAAAACCATCATGTATTGCTCTCATCACCAGATTGTCTAGTATCTTCTTCCAAAAGACATTAAAAAATTCGAAAGTGAATCCACCAGAGCCTGGGCTTTTTCCATTCTTCATTCTCTTTAGCGCACATAATGCTTTTTTGAACTGTAATTTTCCCCTCTAAATTCTCGGCTTCTTCTTCGGCTATTTTGGGGGTGTTCTTTTATTAATTTTTGTACAATTTTCCAATCTTCTGTTTTTTTCTGTTTTTATAAAGAAATTCATAAAACTGTTTTGTTTCTTCCAAAATAGCATTCGTTTGCGTCAACATGCTGCCATCCTTTGCAATGATTTTATTCGTTTGTTTACTAACAAACTTTCTTTTTTCAAGGCCGCAAAAGTATTTTGTTATTTCTTCTCCCTCCCCAACCCATCTAGCTCTTGATCTCAGCAGTACACCTTCACTTTTCTATTGTCTAATGTCAACCAGGTTTTCATTTGCGGCTTTTAAGTTCTCCAGGTCCAGTTCTGTTTCATTAACCTTTTTCCCTATTAATCTAATTTTGGTTTCCAGTTCTTCCTCAAGTGCTCTTATTGTTTTCTTTTTCATTGTGGCATAAGCAATCGTTTTACTTCGTATTTCCATTAGTAGTACATCGAGAAATAATTGGTCTGATATTGTGAAGTGTATGTCTTTAGAGATGGTTTTTGATAAATTGTTCCTATCATAATTATGATAAAGCAGCATACTGTTGAATTACTTTCTCTATAGTGTCATTCACTTCTTGTACAAACTCTAAAAGTGAGCTGTTAAATTTCCAGTATGTCTTTTTTTCTTTTTTTTTTCTTTTTCTTTTTTTCTTTGTTGTTGTTGTTGTTGCAATCTTCCCCGAATAATAACTCTAGTGTGAGCATGGAGTGGTCGGCCCTAAATCCCGGAGTAATGTCAGTATCTCTTACAGTATTACACAAGTTTTCTGAAATCAGTAAAAAGTCCAGCCTGCTTTGCTGAAAAGGGTTCGTTCGTCTCAATGTAAACCGTTGTAGTTGCGGGTTGAGATTTCTCTCCAAATGTACACAAGACAGTGGTCGGCGATAATTTCTTCCACCTTCTCTTGGGCTTTAGCATTATTGGTACGTTTGTAGTTACAATAATCTATGGTTGGATCCAGAACTAGGTTCCAATCACCAGCAGGAATAAGGTTAGGTATTTTAAGTTTTGCAATATTTTCGTTAAGGTTTGTATAAAAATTTGGATCGTCTCTATTTGGCCCATATATGTTTACTAGCAAAACATCCATTTTCATTGTGCTGATATGCACCATCAAGAAATTCCCTCGATTGTCCCTAAGTATCCCTTTGACCTTGAATTCAAAATCATTATTGAAAAGTATGGCCACACCTCGCGATCTTGTATTACTGGAAACAAAAATACGAAGTAAAACCCCATTCCGCTGTGAGGTATTTGTCGAGTTTCGGGTCCAGATGAGTATCTTGTAAAAAAATTAAAATAGAATAGCGTTTTTGTCGCAAGTAATGAAATAATCTCTTCTTTTTTGCACATTTCCTAATCTGCGACAGTTTACCGAGGCAACTGTTACATTATTCATCACTAAATTATACTGACAGGTCTATGAGCTGACACTCTAAAGCTGCGCACAGATGAACGACTACAATTACAACAGGTGTTCACGGAGTTAGCAGGACACCTACATAATAATAATTAATGTGTTTTATTCTACCACCATGGTTATGTATGAGCATCTACCTTATCCACACATAAATGATAATTGATCTACCTTTCTTATCAATGAACAAATTCAAATAAATTATTATTCTTTCCAAATGATTGGATAGGAAACCACAAAGCTGTTGGACTACCTACCTACAAACCCCTATGACTGGCAGTGGCGCACTTGCTCTGATGGCCATATCGCACCTGCTCAGAAACCAAATCATTCAGTAACATGTAACAGTCTTTCGACGCGTCTACCTGTATGGTTTCCAGACCGACAAAGTTGCCCGTTTATTAAATACTACTGTGTACCACATACATGCCCATTCAGGCTATGATCTCTTAAACCACAGACCTACCCGTCAGTTAATGTGTGAAAAATATATAACGAGCTAGCCGCATTCCTGTACAATCATGTGATAGTCACAAAACTACCCGTTTAGTCCACACAAGCTTTTTCTTGTTATTCTTCACGGCTCACTGCAAACATGTCGGCACAGTTATGACTCTCATTACCGACAAATAGGTTAGATGATTAATACACCTATGGAATCTTCTCATCTGTCAACTAACATTTCCACTAAAGTAATAGTATCTTTATAGCAGGGGTCGCGCTCATTGCAATTACCCCAGTAGATGAGTTGAAAGGTCACTGTGCAGGTTATGCCGAAAAAGAAGCAAACCGAACAGGTATACTGATGAACAGGTACATCTGTGGACATGTCGAACAGTAGAACCGTGAACGGGTAGATCTTAACGGTTAATCGGAATGAAAGTCTGAAAATAAACACATAGGGTCATGAACGGTACATATATGGGCATGTACACAAGGAGTTGTGGTGACAGTTAGGCCTTTGTGGTTAGACGAAAGAGAAGCATGAAGGTAAACGTGTAAATTTGTTTCGGGTGGATTTGTGTGTACGTACCCCAGCATATGAGTTGAAAGGTCATTGCGCAGGTTTTACCGAGAGAAAAAAACGAAAAAAACACACAAACTGAACAGGTATACTGATGAACAGGTATGTCTGTGGACATGTAGAACAGTGGAAACATTGACGGGTAGATCTTAACGGTTAATCTGAATGAAAGTATGAAAATGAACAGGTAGGGTCATGAACGGGTACAGCTATGGGCAGGTACACAAGTAATTGTGATGACAGGCAGGTCGTTGTTCTTAGGTAAAGGAGAAGCATGAGAGTAAGCAGGTACATTTATATTCGGGTGGATCTATGGGAAGTTACCGAGAGATGAGTTGAAATGTCATTGTGCATGTTATGCCGAAAAAGAAGAAATAAACTGAACAGGTATAGTGATGAACAGGTACATCTGTGGACATGCAGAATAGTATAGTGATGAACAGGTACATCTGTGGACATGCAGAATAGTATAGTGATGAACAGGTAGATCTGTGGACATGTATCGCCCTGTTATAACCGCACCGGTTGACTGGGCGTAAAACACCAACTTACTTACTGTGGACGTGTAGAACAGTACAAACGTTGACGGGTAGATCTAAGCGGTTAATCGGAATGAAAGTGTGAAAATGAACAGGTACGGCCATGAACGGGTACATAAATGGGCAGGTACACAAGTAGTTGTGGTGACAGGTAGGTCTTTGTGGTTAGACGAAAGAGAAGCATGACGGTAAACAGGTAAATTTCTTTTCAGGTGGATCTGTATGTAGGTACCTCAGTAGATGAGTTGAAAGGTCATTGTGCATGTTATGCCGAAACGAAGAAATAAACTGAACAGGTGTAGTGATGAACAGGTACATCTGTGTACACGTAGAACAGTATAAACGTTGATGCTTAGATCTTAACGGTTAATCGGAATGAAAGTATGAAAATGAACAGGTAGGGTCATGAACGGGTACAGCTATGGGCAGGTACACAAGTAGTTGTGGTGACCGGTTGGTCGTTGTGGTTAGACCGAAGAGAAGCATGAAGCTAAACAGGTATATTTAATTTCGGGTGGATATATGTGTAGGTACTCCAGTAGACCAGTTGAAAGGCCATTGTGCAGGTTATGCCGAAAAAGAAGAAATAAACTGCACAGTTATTATGATGAACAGGTACATCTGTGGACATGTGGAACAGTAGAAACGTTGACGGGTAGATCTTAACGGTTATCAGAAAGACTGTATGGAAATGAACACGTATGGTGGGTCCACACGATCGCAGAAGTTTGCAACTTATCTCCAAAATGTATTACTACGCGTCGCCTACCCTTAGGTCAGAAACGACGTTTCCGTTAAAAAAAAACACGACAGCACGTATGTTAAAATCAGCCACACCATGTAATAATGAAATATTTTTCTATCGATACCGTACCCTCATGTCATTACATTTTGTTTAGTTTGACAACACCACGACGTGTTTCAAACTTCTGCGACAGCGTCAAAACGATTGAGAATCGAGCCGAAAGTTTGCATACTTATGCAACTTTTTGAAGCCACTTGTGTCAGAAACTTGCTTATTGTAAAATATCTAGAGCACGATACATTTTGGGAGTAGTACCACGTGAAAGAAGAAAGATTGTTCTATCTGCTCCTTACATTCTGAAAATTATGTCACGTCCCACAGTGTCTGTCGGAAATAAAACCACCCCACTCTGACAGCAGATACCCCCCCCCCCTCCCCCACAACACAGCAGCTAATCACAGAAATATTCTTGGACAGTATCACGCTGCAGGAATGGACAATCGGGTACGTGACAAGTGTATGTAATCAAAAATGAACATGAACAGAATAAGGGAAATAGACGATACTCATTTACCGCTGTGACAGACATTCCTAAGCCGATACGAATTCCTACATTCAGTTGCCAGATTGTGTAGGCTACGCGATGAACTTACACACTTTTATTTCCCTTCTATTACAGCTCCAAGAGGTGCGCTGGTCGTGGCAGGAAATGCACAGTATGATGTGATGAAAACGCATGCATGGCTTCACTATAAGTATGCTACTTAGTATTGTGTATTGTCATGCCAATAGTAACGCCGCGGTTGAGTATGCCGCTGTTTGTCCCTTCTTTTTTTTCTTCCCTTTTTTCCCTTTTCTTTCTTTCACGCCCCACCCCCCTTCCCCTCCCCGCCCCCACCACCAACACTTGAACTCAACCAGTAATTGAGAATGAGACCTCCACTCCCTCGACAGACACTAACTACAGCACGCGAGGCGAGTGAAAACACTGAACAATCTGATCACTCTTGCCCGGTGTGTGTGTTCCGTGTGCGTTCGGATAATAATCCTTATTGAACTGCATATGATTTTATGTTGTCGAGTTGATGCCTGTTTAACATTACGGAGACAAAACCTGTGTAACCCGTAGCTACACAACTGTACCCTCCCCCCAAAATCTCAGACACCCGTACACAAGCACACAGACACGCATACACCAACACACACTAGCACACGCCCTCCGCACTCCTGCCGCACAGCAAACAAGCTGCAGGCGTGCTTTTTTGCCTCGTATGTCAAGTCTTACAGTATATATTTGTATCTCATAGGTATCTAGGTGTGACCACTTGTTTGTTGGTTTTTGGTTTGTATGTTTTAACTGGAGTTCCTTGGTTGCACTGATTCAGCGTGGCAGAATGAAAGAAAAAAGGTCAAGTGCGCGCACGCACCCCCCCCCCCCCCCCCCCCCCCACTGCACACGCACACACACACAGTGGCAGACACACAAACGTAGATAGGCATGTACACATGCTGCTCGAATGACTGTACTTATATGTTCATACATGCTGATCTTGCGACTTTGCTTTTTTGTATTTTGAGATCCTATCTTTTTGGTTTGTATTTTGAGTCCTGCCTTTGTAGTTACGCACGAGCGCGAGTGCACGCGCGCGCGCGCACACACACACACACACACACACACACACACACACACATGCATAGTCACACACGCATGCATGCGCATCTGCACGCATGCCACACAGGGACACACATACACGCGCGTGCGCTACGTTACATGTGAATAATATGTCGGTCTTTGAAGACCTGGTTACCTTGCTGTTTTTATTGTTCGAGATCTTATCTTTCAGTCGTTGGTGCTAAATTCGACGACTTTGTAGATGTGCTGTGCGGGTTTTTTTTCTCTTTTTTTTTCTTTTTTCTTTTTCTTTTTCTATTTGACTCATTGTTTGGTACCATTATACATGGCAGCCGGACTACGGCAGAAGCCCCAAGCTCCTAGCTTGTAATTCACCTGCACAAGAGGCTCATGACTTACACGAGGTGCGTGCAGTCCTTGAGCACTGGTCACGACGAAGCCGAAGGAAGAATGCGCATGTATATGTGAGCGTGTGAATGGAAAGCGTGCGCATGAAGTGAGACTGAGAATGAGCGGGAATGGAAAGAATGTCATGTTTTCATGCCCATGTTCGAGTTTGGTTGTTCTGTGCTTTGACTGCCATACGAGTCCTTTTGAAACATTGATTTTGTTTGTCATGAATCACGGAGAAAGGGAAAGGTGTCATGCTAACTCCGTGAACACCTGTTCTAATTGTCGTCGTTCATCTGTGCGCAGCTTTAGAGTGTCAGCCATAGACCTGTCAGTATAATTTAGTGATGGATAATGTAACAGTTGCCTCGGTAAACTGTCGCGGATTAGAAAATGTGCAAAAAAGAATATTGCGTTGGTGCAGAGGGACAATGCGAAAGGCATCTGCAAGGTCTGTTTTTGACAAAAAAACAACCCTGGCCTAACTGTTGCAGCTGCTGTACGGCATATCGATGAACTGATATTGCACGTGTGCATCTTCTGGGGAGATTCCATCATTGATCGAATCACCTGGTGGGTATGATAGGTGGTGGATTAATCTAAATTTGTCTGGTATTTTATTTTCGATGAGGCCTAGAGGGGATGTTCTGAAGTGTGAAAAAGGTTTCTATTTGAAAGGGCCCGCTATTCTGTTCATGCTCGACTCTTTCTCAATTTCTTGTCAACTTCCTCTGGATTTTGTAATGCCGAGGTTAAGTTAATTGTGAGGCCTAACACGAGGTAAAGAACCCTTGTACCCCACGTCAAAACCCCGCCGTGCTGCCCTAACTGGTGTGGGGAGCTTACTGGGATGCGCCCCGACCACCTTTTTCGTTTGATTTTTTTCCCGGGGCAGGGGCAGCGTAGCGAAAGGTCTGTCTACCTGACGTATTCCCCGAGTCCCTTCCGCCAAGAAACCGCGACATGATTTTGTATGGCGCGTGGAGTGGTTGGGGGCAGCGGGAGGCTGGGTGGCCTGCCAGGCAGTTGTAGCATTTGTGTCGGAACTTGCACAGGTTGCCTTCCTTGCACTACCCCGAGCTGTGGTAGCGATAGCAGGCTCCCAGTGGCGTGTTTGCCAGCGCTGTTGGGCCCGGGGTGTGTTGCCTGGTCTGTCGTTCGTGCTTGGTCACTCCAGGTGAGCTTTGTGCTTGAGCAGTCCAGGTGAGCTTCGTGCTTGGGCACTCCAGGTGTGCTTTCATGTACAGCTCTAGGTGTGTTGCCCCCATACTGCTATGCCAGACCCAGTCAGATGCCTAAACTGCTCGTCGTAGTATCTCCAACCTGCCTTTTTGTCTGCCAGGTTTACTACGTCCTCCATGTGGTGGGCTAATCCCGCCGTCACCGATGTATCCTGCGCTCTGACAAAATGGCGCAGAACCTATTCCATGCCTTTATCCAAGCGGGTAGTGTCAGAGGAGCAGACCTCTTCTCAGACACTAGCTGTAGTGATGGTGCCCCGTCTGTCTGGGCTATCTGTATGGCATACGCTTCCTCCCCAGACCCTGACAACATAGCCCGTAAGTCTACAAATCCCCCCCCCCCCCCCCAGAGTTTCTGTTTGATTTTGAGGGGAACCTGGTTCGATATTGGTGTGGAGGATGGGATAAATGAGCATGAAGGACCTCTACCTGTTATGGATTCCGAGACGGAAGCCAGCATAGACGCCCGTACTGCCTGTTCCACGTCCTCCAGGTGGGGGGCTGCCAGCACTGTTGATGAGGAGACTGCAGCTTGCCGTGCATTCAGGGCCTCGTTGACAGCTGTTTGGATCCTGGAGTCCAGCTTGTCCAGGAGCTGGTCTATTCGGGCTGGTTCCGCCCCACCGCTGAAGGGCCTGGGGTGTTGGTGTCCTGGGGGTGGACCGGTGGTGGCATGGTCTGGTCGTTTGGCGGTCCCTCTGATGCCTTGGCCCGGCAGCTTCTCCTCGTTGGGTGTGTCTTTGGCATCTGCTCAAAAAGCATCTCAGGAAGAGCTAAATACTGTAATCATGAAATAAAGTCTGACAAACGTCAGGATTGCAAACTGAAACCAATGAAATAAGGTATGACCGGTGACACGGCTGTAAACTGAAACCAATGCCATAAGGTCTGACGAGGGGCAGGACTGTAAACTGAAACCAGCTAAATAAAGTCTGGCAAGTGGCACGGCTGTAAACTGAAAACAGTGCAATAAAGTCTGGCAAATGGCAGGGCTGATAAACTGAAACCAATGCAATAAAGTCTGGCAAGTGGCAGCGTTGTAAACTGATACTCTGGCAAGTGGCAGGGCTGCAAACTGAAACCAATGAAATAGTCTGGCAAGTGGCAGGACTTTAACTGAACTCAATGCAATCGAGTCTGGCAAGTGGCAGTGCTGAAATTGTAATGTGCATTAACGTAGTGGCCCACATGGGGCAAAGCTGCCTCACGAGGAGGACAACCCACCACAGGGCCCGCAGGGGGCATGGCTGCCTCACGGGGAGGACAACCACCAAACGGCCCACTGGGGGCAAAAATACATCACTAGGAGGACACCCATCAACCGCCCCCTGGGGGCAAAAATGCCTGTAATGGAGGAGCAAAACCTGTGACAGGCCGTAGAGGAGGCAGCAGCATAAGAAAGTTAGGTTAAGATATGCCCATCATTTTGTTATGTCAAGTGACCATACATACATGCATCCTGAAGAAACAGCCACTGTGAGTGCCTGTTGTGTGCAACTCACTGCAGGGAATGGCAGGCAGCAATCATCGGCCCCCTGATCGACTTATACAGGAGGTACTGACACTGTGTGGACAAGTGTACCCCGTCGTCGTTGAAGAGCCCTCTCCTGCTTTCCTGAAACATACACTTTGCATTATGTTTCCAGACTGTGATGTGGGGCACTTTCTGGCTGTGCTCTGTCAACACTGTGTTGACTGCCTGCGCCCACCCCGAGTACTGTGTGTGTGAGTGTGTGAGTGATCACGCGCCTAGCAGGCTATGTGTGTTCTGCTCTGCTGTTTTGAGGATTTTTCCTTACTTTCTCATTGTTTTAGATTATTAACTGTGGCTGGTGTATACGTCATGGTTTGGACTACCTGTTGGTGTGTTCTTTATGCAAACCTGCCGCCGCAATCAAGATTAATCTGTTTTGTTTTTGTTTTGTTTTATTGGACTTTTTCCCTGCTCGCTCATGGTGGGTTCACACGATCGCAGAAGTTTGCAGCTTTCCAAAAGTTGTATATCTTTGGAACTTTTTGAAATAACAAATGGACGACAAAAAGATGAGTTTAATGAAGCGTAGAAATATGCACCCAAGCATTTTTTTTTTTTTTTTTTTTTTTTGGGGGGGGGGGGGTATATGCCTCTTCGAACGGTAGCTTCACAGAATAAAAATAAAAATAAAAATTCGCGAAATTATGTTTTGTATGCGCAGAGTGCTTTTTACTGCTTTTTGTGCAGCTTCTTTCACTCGATAGCCTATTTTGGGTCGGTCTTTTTTAGATTCAAACTGATCAGACAACCCAGGTAAGCACACAGTCCACGATAAAAATATTAGATAAAGTTATCGAAACGGGCAAAAGACAGAAAGTAAAGGCAAAATAGATCAAACAGACATGCTGGACCGGTCAAGAGATGTACAAGTAAATATTTACAGAATCTTACCCCAGGAGAATGTTCGCTTCTGTGGTATGCGTAAAATTTGCCAACGAAACTAGATGGTACATAAATCAAGAGATGTGTACAGTAGACAGCAGTCAACTTTTCGATGTGTTTTTATTAGAAAGGGCATGGTGATGTCAGGAATAAATGACGTCAGAAGGCATCAACATTGTTGCACCTGTTTGTGGAGAAAAAATGCTCGGATGGTATGCCAAGATTAATGAATAATTGATTAACAAAGCAAACAAGGCAAGCCATGTCGCCTGGTGCGGTAAACCCCCCCACCCCCCCCCACCCCCCGCCGGTGGCATACTGTTCCTTCTTTCGTGTGTGCAAATTTTGCAACCTAATACACTGAAATAAGACACTTGTACAATACATGGAAAATAAGTTTTGGCTCAGGCTCATATAATTGAAAAGATTTATTAATATAAATTACAATTTGATGTAATAAAAGAAATGCTATCCGAAACTGCGTCAACCTACATGTTCATTTACATTGTCTTGCTGAACATGAAGTTACCTGTCAAACTCGTCTAATGGTTTTCGTACCCACAGCCATACATGGAAATAAATCTACCTGTTCATCTTGATGCTTCGCTTCTTGCTAGCCATGATCAAAGATCTACTTGTCCCCCTCAGCTAGGAGTCTGCATGTCCACAGATGTACCCGTTTAACATACCTACTTGATCTTAAAAATATGGACATCTGGTAGAGGTGATGTACCCTGTATTTACACACATGCCAGGTGAGTTACCAGAGCCGACTCAGTTCTTTGTTGTTGTACTTGTGTTACATATTTTGAGCGCTAAGTAACTCCCCT